>JAOSBP010000008.1:5535633-5549083 GCA_027563825.1 Erythroxylum mucronatum | reverse complement strand
GTTCCTGGATCCATTTCTTGCAGTGGAGAACAAGAATCTTCTGGAATGTAGAAATCCTAGTTGAAGTAGGATTCCTTGTAGGATTAGGATTTCTGCAACTTTGGTCACCTTAGGGTATTTCGACCTCCTTGTTCTGAAAATGACATCCAAAAGTCCTAAATCTTCCTCCTTAGCACGATTTTCTTCACTTGACACCTAAAACACCTGAAATGATAAAATCAATGTAAGCCACTGGATTTAGACATCAAATGAGAATAAAAACTAAGTGTAAAAGTATAAAAAGATAAAAAAATATGAGTGCATCAGAAACCAAACCATTCTGACATGTTATGTGATTTTTGATTTATTCAAATGTGATGCATTTATATGTGCTTGCATTCATGTTTTCGATTATATTTATGAATTTTTGAAAAGTTTTGAGAATTTTGAAGGAATGATAAAGTGAGTTTTGAAATTGAGAAATTGTTGGAAATTAAGTATGAATAATTTGAAAATGTGGAAAGTTTTAAGAAATAAGTTTTTTTTTAAATTTGCTCAATGGAAATTGTTTTGAGAAATGATTTTGCTTATTTTTCAATTTATAAATATGCTCCACGAGCTATTGCAGCTCACCCCCTTTCATCCCCATCTCCAGGTATCGAGCAGGAGATTGGATGAAGGAAAGTCAAGATGTCCGTTCGATTTTGTTTGTTTGTATTTTGTGAAATTTCGGTTTGTGGCTTTGGTATTGTATATGGCTTAGAAAGCCATTAAAGTTTGTAGTGTATTTATTTCGAAATGTAAGGAATGTATGCATTTATGTTTGGAATTGAGTTTGTGTATGAAGTATGGATTTTGTATATGAATGTTATTGGATTGATTTATGAAGTGATTACAGTATTTTGAGATGTATATGAATGGAATTAAATTATGTTTGGGATCGATGATATTGATGAATGAGAATTATGGAAGTGCTCTAGGTATAGATTTGTGCTTGTGTATGCTGGAATCCCGGATAGGAGGTCCGATGAAGTGTGTATGGATGGTTTTTGGATTATAAAAGTGTGTTCCTTCTATTTGCAAATTTTTGGGTTTTAGAAAATGCAGCTGTTATGCTGCCGAAATTTTTATGGCAAGGAATAAGAATAAGAATAAATGTTTGTTAAAGATGAGATTAAGTTTAAGAAGAATTAGATTAATTGAGTTTTGTTTGAGGATAAATTTCCAAATGGGGAAATTTTATGGTTTGATTTGTATAAGATTGATATAAGATGAATAAGAATGAAAGAAAAAAAAAGATACCAGATTGGTTTAGTCTTAGGGTTTCCAACGCAACGTTTTTCGAAAGTGTCTGTTCGCGGATGTCGGACTTGCACTTCGGTTCGATTGAACCGTTTGTTTGCTTCGCTTTCGATTTGCTTCCGATTCGTTTCGCTTCGAAATCCATTCATTCGGTTTTCGCTTTCGTTGTTGTTTCCGCTAAATGTTTTCCGATCCATGCGTTTGCTTCCGTTTTCCATTTCGGTTTGATTAGATATCTTCGCTTTGTTTCCGCTTTTCATTTCCGTAAGTGTCTTCCGCTTCGCTTTGTTTTCGTTCTTTCATTTACTTTTGATTCTGCTTTTTCGGTTGGGATCTGGTTCCCAGATTGGGTCCCAACAAAAGGCATGCCACTTAAGCAGTTTAAAGATCACGTAGTGCATATGAGACTTGGTTCCATAATGTGATTTTGTTGTATACTTGTTGATTCAATGGAACTCTTATTCAGTTTGATAATTTCTCATATATTTTGTGCACACATATTTTCATTAGTTTTGATAAATGTCGTTTAATTTAGACCTAGAATAAATATATGGTTTATTCATTAAGTTGAAGGGTGAGTAATGAGAACTTTTGTATATGTAATACATGGAAGATACTACTCACTATAAGAGGACCTATCGCCATGATTCATATATTTGATTCTTATTATATGTGGTGGTTTTGGATTAAATGGATCAAGTGGGAGAATGTAAAAATTTCGGTCAAACCTTACCTACCTGTATATGGTCCCTTTAATCATGTCCCGTAACTCCCGCATATGTTTTATCGCCCACTTCCTCAATCTTCCGCCTCTGTGATAGATAGTAGGGTATGGAAGTGTTGTTTAAAAATAAACGTTGGTTTTGGTTTGGTTCATATCTTCACCTACGCATTTTTGACACCATCACTTGGCTAAGGAAGAGGATAGAAGCTCCAAACTTCTCAGACACCCAGATCTTTGGTGGAAAGGCAAATGGCTGGAGGTATATTGCTTTTGGTTTAAGCTTCCGTTGTTGCATATATACATATATATATATATGGTTCTTATATGCATGTATTTTGTACGTAAATATTTGTATAAAACGCATGCTACTGTTAGTTTTCATTTTTCACATAACAATTTTATGATTATCAGATACTTTTCATGAATTTTTATATTAAAATTTAATATATCTTGAGAGGTCTTAATAGGCTTTGGATTGTAATTGTTAAGTAGTGGAGATGCTGGCGACGAAGAGAACTCCCATACAATCAAACTGCAACACGTAAGGAATCACGCCTGCTCTAAATATTCTTTTTATAATTTTAGGTTCTTGGAATAGTTTTTAATGAGCAATTTATCTTCAAGCCATTTATAGTCAGTCTTTTTGTTGATTATCCTTAACAAGTTAATCATCAGCCTACTTTGAGCATCTACATCAGCTATTCTGTTATTTTTCCTTTCAAGATATTCTTCGATCTCGAGCCTATATTAGAAAGAAAAATTAAGAATTTGTGATAATTCAATCACTACACTATAAATGTGTATACAGTATTATATTATATCACTCTCGTGATGGGAAAAATCCATACTTCATAATCATATTATACAAGAAATTAAGTCATAAGAATTAAATGACGAACGAAACCAAATATACACAAATATAGAAAATTATTGTGGAAATGAATACATGTATGGATGATAAATTGATCAGGTTCTTGAAGAATTGCAAAGAGGAAGAAATAGTTGTAAGGAGATATTTCCATTTTAACCTAAATTACCATAAAAATATTCATTTTTTCATCACGTAATTCGAAAACAGACATTGCATTGTTCAAGAATTTCAGATTGATGTGCTACGAAACCAATATTGTTAAGGCTTCTTCACCTGTCGGTCAAGTGGTCCCATATAATACACAATGGCCGGCTAAGAATGAGCTAATGAAATGATGTCCCATAGAAAGGAAAATATTTGTCCATCTTCAGCTTCACTTTCAGACCGGTAGCATCAAGCAACAGTGATCAAACCTGATTTCTGGGCAAATGGTAGGATTCAGCCTGAGATTATGCCTATCCAAATCATACTTTCGTTCAAGTGAAATTCAAACGGCCAACTTTTCGGTAAGAAATTATGGCATTTGACAAGACTACCATGATCGTTTGAATCAATTATAGTTGTGCAATTGCATCAAATGAAATGCTGTTTGTGACAGTCGGAGGTGGCAACTCACCCAGACCATAACTACTTCTTCTAAGTTTCAGACATTACTCAACCTTGCAACAAAGTAAGCAATAAGATTAATATTTTCGAAACCACTAGCTATGTTGCTGACATCTCATCAGCTGAGATTGAACTCTTAATCATCTACATATACACTTATTGCTGCTATTTGCACAAACAGAATTGATGTTTGTATCGTTGAGATGTTTGAAATATTCCTCTCCCACGCTTAATGATTATTTATGCAAAACAGTGTTTTTTGCTTCTTTTGTTGGTGTCAATAATATTACACTAACCAAGGTAATTATTAGGTTACTAATTCTTCTATTCTTTTTTGTACTGAGATTGCATGATAGAAGCAACTTAGTAGAAACTAGCTAGCATCGCGTAAGTTTTAATTTATCTGCCAAGATCTCTATGAAATCTAATCAAATTAATGAGACAGAAGGAACAATACAAGTCTTATAAGTTACATAATAATAATTATTATACAAATTAGGTCACCAAGAACGTAACTTCACGTTTGTAGACCATACTCACTAAAATAATAATTTGCTCTTTGAAATTATTGATTGTGTATGCTTCCAAGTTACTCTCGGTTCCCAGCAAAGCTACAAATAACAGGATTCCATGATCTGAGCAGTCTGGGAGCTGACCCCAATTTAAATCATCCTCATCTGCACTGCAGTTGCTATTGGCATGATTAATTTTTTTGTTTTAACTAGAAGAAGTGCTCACTGCTCAGTTAGAAACAGTTAACCTAGAAATTCGTGCCATGTTAGTTAGAGTAAGTAATAAAATGCAACGACTTTAACAACCTCAAACACTACGAGCTAGGAAGCAGTTTAACGAATGTGTGTAGAACCTGATAACTGAACTGAATTTTGCTAACTCCCTTTGACCCTTTTACATGGTCCCTTGAAGAGGCATGCAAACGGGAAATAATTAGTTTCTTGATAACTATGGTCGTCTTTAACGAAGACCTCCTGATTATTTGTAAATAAAAATTGCAATTACTAAAATATAAACAGTGATAATTAGTTAATTACCACTAATTACTTTCTTATTTATACCAAGAATCGTTTCGTCTAATTGGTTACGTGAAGAAGCTGAATCGGCTCTCTTGAAGACACGGCAGCGGATGAATACAAGGTTATGTTAAGATCATTAAGACATCAGCTAAGACTGCCATGTCAAGCTTTTTATCAGTATGTTGTAGCTAACAATGACATGTGAAGAGATTTGCTCGTCACTCGTCAGAGTGTTCTATGAACACTGTTATGGTGGAAGTCTGACGTGGCTTCCTCAGCCGGCAAGTAACGATCCTTATGAAAACAAAAGAAGTTCTGAAAATTAGTGATTCGTGTTCATCGGTTTTAGATGAAAGAGTTTGGAAACTTCGCATATGAATAATAAATTAAACCTTTAATCATAATTTACAATTAACTTCGAATATGTTAATTTTATTTTCTGCTTCAGCTAAGAAATAAAGAATTTGTTTTTAAATGATTTCAAATTGTAAAATTAATCGTAAGGCAATTCCCTCTATTCATGAATTATATTATATGTTCCTCCTTATTTGTCAACAATTACTTATTTCTCATAGCTGTTTATTTTATTGTATTTCTTGTAGTAATAACCACATCAATGTCATCTAGGCCTTGCTTGCCCAAGAAAGCAATCATAACAAGCAAGTATTCTCATCATCAATAGGAACTTTTAGAGCATTGCAAGAAATTCTTATGAAAGGGGAAAAAGAATCACACAAGTTGATTGAGCCATCCTTTGCTCCTTTTACTGCAAATCTTTCTATTCTTTGTCACTATCTATAACTTCCCATCAACCAACTTATCACCTTTCTTCTGGTGTGGGGTCTCAAACATCCGTATTTATACCAAATGTGTAGCCATACTCTCCATACACTATATGCCCTCCAACTTATATAAGCACACACACACACACACATTCACCCATATTCCATTCAGTAGTTTAATTCTATCTTGTCCTGTCATTCCAATTCTCTCTTAATGGCTTCTCTTTTCTATGTTTTGCTCATTGTAATGGTGGCTTCGAGCACTACTACTGCTCAAAACCCACCTTCTCCTGGCTACTACCCCAGTTCCAAAGTCAGCTCGGTAAGCTTCGATCGGGGGTTTAGAAACCTTTGGGGTCCTCAGCATCAAAAACTGGACCATGACACGTTGACTGTTTGGCTTGATTCAAGCTCAGGTCCTACTGCTTTGTACTTTCTCACCTTCTTGACAATAATGCAGCATCCATGCCTCTCTTTAATTACTGCTTTTTTATCTTCTAGCTTTATATTAAGTTACATCTTACCTATTGTTTGCTACAATGATGTGAACAGGAAGTGGGTTCAAGTCACTTAGTCCGTACAGGTCCGGCTACTTTGGTGCTGCTATTAAGCTTCAACCTGGTTACACTGCCGGAGTGATCACATCTTTCTACGTGAGAAAAATCGTGTTTATTTTATAGGGAAATCAGTTAAACACTGTGCATGCCGGTAGATTTGTGTGATTATTGTTTTTCATTGGATATGACAGCTTTCGAACAACGAAGACTATCCAGGGAATCACGACGAAATCGATATTGAGTTCCTGGGAACAACATCAGACAAGCCATATACTTTGCAGACCAATGTTTTCGTCAGAGGAAGTGGTGATAGAAACGTCATTGGAAGAGAAATGAGGTTTCATCTCTGGTTTGATCCAACTCAAGACTTCCACAACTATGGTATTTTGTGGGAACCGAACGAGATCATGTTCGTACCACTTAATCGTCCTCTTATGGTGTTTCGGGTCATAAAATTATTCTATTGCTAGCTTGAAAACCAAGCCGCGTATTAAAATTTATGGCTGTGAATTTTGGTTTTGGTAATTAATTATATACACTTCTTGCTTGATTTGGACTACAGATTTTATGTAGACGATGTTCCAATTAGAAGGTATCCAAGGAAAAGTGACGCTCTATTTCCACAGCGGCCAATGTGGGCATATGGGTCAATATGGGATGCATCATCATGGGCCACAGAGGGCGGAAAATACAAAGCCGACTACCGATACCAACCCTTCATCGGTAGGTACCAGAATTTTAAAATTGGCGACTGTACTTCAGGTGGTCCCGCCTCTTGTCGGTCACCCTCTTCCTCGCCGTCTGGCACCGGCCTGAGCCAACAGCAGTTCTCGTCCATGTTATGGGTCCAGAGGAACTATAAGGTTTATGACTATTGTAGTGACCCAAAGAGGGATCATACTCAAACACCAGAATGCTAATTGTGGGTATCAAACGTTTGATGTCATGTTATGTGAAGAAAATGGCTTGGTTATTGTTTGAGGTGTGAGGAATGCTGTGTTTTCAGTTGTTGTTTCAGTTATGAACTGTTTGAAAAGACTTGAAGCGGTCTTGAGATGGTTTCCCACTTGCCAAGAACAGGTGCAAGAGTAGTTGAGCGTCCAAACCCTTCCTATGTTGTACTATTTGGTTGTGTTGGAACTTGGAATATAAAAGTTGCATGTATGTAATTGAGAGAGTGTCTCAGAGAGATGCTAAGAATGATAAGCTTGTGAGATGGGTGTGTATGTCTGTATTTGATTTTATGCATGTTATGAATGAAAGCAATTGGTCATGCGTTGATGTTGGTTTATAAAGTCACACAATAGGGTTACCTGTGACTACATTGGGTCCTTCTTGAGAAGAGTTTTTCCCACACGTGAATTTTAATCGTGGACCACGAAGCTCGCAATTGCTTCACTTTTGCTTAATCATTGTATATCCTATTCTTGTGATTTCTGTTTGGACCACTACAAAAATTTCCCAAAAGTAAATAAGAGTAAGTTGTAAATGAGAATACGAGATGGAGGTAACAATAGGCCCATCTCTACCCTACCTTGTCTTGTTTGATGTCCACCGGTCAGTTTCGAATTGGTCGATTTAAGGTCCCTTTTTACAAAACAATGCCACCATCAGGTTTTTAGTTGGACAAAAGGATATCGTTTTAACGTTGAAATCAACTGGGCCTAGGGCTCAGGCTTGTTGCCTAAAGTCCAACAAGGTCTTAGCCCATTATAATAGGGTTGCTTAGAGTTTAGCCCGACAAACCTATTATCATCCCTAATATGAAATAAAATTGATCTTATATTATATTATCATCTATTGATTAACTTTTATTTTTAGAATTTAAAAAGTAATTTAACTAAGTACAAAAATAACAGTAATCTCATAAATAATATATTTAAGAAATTTACATTTTAAAAAGAAGATAACTTATTAATATATCGAATAATGTGATTATTATAATTGAGATGGAGGGAACAAAATTTTAAAAATTTATTCGAAAGTTGATAAATTTATTTTTAATATTTAGTAATTTATTCAAATAAAATAATATATATTTGTATTATTTTGTTTTTATAAGTTTATGATTAATCACAGAATATTCAATAAAAATCATATTTAATTTAACAACTAAGTCCTTAAATAAATTTAATTAACTAAATATCTCAACTTAGTATGATTTTAATATTTGTAAAACTCCCACTGGAATGAATAGACGGCATAAATACCTTCTTTAACTTCTATTTTGATAGATTGAATTTCTTTTTATAAGAAGTTGGAATAAGATGTGTCGATCTTTTCTAGAAAATCTCTAACAAAAAATACACACTATTTTTTCTTTTCTATCGAATCGGCCATAACCACTCCCTACATTTCACGAAATTGTGTACCACGAAATTATAATTTTTTTCAGACTCCGCTTTATTGCAAGACTTTGGATTGGGCGTGACGATGATGAAATAAGAGTTAATAAATAGGCAAGCGATCCTATAAAAAGACATTATGATCTCTTGCGAAAAAAATGATTTGCGGAGACGGAAATAAAGATATCAAAATTGGGTAAAAATTAAATAAAATTTAAAAATTTAAAATATGATTGAAAAATATTATCTTTTACTATCGAAACATTTAAAATATAATTAAAAAATGTTAAATAAAAATTAATTTATTTATTTTAGTGTATAAAAATTTATTAATTTATAAAAAATTGATCGATTAATTAATAAATTGATTGATTGTTGACAATAAAAGTTATTTAAAAATGGCTGAAAAATTAAAATAAAACTAAAAAAATTAGTTAATTTAAAATTGAACCGGCGGAATAAATTAAAAATTTTAATCATTGTATGGGAGAGAGCTATCAGAGAAATAAACAGTAAACACCACATGATGGCAGAACTACTATTTTTTTATCTTAGACTAGGGTATTTACTGGCGGGTTCAGTGACTAATCACCTTGCTGGTTTGTAGGCACCTCACAGGGTGGGACAGCTGGCCCAAGAATTTAAGGCTATTCCGTACCCAAAGTCAAGGGTCAAACCCCTAACATTTGGTTAAAAATAAATGAGTCCCTGTCACTTAACTTAATTTTGTGACAGAATTAGAATATGGAAATGACCATAGACCGCCCTGGGCTCATGAAGATGGGTTTACTTAACTTTTTGACCCAAACTCAAGAAAGTCCATCCGACCGAACTTCAGTTTAAACCTCCCAATTCTATGCACGAGATGATTTGATTCAATAAAATCTTATATTTAGGCCGGGCCTAACCTTTTTTTAATCAATTTTTATTTGATCAGGTTTCAATTTTGTCTCGCTTACTTAAGCTTGGGCTTAAACCATCCAGATATGATCCATGCTCACGTATGCATATGTCATATATTTATTCAAGTTACACAAAAATTGACCCAATAACTATTATCAATATGTTTTCTCAATTAGAGAGAAGTTATTACGCTTTCTAAGTGTTGAGAAATAATGTGATGCTACAAGAATAAAGAATAAAGAATGAAATTGAAATAAATAAGAATATAGAAAAATTAACAAAGTTTGATTAATTGAGTATGTCTACATTTTCGAGAATCAAGAATAACTTATTTTTATTAATGAAAGAATATGATGACGATTATATCAAACTATATATATATATATATATATATTATTGAAAGATTGTACAAATATCAAACTAATGTGTGTGTGTGTATTCTTAGCTACAATAATTTTACATGTATATCTCTCTTGTTAAGTTCAACTTAATATAAATATAATTATAATATGTTATAAAATCTTTTTACATTTTGGAGTTAACTAAAAATAAGTTTTTAAATAAGGTTATCTATTATTACAGACACAATCTGGGACATGCCTGTGACTTATGTTATGTCTTAAATTATTAATCTCAATGTTTTTTTTTTTTTGTAAAATTAGATGTGAACTCCGACACATCCCCATCTCAAATCGTGGATCATTCTACTTCTCAGCTCACATAGACATGGTCTTGGACATGTGGATCTTTTGTCTTCTTTGCATACATGGACACAAGTTATGTTACACGCTTATCTCTCAGACTGTGTCTTTTTATGAAAATCCTTTTACCACGTCAAAAAATCCATGTCTTCAGCTCGTGTTTTTACCTCTTCATTCTAAATAAGAACAAGTTATTAGACACATCTGTTCCTTCGGTCACATCCACCTAAAGACTCTTAAGAAACACCCGTTTCCTTCTCAAACCTCTTAACATGTTGGCAAAAGATCTGAATTACCTTCCAACATTTCTTAAAAAGGCTACGCTAGTACATACTACTATCTTTTAAAATGGGATTGTTGACATCCTAAATCCTAACAAAGTAAAGTTTTGACAATTTCTAACATATATGTCATCAATTTAGTTTATGTGATGTCATAACTAGTTAATTTGGATGTCAACGTGATCTTTAAAATAATTTCTTTAAATATTGACTAAAAGTATGATTTTCACGTTGACGTTTCATGAAAGGTCTAAATAAGCCCCTAATGTTATCTTTATTACCATGTTTGTACTAGTTTAGAAACATTAAAGTGTAAAATGGTACTAGAGATTACTATAGGAGCTTACTTAGACATTTTGAAAGAAGGTTAAGGTGCAAATCACACTTGGCCGTACCTTATCTAATACTTTGAGACATTAATCAAGTTTTAAGTAATACTTAAACTTCCCCATGATAACCAACTTTGTCAACATGTCAACTACATTCTTGGTATTATAAGCCTTTTCTAATAAGATTTGTAAAGATGTAATCAACTCCCTAATCTTATGAAATTTCATGTCTATGTGGTTATTCCTTACATAATATAGTTGATTCTTTTTCAAGTAAAAAGCACTTTAACTATCATAGTGAATTTGAACTTTACCTTGATTCATGCCACTTCCATCACTAGTTCTATAAGCAATTATGATTTTTTAGATCTTCAAACATTTTCTTGTCCTCTACTTTAATTGTAGATAATGCAATCATAAACTATATCGTTGATTTTCAATAAACAAGCCCTCTTATAAGAATAAAGTCATGTTTTGTAATAAACTTTTAGTTATTCAATCCTCTTGCAGAGTCTAAATCCATATATCCCACAATCAAATGATCACCTTGATGTTTACTAAACACAATTGAATGGTTTGGCATAAAGTACTTGAATATCCATTTATTTGCTTCCTAATAATGTATTCTAAGTTTTGATATGTACTTACTAACATGACTAATAATATGAGTTAAATTTAGCTTATTACAAGTTATTGTATATGTTAAACATCTAATAATGCTAGCATATGGTACCTTAGACATATCACTAACCTTAACATTTTTTTAGCATTGTTATAGAAAACAATCTAAGGTGACTTGCTAATAAAGGACTAATGAATTTAGCCTTAATTTGTCCAATGCCTTCTCAATGTAGTCATTTTGAGATAGCCACAATTTTTTATATCTCCTATCTTTTTTAATCTCCATTCATATTACTTTCTTAATAGCACTCAAATTCTTCATCCCAAATTCCTTTCACAATAAGGTCTTTAACTTGTTTGCATCATTTGTATTCTTTGCTAAAATCCATATATCATCCATATATAGTAATAAAAAATAAATGGTCCATCATCAAGGCTCTTAACATATACACAATAATCATACTCACATTTTTTATAGTTGATTTGGATCATATAAGAGCCAACCCTTTTATACTATTACTGTAGGGATTGCTTCAACCTATAAAGTGACTTCTCAATTTATGCTTTAGATGCCCTTTTCTGTGTTGAATAAATTCTTTGATCTGCTTTATGTAAATTTGCTCCTTTAAGTCCCAAAAAAAATCTTCACATCCATGTTTTCTAAATGTACATCTAAACTAGCTGTTAACATTATCAAAATCAGACAAAAATACCCACTTGTATACCCACTTGTACCCTATAGGCCTCTTCCTTTCAAAAATTTATCCCAGCTCCTATATCAGTTTTATGCAAAAACTATACCTCATCCACTATAGCTCTCATCTATTTATCTCCCTTCTGACTATTCAAAGCCTCTTCAAAGTAACTATTTCGTCTGATGAGTGCGAAAGATATCGAGTATTTCAACCATAATCTATTTGGTGACCTAATAGCACGTCTAACTCCATTTATGATTATACCATGTTGATACTTTACGTATGATATCATTTTCTAATTTGAGTTATCTACCTCTTTGAAGTCTACTCTAGGCTAATCTAGTTCCACTTATATTACCTTTGTTGGTCTTGATGGATCCTCTCTATATATTTATTTCAAAATATGCTACTTACTAAACATTATATCCTACTAATGACCGTCTTCTATGATGATGAGTTCCAAAACTTAAATACTTTCATATTTTTAAGATAACCCATAAAGATACACTTCTTCGATTTTAAATTAAGATTGGACCTCTCATCATTAGAAATACAAATGTGAAATATCTAAATATTTTCAAATTTGAAAGATCTATATTATTGCTCACCCACACTTTCTTTGCCACTATATCATTCAGTGATGTCCACAGTGATATACCATACTCATTAATTTTGCTTAAAAAGTTTTAGGCAGCTTGCTTTCAGCTTCAAACACTTGGCCTTTTTAGTTATGGATATGCTTATCCTCTCAGAAACATTGTTCTGCTATGATATTTCTCGAATTGTAATGTATCTTTGAAGCTTATGTTCCTCGTAAAATTTCTAGAATTATGAGTATGTGTACTCAATGCCATTTTCTAATTTCAAGTACTTGATTTTTTTTTTCCTATCTCACTTTTTTACCTCAGCTTTCCATACCTTAAACTCTACAAAGACCAATGACTTATACATCATGAAGTATACTTAGAATTTTCTTGAAAAGTCATCATTGAATGTCATATAGTACAAAGATCCACCCAAGAACAACTCTTTCATAGGACCTTATATGTTGGTATGCATAAAGTTTAGAATTTTCTTAGTTTTGTACTTGCCTATCTTGAATATCACCTTAAACTGTTTCCTATATACGTAAAATTTACAAAAATCTAACATACAGAATTTAGTATCCTTTAATAGGTTCCCTTTATGAAATCTCAAATAATTCAGTCACATGTTTCATAATTTAATACTTCATCATTAGACTCTATTGTATCAATGTCTTCCTTTATATTTGTGCTCCTTGTCAAACTATAGATGTTTCCACTTTCCTGCCAGTTTTTACCTTTTTTTTGTTTTGTTTTTTTTTTTGATAAAAGGGAAACATGAAAATTACAAACTAAAACCACCTTAATGTTACCACCTTAATTACAATCAATACCCATTTTACCACCTTAATGTTATCTTCATTAATTTTATGATCAAAATCATTCACATGTGAAGTGATAAAAAAATGTAGGTTCTTTCTCAAATTTGGCACAAGTCAAACATCATACATCGATTTGACAATGCCATTAAATATTTTGATTTTTTTTTGGAATAAAATCAACATTAGCGCAAAAAACAGACAAAGGCAGGGAAGACAAAGAAAACTAACCCAAGCCTACAGACTTATCCCGTACACCCGGAACCTAATAGCCTTTCCCCCTCAACAATAACAGAAGCCGAACAATCTGAATTTAAAATG
>JAOSBP010000008.1:5487184-5498287 GCA_027563825.1 Erythroxylum mucronatum | reverse complement strand
TGTTAGTCGCACTCGGCACATTAATCCTGTTATTAGCTCTAGCTAGTTGTTAGCTCTTTTATTTACCAAAAAAAAAACCATTTCATTAAAAACCTCACGTTTACTCAAATATAGCCTAAGGTGAGAACCTTAGAACAAAAGTCCATTAGACTAGCAAGCAACTCATAAATGGATAGACCAGGAGACAGTTGAAGAGGATATAAATGTAGAGAAAATAAAATTAAACTGTTTTTATATTTTATGTAGATTCTAGGGCAGGTAGGTATCATTGAGTATTCAATACGCAAAACCTACCTGCATGTCCATGGACGTTCATCTGATAAAATTAAATGTCGTCGTTTAGGTATCAATATCTTTTCATTTATTTTTTAAGTAGTTGATTAAAACGGTACTATAATCATTTGCACGAATGCTTTTCTTTGCGCCTTCCTTTTAAAACTACTATGCGGTCAATATTACACACCACATTCTGAACGTATCAATAATACATCTTAATCGTCATATACTCATACTTTAGCATTTAAGAACATTATCACTTGTGACCATAACAGAATCAAAACTATTAATGAATTCGTATTATTTTTTGGTCTTAGACCAGGGTATCTACCGGCGGATCCAATGACTAATCCCCTCGCTGACTTGTAGGCACTTCACAGGGTGGGACAATTCGTATTATCAACATACTATTGAAGACCACATACAACTTTGGGATGGTAAAAGCTTGTGCAACCTCAACCTCAGCATTAAAGCCCCCCCTCAATTAAAGTCAATATTCGTATTATAAATTTAATTTGTTCATTAATAATTTAAATGTTTAGTTAGAGAAAATTAAAAAAAAAGTGTGAATGCTGATTATTATTTCAATTATTTTAAATTATTCTTATAAATTATTTAACATTTTTAGAATTAAAAATATTTAAAAATATTTTCGATAATATTTATGTTGAATTAATTTTAACAAAAATTATCACATGACTGATTATTTTGTATAATCAGTTCAACCTAATTTTAATAGGATATTTTTAAAATAATTCAAGAGAAATGAAATAACGTATTATTTTCCTAGTATATCTAATATTTTTAATAATCAAAAATATTTTTTAAAATTAAGTAAAATTCAAAACATATTATACGTTTTACCTTTTAATAAAATATATTTTAACGATAATTCTAGAGCATTAAGTAACAAAATCTTTTTTAGAATGAATAACATTTTCAATAATTAAAGTAAAATATTTTAAAATGAGTAAAATTAAAAGATATAAATATCTTTACCAAGAAAACAAAGGTCAAAGCAAGTGGATATAGTGATTTATAAACATTAAACTGACAGGGAATCACCATCGAGAAGCAAGCCAAGGGGGGTCCAAAATAGCATGATCACAAGATCTCTGTCAGCCTTACACCACTGTTATGCTTAGAGGGACAACAATAATATTTGAAGCAATGCAGAAGATTGTTGAAATCTGGACAAACCATGTGACTCTGAGAGTGTTTATTGTTAGTTTAATTCGCGCTGCCCTGCCAGCTTCATTATTTTTTTATAATCTACAAAATTTTCAAGACTTGGGGAAGCTGTTTTCTAGGAATGTCCTTTCTTGCAAAGTGCAAAGGTCAAAAGGTGTGGCAGCTGCTGACATTTCTGATACACATGTAATTTTTAATTTCTTACCAACAGCAACAGGTCTTTTCTTTTTTCCAAAAGATAGACTTCCCTTCATTTTCACAAAATATAATTCTGAAATGAAGAGCCAGACCCACCACTATCGTTGTTCATATAACCCTTGTGTTTGTTCCCATGTCTCAGGTCTTTATATAAATTATAAAAAAAACATGGCACAGTGGTTGACCGCTGTCTGTGACCATGAGTGCCTAACCAATTCTCCCATCGCAGAAAACAAGCTTATGCAGGAGTTTCCTGAAACCGAGGAAAGGATTGCCAATTACTTATCAAACAAAGCTAGATAGCTATTATGCGGTGTGAACAACCAAGAGTTTTTTCAAAACTGTGACTAATTGCATTGAAATTGAAACTAAGCCAAGCATGCGTGAAGCTGATTTTGAAGGTCTATGAGGGTTGTTGAACTTTGGAACTGAGCTGGCCTTATCTTTTCTTACTTTGTTCAACTTTCTTATTACTTTGTTGTTGGTTCATGCTTCATAGTTTCCACCTTAGGTGTTTTGATGTTGGTCCGGACAATCACTTTTTCATGATTGGTTCAAGGTATTTGAGAACTCCAATACAGGTGCTAGGGCCTTTGGATTTTGTACACTATCCCCACATGTATAACCCAACAACTAAAACTCCCAACTTTTACACTAGGAGTCAACATTACTGTTATCAATCTTATTTTCAAGGGTGTTCCCCGCCCTCGAGGTCGAGGATGGCTTATCGCAATCTTTGAGACCAAGCTTAAGAGCAATTTGCGTTTGTTCTTGAAGAAAATATGTTACAGCTAAATCAATAGGGTCAGATTTTGATTGTAACAAAATTGACTTATAATGTTACGATTAAAACAAATAAATTTGAGTGATGTGTAAGAAAAAAAGGTACAACAACAACACTAATAACAAGAAAAAAGAGAAAAAAAAATTCAAGAATTGTTTGAAGAAAACATAAGCTAAAAATAGAGACAAATAACTATATAAAAAGTATCAATAAAAATAAAATAAGAATAAAGAAATTAAAACAATACTTAACTAAATTGATTAAGGGAGAAGCATTGTAGATCAAAGTGTTTGGGCTAAATACAAGATACAATAATTGAAGAAAATGGTTTAAAAGTGTCAGAATATATTTTATATATTCTTTGTTTGGTTTTGACATTTTTAAATTGGACAAATAAGATAATTAAAATATGAGATTGCATCTACGGTTGAAGTTCAAAAGGTGTGTTGCTATATATTTCTATCATGGAAGGAATCTATTTTAAAAACACACATCCTATTTATGGTGGATTCTAAATCTTTGAAGATTATTCATATAAGTGTATATCTCCTAATTACGGAAGGAGTCTAGCGGTACACGGAAGTTGAAAATAAAAAATCTACAGTGGGGTATTTTGTTAATGTTGCGTTAGTCATATGCTAAAATGAGTGGGCTGTGCAATTTTCGTTTGGAGTTGAATATTTGTGTCTTTGAAAATAACCTTGGCTGGCTGCGCATGGTTTTTTGGAGCTGAATATTGCATCTTACGTTTAATATATGGTAGTAGTTGAGGTGTGTGGATTTATTGCAGCTGGGTTGTGCAATGATGGGATATTGATAAAACATTGCAGTGGGTGTCTTTTGGTGGATCTTGCGTGAGTATATGTGTGCATCTAAAAGTGCAGTGGGTGTTGCGTTAATTGAAACAAAGTGGGTTAAGTAATTCCTATGTGAATGTATTATTATGTGTGCACGTTTCCCATCAATAGTGGAAGTGATTTTCTAATGTAAAAAATAGTAGCGTGAACAATTTGCGTAAGTGGCGTCAACTGCATTTTGTGTGAGAATAGCTGAAGTTGTTTTTGTGATTTTAGGTTTATGTTGAAGCTGTGATTTCTGTGGAAGTTCTCGTGACTTGATTATTAGTTCTATGTGAATCAGCACATTATTATTGCGACAACTTCCAGATCTATCTCAGTAGAGTGGAACTCATTGGGAAGTTGTTATTTTCTATCTCAAGTGTATTTAGTTTTCGCTCTTTATTATTTTAATCACTTGAGTTATTTGTTTATTATTCTTTCATTAAAAGTTGTTTCGAAAATTCTCTGTTGAGGTCAGTACGAGGCAGTCTTACTATTGGGTGTGAAATTCTTTCACGGGAAGTGAGGATGAGGGATAATGTCAAGGGTTGAGTAGTGCCGGCTCAGTAAAGCCTTGGGTAAAACTATTGTACTTCGGTGAAAGTGATTAAGCTGGGTGAAGGCCCCGCAAACGTAGGCAAGGTGTGCTGAACTGTGTTACCAAATTTCTGGTGTTTTTATAATTTCAGTTTTGCTTGTTTTTATATTTTATTGATGCCAAGGAAATTTGTGGAAAGTTTGAGAAATAATTAACTCCTTCGATTTTTCAAAAAGATTTATGAAAAAAGATAAAAACTGCTCTACGTAAGATCCTTTACCCGTATCCTAAATTGTCAAAGTTTTTTTATTGAGGATCAAGTCCTCGGTAAACTCCAACAAAGTCATATAATTTCTGATCTTCTCCAATTCTTTTTAGGTTTTCTTCTCTTGCAGTTCCTACATACAATCTTCTTTCATCTTCTCACTAGGGCATTAAGATGTCCTTCTTAATATATTCGAACAACTTAAGCTTTGTCTCCCTTAATTTACCATCATTGTTAGTCACCCTCAATTGATCTCTTACTACAATATTATTGACTTTATTTCTTCTTATAGGGTTACACATTCAAAAGAGCATCTTCATCTTCACCTCCATTAACTTTTGACTATGCACTTGTTTGATGGGTCAATGCTTTGCCCCATAGAATATGACCGGTTTAATCACTAAATAATAGAATTTATCTTTTAGCTTGAATGATATCTTTTTATCACATAAAACTTCTGATGTAAACCTTCATTTAAACCACCCTGATTTGATATGATGAACTATGTCTTTATCTATCTCGCCATTACTTTAGATGATGGATCCAACATACTTAAAACAATTTTTCTATTGTATAATTTCTGAACTGATCTTTATCTTCACATCGAATGTCATCCTAAGGCTAAAAAAGTTATACTCTAGGTGTTCAGTCTCAGTCCTGCTTAATTTAAAAGTCCTTCGATTCTAGCATATTCCTCCAAAGTTTTTTTTTAATATTGACACCTTCTTTTGTCTCATCCACTAAAATAATGTCATTAGTAAACAACATACACTAAGGTATATCTCTTAGGATATTCTTGGTGAACTCATCTTTCACTACTGCAAATAGGAAGAAACTCAACGAGGATCCTTGGTATTACTTGATATCGATAGAGAAATGTTCTATATCTCTTCCTATCATCTTTACTATAATCTTAACACCTTCATACATATCTCTAATAACTCGTATATAGATCATAGGAATTTCCTTGACTTTTAAACACCTCCGTATAATTTTCCCTATTACTCTGTCACATGACTTCCCTAAGATTAATAGAATAAAATTAAATTAAATTAATGTGATTAAATTAATCAAAAAGGTATGATTTTGAATATAACATAGCTTCCATGACAATAAAATATTTATATATATATATAACCAAACTAAGGAAAGAAAGGATTGATTTATCACAATGGTTTTGACATTAATAACTTAGTAAAAATAAAAGATTGAACTTAATCTTATTTATTTCTATACTAAAAATTAAAGTGAAAATTAAATTTTTAATTGTATATTAAATAAATATCATAATTAAGATACTAATTTGAATTTTAATATATAATTTAAATGCATTAAATATGATTGCAATTTAACTTTTAAAGTATTTTAAATATCTCCATCACCAAAAGTTTTTATTTATGATATAAATATCCATCAACAAAAATGAAGGAAAACATTATACTTCCAACCCAAAATCTTAAAATATTAAATTCTAAACCTTTTTATCATATGAACCACTCTTATATTTTTTATTTCCAATATTAAACTTATATCCTTAATAATAATCTACCTAGAGTTGTAAAACAATGACTTATGTTTGCTCTTATGATAAGGTTATGTTTAGCTTTTGTATAATAATATTTTTCCTTTGATCTTTTTATGATTAACCTGTACTAGTGGATATAATAGTGTAGCTCATAATGTTGTATAATTTAGAATATATGTAGGAAAATGTTACTTTTAATCGGGACCAATGCATGCCAAAATTCATTTACTCTTAAATTTTTGTTGTCATTATCCATTTGTCTTGCTTATTGATATTGTTGGACCCCGAACTTTTTTTGAAAGTTAGAACTATTAAATGAGAAATTGTTAGTGATTAGTTATGAGTAAAGAAAAAGGAAAATTATTGAATTTGAAACGATATACAAGATTTAAATAGTAAATGTAGTAAGTTGATGATGAGTGGGTATAAGTATGTATGTTCTATTATCAATGTTTATGATCAATCATGGACTATAATTTGTTTATAGATGATATTGAGTTAAAATGGAAGTTGAGAGGAAGAATAGCGATTGGGTATTAAAGTTAAAAATGCAGAAAAGTAATAGAGCATAAATAGGTTGATTATGAATTCTTGGTTTTTGATGATTTTTGACTAAACTTGCATATTTTGGAGTAGTATGAAATTATGGTGAATGAGTTGATTGAAATGGAGTAGAAAGACTAGAATAAAATAGAAGTGTTGGATTTTGGAAAGTGGAAGTCTGAAAATTTTCTGAGAATGAATAGTGGAGAGTTAGATTTTCGATCTGAAACTTCTGTGATTTTTCTAGGTTGATCTAGAGAGATTTTGATAAAATTGTCTTCATAAAAGTTGTAGTTGTCTTTCTAGCTTTCTAACGCTATCAAGTATGACATTTTTCCATATCAGGGCTGGAAGTTATGATCATTTAAAGTTTGGATGTTGTTTAGGGTGAACTTTTGGGACAACCGCATTGATCCAGAATTTTGACCCTTATAGAGGCACAAATTGCTTTTAAGTTCTTCATGAAAGTTGTATATTATCTTTTTAGCTTTCTGTTGATATAAAGTATGAAATTTTTGGACAATGGAGTAGAAAGATATGATTTTTAGAAGTTAGGATTCTGTTTAGGATGAAATTGTCGGACAACCACTTTGATGTGGACTTTTGACCCTTATAGAGATCTAAATTGTTTCTAAGTTCTTCATGGAAGTTGTAGATCTTTCTTTTAGCTTTCCATTGATACCAAATTTTCAAATTTTGGAGTTCTAGGTCAAAAGTTATGAATTGTGGAAGTTAGGATGTCGGAAGGAGAAAGACCAAGAGTTTCTAGTCGATTATTATAGGCTTAGTCAACTAATAGTCTTCGACCAGTTGACTATTGTCTTGTTTCCCCCAACTCTTATTTACATTAGTCGACTAATTTGGTACTAGTCGACTATTGTCATGTTTCCCCCAACTCTTATTTATATTAGTTGACTAATTTGATACCAGTCGACTATTGTCATGTTTTCCCTAACCCGACCTCTCTCTACTCTTTTGGCCATAACTTTCTCGTCCGACCTTCGATTGACTTGATTTTTGAAGCGTTGGATTTCTAACTCATTCCTCTATCTCTCTATAAAAATTTAGAATTTTTGATATTAATTGGAAAAGATTGATTGAATCAAAGTTAGAAGATCGGTTAAAAGAGTATGAGATGGATATTTTTTACTGAACATGCTTCAGTATTTTGGTGATATCTTGATCTGTAGAGAGATAAGGCTACAATTTGTACGATAAAATTGAGTTTTAATTCAGTCTCTAAGAATATCAATTTTCTGATGGAAGTCAAGCGTAGGATAATGTTTTAGTATAAGAACAGTCCGAAAATGTTTAGGGTATAACTTTTGGATTATGGAACCAAATTGAATAATTTTGGTGTCATTGGAAACATAAGACAATGAGGAACATAATTCCTAGGAGGAAGTGCTATCAAATTCCTTCAATTGTATGATTAGAATATGGTCTTGATTTTTGGAAGGAGTTAAGAATGATTTTAAATAATTTTGAGGTTTTGCTAGATTAATTATTTTATTTGGGGTTAATTATTATGTTAATGTTGGTTGGATTTTAAAATATGGATTAGTTGAATTAAGTAGTAAGAGTGTGAATGTATGAGGACATTTTGGGAAGAACACTTTAGCATTAAGGTTTCAAGGCTTATATGTAAGAGTATATTGGACATTTTAGACTCATTAATGACATGATTGTAATAAAAGGTGGTCTTACTTGTTAAGAGGGGAGAGGAGCACGAAATAAGAAGGAAAGAACAAAAGGTAAGAGAGAAGAAATGAGAGAGAGTTCGGTGGAGAGAGAAGAGAAAGAAGAAAGAAGAAAGAAGAAAGAAGAAAAGAAGCTAGGTCTTGATTTTTCTTGGATTTTAAGAAGGATTTTGAGTTGATTCAATAAGGAAAAAGGTGGAAGAAGATGAGAGCTTCCATATGAGCCAAGAAACTCCTCATTTGGTGAAGGATCAAGGTAAGAGTATTTGTGATTTGTTAGATTTTTGAAAGGGTTTTGGTTTAGATAGCTTAAGAAATGTATGGGTTTAAGTTTTCTAAGATCAATTTTAGTGATTATGTGTTATGGGTTGTCCAATTTGAATTCCTATTGATTTGGAAATTTTGCCATTGTGAAGGAAAGTAAGAGAGGCAAAAAGGAGCAAGAGTAGAGGCTTTTGAACAAGTATTAAGCAAGGAAATAAGGTGGGTTTCATGTTTATAATTTGAGTAATGAGCTACTAAGGTTTCTTTCCAAATCAAGAAAATAAAAGGATTTCAATTAAATGTTGCTTTATTGTTTTTGATTGATTTGAGAATTTGCTTACATGTGTGTATAAGCTTGAATTGATAAATTGTGAATTGTTATGATGTGTTTTATGTTATGTTATGTTATGCATATTGATGTTTGACGTTGTGATAAAAATTGAACTGTGAGCATGACTATGCTATGCCTTGTATCATGGCATTTTGCCTTGTATCATAGCATTTTGATTGAATGGAAAGAAAAAAAAAAGCATGAGAATATGAAGTTGAGAATGATTAAATTAAGCATGTGATTTGATTGTGTTTAGGCGAGAGGAACCGTTTCGTAGTCACGTTCACGTCGACGTCAAACCTTCTCCCGGCTGCCCGCTTGTGACCCATGAGGTCCAAAAAGTGAACTCGTTTCGTTCACGGAGTAAACTTCGGTTTCTCTATTTTGTTCACGAAACCCTCGAGCCAATTATGTGTGCATTTGCATTTTGATGTGATAAGATATGATGAAGTTAAATATTATGCTTTGAAGCAAAAATTTCAACAAATGTGTTTAATGTGATGATGCATTAAATCATGATTTATGATGTTTATGAATTACTTGATAATTTGTCAATTTGGGAAATATGTGTTACATGGATTTCAAAGCGAGTTTTACAATGGAAACAACTATTTTAATAGTTTTTGCTTGTTTCTTGGTTATAAACGTGTTACCCACGAGCTGTAAGCTCACCCCTTTTCATTCCCATCTCCAGGTGATGAGAAAGAGATCGGGTGAAAGAAAGTCAAGGTATTCGTTTGATTATGCATATTTTGTATTTTAAGTTGGATTGATGTAATAATGAGACTTTAGACATGTGTTGTGAATTATGGGATTTTGTATCTTTTGTTGTATTTTGGATTTTGAGATTGATGTTGTAATGTTGCTTAGAATGCCATTAAAGTTTGTAAACATTTATCTTATGATGTTAATGACATATGAATTGTGTATGGATGATATGAGTTGACTTGGAATTAAATGTATTCGGAGAAGTTTTTCGCTTGAGTTGATGAACTTTGAACATAAGGTTTTGTTTTATATGTATATATATATATGAGTGAGATACTGTGAAAAAGAAAGATAGAAATGTTAAGTATGATGATCAGATGGTACTTTGAAGAGTTAGGTTAGCAAAGCAAGTGTTGGACTTTGGAATCAAGCGGACTAACATGTTTGGTATCAGAGCAAAAAGATGAATCGATGATATTGTTAAGAGGTTGGGTTCTAAAATCGGTGCCCAACAAAACCAATAATAAATCTATTATCACGGGGGTGACTATTATTTTAAAACAATAGTCAAGGGGGTGACTTGTTAGTCATCCCTGTGGCAATTTTGAAGGAAACAACTAGTGAAGCTTTTTTCCTTCCAAAATATTGAAGTTGACTGTAATGATGATTTAAGTGAACATTCGAAAGCATCACCAGAAGGTTATTTATAAGAAAACAACTTTAGCTTCCCTGTTAAAAGAAAATATAAAATAATTAGGTAGGAATTGTCCTCATTGAGTCTTTTCCTCTCCTTTTTCAGTGCCTATTAGTGCAGGTATTTTACATGGGACCTAGTCTACCCAAGAAAAAGGATAAGGCTTCACCAAGTAGCTTAGTACCGACACAACTGCAATTGCGGTACTGTCAACTTCTTGGAAGTGTAGCTGATGAGCCATTTGCTCATGCACAACCAGAAGATCACACACCTGCACCTTGTATGCCTACACCAACACCAAGAGATGTCACATCTGCACCTATTACTCATCCTAGAGATTGGTATATACAACTTTTGAATATGTGACACAATATTAGTTCTTTATCAACTTCTCAAGAGATGCCTCCAGCTTTTTATAATCGGTCACCAGTAAATGACACTAATCCCAATGTTAGTGCTACCTCTGCAAGCACTGTAGGTATGATCTTTCACATCACTTTGGATTCATACCAGTTTTTGCAAGTTATTTCATCATTGTTATTGACTTGTTGATTGCTGTATAAATACGTGTATGCATTTGTGTGTTATTTGCATCTATTGTACAACCATTTAAGTTAATTTCTCCATTTGCAAGAACACCTTTTCACAAGGTAATTTAAGATAATATTTGATAATAACTTAGCATAACAAAGTCCTGCTTGTTTCATCAGATGGTATTCATCAACTCCACATCTTTATCTTCGTGTTAGCAGCTTCTCACAACATTTATTGCGTTCTCACTATGGCTTTGGGCAGAGCAAAGGTATTCATAAACTAGTAATATATTAGTCTATTTTAATGGTCAAGTAAAAGTCTCTGTTCTTGTCTTATGTGAATTTATTATGATCATGAATGAGTTCTCCTACAATGCCTTCTTCTTGTTTTTAAGGGGCTTGTGAACAGGTACTGTTTCTCAATCTCCATTTCTTTGATACGTTTGTTGGTTTGTTCAGAATTTCAGATTCTATGAGATTTCCATGATGAATAGTTTGTTTTGATTGATGACTTTGTTGAGCATATGTACAGGTTCAAGCAAATGCTAAAAGTTCTAGTCCTATGCTGGATTAATCTAGTCACTGTGCATGGGATGATGGATTATAAATTTATAATTGATATCTTCAAGGAAAATAATACCTGTTGTTCATTAGCTACTTGGCTTTGGTAAAAAGTTCCAAGATGTAGTCATATCAATTGCCAATTTTGTTTTG
>JAOSBP010000008.1:5461492-5475959 GCA_027563825.1 Erythroxylum mucronatum | reverse complement strand
TCAAGATGAGTGAGGGCTGTACAATTTGCGATTTCAATTGGTATGGTGCCTGATAACTGGTTAACACTAAGTTGAAGGTCTTGAAGCTTCAAAAGGTTTCCAAAACTTCTAGGTAAGCTTCCTGTAAGAAAATTCTCAGACAAATCAATAACTTTGAGCTCAGAGCAGCTTCCAATCTCGTCTGGGATTGTATCAACTAAACTGTTCTGCCACAAGAGTAAAGTCTGAAGCTTGGCGAGTTCTCCAATTCGTTTCGGGATCGGACCAGATAAAGAATTCTGATACAAGTATAGGTTCTGCAACTCCTTACAGTTTCCAATCTCTTCAGGGATAGGACCAGACAAAAATGCTGTATAAATGGCTATAGTTTGAATTCTTTTCAGCTTTCCGATCGACGAAGGAAGATTGCCGGAAATGCTGGTCTCAGCCAGGCCTAACACAACCAAGTTGGTGCAGTTTCCAATCTCCTGAGGTAGCTCACCTTTAAGATTTTTATTCCCACCTGCTCGGAAAATTTGCAGCCTGATCAGAGCTCCAATGCTCTTTGGAATATCACCAGTGAGTTGATTGTCAAAGAGAGTCAAATTCTCTAAACTGGAAAGGTTTCCAATATTAGTTGGAATCCCACCTGCAAGAAAATTTGCGTTGAGAGATAAGCTTTGCAGTTTGCTTAACCTGCAAATTTCCTCTGGGATTTGACCAGAGAGAGAATTATCACTGAGATCAAGGAAACTAAGCTCATGGTATTCTCCAAACTCTTTGGGAATTGAACCGGTGAGGTTGGTTGATGAAAGGGTAAGGGTCTTCAAATACTTGAGAGAGTGAAAGTTTGATGGTAGTGAACCTTGCAAATCAACTGCTTTCAAGCTTATCTGGACAACGTTGCCATTTGAGTTGCAACTGACCCCATACCATTTGCATGGACTTTGGTCTAAAGGATTCCACGAATTCAACACACCTGTTGAGCTGTTTAAACTGTTCTTCCATGTCAGAAGAGCTTGTCCTTGTTCATCTATGGAGTGAGAGGAATGAAAGAGAAGAGAATTTATTAATAGAAGCAAGGTGAAAGAGAAGATATTGGGAGAAAGTGAG
The DNA here is from genome assembly GCA_027563825.1 of Erythroxylum mucronatum. Classification (NCBI taxonomy): domain Eukaryota; kingdom Viridiplantae; phylum Streptophyta; class Magnoliopsida; order Malpighiales; family Erythroxylaceae; genus Erythroxylum; species Erythroxylum mucronatum. The sequence goes on along the minus strand of JAOSBP010000008.1, from coordinate 5,474,867 downwards.
GGATTCATAAGTGAGGGATTCCTTGGGGATGCAGGCATTGCTGAGAGTTGAGAAAAGTTTATCTGTTTTGGGATTGTTGAGGGAGGAACCCCAGGTTTTGTTTATAGAAGAAATGCGGAAGATGAAGATCTGGATCCAAAACTAGCTTCTTTTTTACATTTTTTATTATTATTAATGCCATTAGTCTACCTGTTAGCTAATTGATGTTGATGCAGATAGATGTTTGGTTTTATTCAAGTGGATGTTCTTGTAATGCAATTTTTGGCTGTTGCTGTCAAAATCTAGAAAGAGGTTATTTTGGACTTCCCATTAAAATGCCATCTCTGTTTCTTACATTACAAATGGTAGCAAGCACATGACTTCGATTAATTTTTACTGAAAAACCTGTAGTGATTAACTTTTTAGTATATTAGAAAATTTTAATATACAGTTAGTTTAGACATTTTTGTAATTTCTCATAAAATTAGACAATATTTAATTGCATTTTTTGGTTTTTAAATAACTTATCGGTTAAGTTATGTGATAAAATTAATAAAGTGGCTCAATACATGATCTAAATCAATGGGTCAAAGTTCGGGTAGAAAATGGATCCCAATCAGTATAGACCAAACTTATATCGGGCATGTGACGAGAAAGTTATATTTAGAAGCTATATATAAAAGCTAAAGTCTCTTGCAATTGCTCGTATTATTCGTAAGCATAAGAATTTTCTGACCTGTTAAGAGAGCTTACATTTTGAGAAAATTGTAGAACGACCTTACCTACGTCCCGGAGAACAGTTCTCGTGAAGGCGGCTGTAGATTCACGCTAGTTTCGGTTTCGAAAAACTCGTTTAAAGTTATAGAGACCGAAATCAGGTATTTTCTACATTTCTTCGTTTCTTGTTCTTTTACGTTCGATCCGAGATACGTAACTAAGGTACTGTTACGTATTATAATTAGTTTATTTTCAATTAAATTAACAAAAACAAATATACTAAATAGTACATTAAAAAATGTAAATTGGCTTGTACACGCATTTAAGAAATCTACATCTGTATTGGTCATTCCTATCCTGGCTTTGGTTATTGATGTCGCCGTGGGATTTGGTTGAGTAATGATGTGCACGTGTGAACAACGAATATGTGAAAAAATTAAGGTACATTTTTATAGGATTGCATATCTGGTAATTTTGTCGGATGGCCTTGGTTAACAGAAAATGAAGTCTGCCCTTGAGTGGAGGGAACAACAATCGCAACAACTTCTACTGGAGACGGTGGATTAACATTCAAATAATTCATAAAAAGAAAGAAAAAGAAAAAAGAATATAGATTCTTTACAATTAGTGCAGCTGATGGGCAGCGTTAAGTGGCATTGCACTTGGCATTATTATGTACTATTATGTCACCAACACCATCTGAAACTAAAGTTTTTGGCTTCTGTTTGTTAATTAACTTGTTCTTTTTTTCTTTTTTTTTTGGTATCCTTTGGGTCTATTCCTCAGGATTTTATGGAAGCGGCTCTTTTCAGGATAATTATGACATTTAACAAAAATGCTGAAATAACTTCTAGTTTGGTGATGAAGAACAAGAAATGGGGGAGATAAGTAAATAAAAGCAAAGCCTTTATGATGAGAACATGGTTTTGGTTACTTAATGAATGAAATGGATTGATATGCATCTATTCTGCTAGACACGAACGATGGGAATTTGGAAGAAAGCAGAAGTTTTCATCCGATTCCAACCGAGGTTGAATGCACAAAGGTCAAAAAAAGAAACAAAAGATGTAAACATTTATACTAAATTTAAATCAAATTTTATCGTTTCAAGTTATTTAAAAAGAACTCTAAAGTTTTCTAAATATTTAAAAATAACCTAACCATTTTGAAAACGTTAATAAATTACTCCATATTAACATTTTCGTTAACCTTTTATTTAAAATAATAATAAATACAATGATATATTATACTCCTTCCTATTCAAAATAAAAGTTGTTTTAGAAGGATTTTAATTACTAAAAATAAGTGTCGTTTGTGACTTTTCATGCATGTTTATAGTTTTACTCCCAAAATTACAATTTAACTTCTCTCACATCTTAATTAGACGGATTACACAGATTATATTTTCAAGGCACTTTAACATGCAATTAATAAGGGTATATCAAATATTTCATTAACTTTCTTATTAAGTGTGCATCCCTTTAAAATGATTTTTATTTTGAATAGAATGAAGTATTTTTTATAGGCTCTTAGTCCACATGTACATCCTATATGACTAGGCAAAATAGATGGAAGTGGTCCCGTCATAGGCAACTTGAAACAGGCTGCCCCATCTTAGAAATCGGAAAAGAAAAAAAAAAGGCTACATACACGTGTAAGACATTTTCTAATACAAAAACAAGGTTAATCCACCCATAAATAATGGCTGGTTAAGTTTTTCCCTTGAGACACCAAATAGGTGACAATCCACTATGTTATGGAACTCAAATTGCAGATCTCATCACATGAATATATGATCTGATATACACAAGGTGCATAGCTGTGTCTTTATAACTATACAAACATGAGAAATGGTATCAGATCACGTATATGGCTTAGTAATAACACTAAGAACAGAAGGGCACATGTTCTGATAAAAGAACTGCAAGTTTTTCATGCGGTAGATGTAGCAAATGTACTTCAAAAAGGTTAGTGCAGACAGGCCTGTGTTTTCGGCTTAGTTTACACTCTATGGACACCATGCTTATGCCAGTATTTAATATTCTTATTATTGTCCAGTTCTGGTTTGGGTATGATGAGTTGCACGTGAGAGAGGGGCCGATGGAGATGGGAGAGTATGTATGGGTGTTGAATCATGGATGGACAAGTGAAAGATGGACTGATGGACTACTGGTTAGCTATAAAAGCTATATGCATTAAATTTGTATCCATTTAAGTAACAAACTATTATTGCTAAATGCCCATGTTCACACAAGCATGTAGTGTATGAAGAAGCTGCTCATTGGATTGTAAGCCATATGAGATTTTGTTCTTCTTGGTGGTTGGCACACGTGCAATTAGGTTGCCAAAGATGACATGAAGCTCTTAAATTATAGTTTAGTCCCTAATAATGCAGCCCCATCATAGATCCAAAACAAGATTTGTCATTTGCTTAAATGAGATTACATCAATTAAATCCATGGGGTCCAAGATCCTCCAAAGAAAAATTTGCCCATCTAATCAAATTGATAAGTTAATCAGTGATCTTGGTTACTCCTCTCACGTATTCCTTGTTTGTTTTCTCTTGCCTCCAACTTCAGATTTGACTCTTAATAATTTTGCCAAATCTATGCCCTACAATGACCATTGTATTATCCAACAATTTGCCCCATCTTCCCAAGTTTATCTAACAAAGTTTCTGGACACTACAAAGTTCTGAAAGGAATATCAATTGGCTTTTGATCTTTCTCTTGCTTGTTATTGGTAATCGACTTATTTAATCAGCTAGGATCAACCATCTAGTTAGTAGACAAAGTCGATTCAATCATTTTTTTTTTCCAATACATGTTGGTTCAGCCAGATTCTGTTGAAGCTGGACGCTGCTATTCGGATCCATAAGGTCTGTAAGTATGACCTCTGAAATACCTGCAAAACAAATAAAGGCTTACCGGGAGTGATTGCCGGTAGGCCCCTCCGATGCTTAAGTCAGTTATTTGGTAAGGGTTATGGTCGCTTAGAACAGGAAGAACTAGGGTTTTAGTCTCGTACCTCAATTATGGCTGAATAGTACCTTATATATGGGACACTGGCTAGGTTTAGGTCTTCACGTAAGTCTTAGTGTTTGCATGGGAGACGATCTCCTACTACTGAGCCGTCGGTGTCTGGGCTTAAAATTGAGCCCGATTTGGCCGACCCAACCACATGTAATGGACTTTGAATCAAAAACCATTAAAAATTCCAAGTTACCATCTAATTGGAGTGGTATCGCAGAGGAATCATAAACAAATATTTTTTTCTTCTTTTTTCTACCATTATCTTTGTTTTATAATTTCAACACAACTTTAGCTTTGTTTTCCTTCTTTAGTTTTATATGAATACCCATTTCTCTAAAAACATGGCTTTGTCATGTATAAGCACCTAAAAGATCAATTCCTGCTCTCTTTACTGTGTCTTTGATGTCCTAATCTTTCCATAATTTCAGGATTCCTGTTCCCAAAACAAGCCTTTATTTTCTCTTTGTTCTTATCATATAGTATACCACACGTAATGTCTACGGAGTGGGGATGATTCCACACAAAAATAAAAAACATATTCCTAATCAAGGTCAATAGTCAAAAGCCCACCTAACATGGCCTTTACTTAAAGTTCATTAAATACAAACCAACAAAGGTTCTGTTGTTTATAGGCCCATGAAGGCTATCTTTTCCTCTAAGCTTTCCAATTACTGAAAGAAATGGGTTTAAAAATTATTAAACGCCCATAACTATCCAAATGGAGCCCAGCACTCCACCAAGAAATAGAGAACAGAACTGGAAAGGCACAGTTTTTACCCCTTGACTTGACTGGCGTAAGTAAAAACTTTTGATTATAGTTTCTAAACTTGCACTGGACTGGTATGCATTTTGCACAGGGATCCCCAAAAACTCCGTCGGCCACCACGGGAGGAAATGGGATGGCAGTGGCACAATTATAAATGCATATCCAGATAAATGGACCCACCCAATTGCATAAGAAAAGGGAAATGGTATGCGGAGATTGCGACAAACCTTTGAAGATGAGTTACTAGAGATGAGTCGATGACATGAAACGGAAGTCGGTTCATCTAGTCTTCTACGGTACTACAATATTAGTATGCGAGCTGTAATTGAGGGATATACCTTATAATGCTAAGCTTTGAATTTGAAACAAGAGGATTGATGTGCATTGGGGCCAAGCCAACATCACCTCCAAAACATCTCATCAGTGACGGAACAAGAGAAAATATACCGAATTTCATGCCATCAGACCCACCAGGGAAGTAGGTGATGGCATAGTATCCGAGCGCCATAACCTACGCATCCGAGTGTGAAGCATGTAGCAAGTTTCTGGGGAACGCGGTAAATGCAACGAAGACCCAAAAAAAAAACGTCAACGGTTAGAAATAAGCCAAAACGCTTGAGCGCTTTGCCTGAATGAGTGTTACTCAAATTCCGAGGTACTATAATTGGAAAGCCTGAGCATGAATCACAAGCAACGTAATTGGTGGGCTTATCTACCTCACTCAAAACTAAAATTTCTCCATAGACAGGACGCAATAAGACAAAACGACACATATGAACAGTTTAGTGCTGTAAATGGTTAAGCTAACACGTACTCCAGCCTATGTACTGGAAGAGGACTTGCACGGTAATATATTAAAAAACGTGCGTCTTCATTATTTTAAGTGCAAGATAAGCAACAGAAGAAGATGAGAGGACTAAAGAGACCACGACAGAGTTGATCGATTTCTCTAACAAATGCAAGCATGAGGTATACTTCTGGCATGTTTCAGAATGCGAACATCAAAGGAAATAGCAGCCATATCATTAAATTCATAGATGCTGTTAAATTTAATATCTGCACATCACCCATGCCAATGAGATACGATAACTAGGAAATGGATCTTAGTTAGGAACTCACTAAGTGCATTGTTGGCCCTAGTTAATCCTTTTGGGACAACAAACATCTGGCAAGCTAATCTTGAAGAGGAAAAAAGTGTTGTAAAAAATTGACTGAATTAGAGGGTGGGGTGGCTGGCCATTTAGCCAGCTATCCTCTTAAATTTTCAAATTTGGTAGGCACCGTTTTTAGTGCCTATCATATCTTTTTCTCCATCAATTTTGGTAGGTTTCAACTTTGGTAGGCATCGACAATTTTCCTACTTGAAGATTTGATTGAGAGTCAATCAGATCTTCACACTATTCTTTTTACCTTGTCACTTCATATTGCTTACGTCTCTGTCAGGCCACACGAGGATCGACACTACATAAACTTGTCACCATTTATTATTTTTGTCATAAAATCTGTTAGGTTATCCATTGTATGAATTTTCTACATATCTACCGTTCCTTCTTCCACTTTCTCACGAATAAAGTGATATTGAACTCGATGTGCTTTGTCTTTGAATGCAATGCTAGATTCTTTGCAAGATGCAAAACACTCTAAGTTCCGTATTACTTCGTTTGTAAGAAAGTGGAAGAAAGAATGGTGAACATGCAGAAAATTCATACAATGAATAACTTGGTAGATTTTATGACAAAAGCAATCAATAATAACAAGTTTATGTGGTGTCGATCTTCGTGTAACCTAACATAGACGTAAGCAACATGAAGCGGCAAGGTAAAAAGAATAGCGTGAAGATCTGATTGACTCTCAATCAAACCTTCAAGTGGGAGAATTGTCAAAAATAGTAGGCACCTACCAAAGTTGAAGCCTACCAAAAGTTGATAGAGAAAAGGATATGATAGGCATTGAAAACGGTGCTTACCAAATTTGAAAATTTAAGAGGATAGCTAGTCAAATGGCCAGCCATCCCATATGTTCTCCTACCTATAAATAGGCAGGAGATGAAGAGATAAAGAGAACAGAAAAAAGAAGAAGAAGAAGAGAGAAGTCAGGTGAGAGAGAAAAGAAAGAGAAAGAGAGATACAAAGATATTCTGTATATTTTTGTAGGATTAGTTTTTTCTTGTAATTCTCCAGTTTTCTCACCAATAAAATTCTTCTATCCTTGCCCGTGGTTTTTATCCTAATTTGGAAGTTTTTTACGTAAAATCTGTAACTCCAGCTGGCCATTCACTAATGACTGCCAGACAAATATCTTTCTTCAAGCTTGCCTTTATCATCAACTTCTACAATGAGAAATTACTTCCATTGAACTTTTCAATCTTAAATTTTGCTGCCATTGCCTCTATCACGAACATAATTTAGCTCTCATTATTTCACCTAAACAGTACCCATATGTATGAATAGCATCGTATACATGAATAGTACCGTACACATAAATAGTATCTTACACTTGAATTATAGTAAATGAATGAATAGTTGTCACCTTTTGATTACTATTCACCAACTTTCACTGTGCTCACCGGAATGTCAAACGGATTACGCCAAAAAACTTATCGTAATTTTCTGACCTCGCTCTAACACCATTTGTTATAAAAAATTGACCGGATTAGAGCGGGTTCGCAGTCAAATAGAACTGAAGGAATAGTAACAAATATACAGATTTTACGTAAAAAACTACCATATTAAGGTCAAAACCACAAGTAAGGATAAAAAAAATTTACTGCTAAAAAAGCTAAAGAATTACAAGAAAAAACTAATCTCGCAAAACTATACAGAATATTTTTGTATTTCTATTTCTCTTTGTTTTTTCTATCACTTCACTTCTCTCTTCTTCTTTTTTTCGTGCTCTCTTCATTTTTTCATTGAACATATGAGATGGCTGGCCATTTGGCAAGCTATCCTCTTAAATTTTTAAATTTGGTAGGCACCGTTTTTTATGCCTACCGTATCCTTTTATCTGTCAATTTTAGTAGGCTTCAAGGGTGCCTACCATTTTTTGACAAAAAGGGTCAGACATGCATGTTCAAGTATCATAATTTGCAGTAGATGAGGTGGTGAACATAGTCACTGAATTCCATTCCCATCTCATTCACGAATTCAACTTCGTATCCAACGTCAAGTCTCACAACAAAATAAAAACCTTGCATCGAAGAAACGAAAAATGTTGCGACTGAGGATATAAAATTTGCAAAGACACATTTGCAACAAGTTAACATGGACCATATTTAACAACAGCAAAAAAAAAAATACCTATTCCAGTTAGAAGGATACATTTTGGATTTCATTTTTAAAAAAAGGTAAATGTGATGGCAATGGTAGGGATTTAAAATGTCAAGTTGCGTTTAGTTGTCGTATCAAATCATGCTTTCTTGCTAGTTCGTGTTTCATATACCTTTAATGATGCATGATCCACTTACTATTGACGTATTTTCTGAAATTTCTGCACCTGTTCGATCTCGTTGCGCGTCTGGTTAAAAATTCTAGGAATCTGAATTTGAAGAAACTGAAGAACGTGAAAATATCAGATAATCTTCAAGAAATCAGATCCGCCTTCTTGTCCAAGACCCTTGATTACAGACTTTGGAACTGAGCTGCCCTTATCTTTTCTTACTTTGTTCAACTTTTTTATTAATGTTGGTCCAGACAATCATTTATTCATGATTGGTTCAAAGAATTTGAGAACTCCAATATAAGTGCTAGGGCTTTTGAATTTCGCAGACTACCCCCACATGTATAACCCAGCAACTAAAGCTCCCAAATTTTACACCCTACGAGTCAACATTAATGTTATCAATCTTATTTTCAAGGGTTTTCCCCTCCCTCGAGGTCGAGGATGGCCTATCAGTCCTTGAGACCAGGTTAAGAACAATTTGCTTTTGTTCTTGAAGAGAATCCGTTACGGCTAAATCAATAGGATCAGAACTGCTGGTGCGTTGATTATAACAAAATTGACATAATGTTAGAATTGCAAACAAATTTGAGTGATGTGGAAATAAGGGGTAATGGAATAAAATTGGATTACTGTGACCAAAATTAGTTGAAAAGCTATGATTTGGAATATAATATAATTCACATGACACTAAAATATCTATATATAACCAAACTAAGGAAGATAAAGATCAGTTTATCACAATTCACAATAATTCTGACAGTAATAACTTAGTAAAAGTAGATCTTATTTATTTATATACTAAAAGTAAGTCAAAATTCAACCGTGATAAATAAATATAACAAATGGGTAGATTTGAAACTGCTTCTGGTAAGGCGTTAATACAACTATGAAACAGAGGAGAGATTAGGTAGCCACACAAGTCTTGCAATTGATCACTGATTTCCATCGCAACAGTAGCTGATGGAAGTGTCATCTGTTTTTTCTTATTGATGCATACTTAATACAACTATGTTTTAGGCATTAACAACAGACCACTTGATTTGAAAAGAAACAGAACGTCAAAGAAAGTTCTGCCACGAACAAGTCTTTCCTAAGTTGTATTCGGAGGAATCCAGAATTTGCCTGCATTCACAAAGATGCAATCCGAATACAGAATTTGCCTGCATTCACAAAGATGCAATCAGTTCATGGCACTTTAGATGCTTACAGATATCATATCAGGGTTAAGATGAAAAATGGAAAAAGCGTGTGAACGCATATGGTGCAGCTGAAAACTAACATTTCAGAGCTAAATGCGACAGTAGATGATAATGGACATCCTTCATTGTAAAGGATATTATTAAAATATAAAACACTGATAAGGTTTCCCATCATCATCAGCTGTAATTTGACAATTAGTGACCAGGTAAAACGAGACAAGATCCTCTGTTCAGTTTTATGGTGTCTTATTCTGTCCAATGAATCTCAACCATTCATTTATGCGGGTCTCACGTTTATTTTTGCGGAACCTATGCGGAGCCCACATAAATAAATGGCTGAGATTCATTGGACAGAACAAGACACTATAAAATTGGATAAAAGATCTGGACTCAGGTAAAACTAGTAGTCATCAGGGTGTTTTATTCAATAAAATGCCCTTTTATCAAGAAAAAGTAGATGCGATTAACTAGCAATTTATGAGGTGGAATGGCATCAAAATAACAATATACTCTTAACAAATTCTGTAATACAGAGTGCGGAAGTTGAAAATAAAGCTTATGATATAAGGCAGCACAATCTTGTGCCTGCTCTATTTTTATTTAATAATGATCAAGCCCTCGTAAGCAGAAAATATGCCAATCTTTATTTAACAGGAAGCTTCAAAGCATTTTATGATCAACGAAACCTCCATCAAGCAAAGAAAGTGTTTACATATCTACATACAGCAGCAGAAAATGCACTCTTGGATTGGAAAGCAAGATCCCATGGATGCTCTTTCTATGGGAACCTAGAGTAGTAAGAAGACATAACTAAGAAAAAAAGAATAGAGAATAGTCACTACCTCATCCATCTCAAGTAGGAACAATAGCTATCCGACCAATAGTCTTCAAATCAAAGATTTCAATCCAATAACCATCAGGATCCTTAATAAAAGCTATTCCTTTCATTTTCCCTGCAAACAGACTCAAAAAGTTAATACAAGTAAATCTACTACAGTTCAAGGGGATCCTCCATTGTGATTTTTTCCTATTCATTAAAGAAATAAAACCATTTAATAAGATCATCTCAAACTATGAACCAAAATGTGTTGGTGTTTGTCTGTGTCTATGTAAACAGATATCCAGGAGAACCCGGACTATCACCCACAAGCCAACTTTACAATGAGGTTTTGTTTGCCATACAGATCCGATATTTGGTAAGGGGAGATGAATTTGCATTTGTTCCCACCAAACAATCATGAAACTGTATAAGCAGCATATCACTCTATGGTTACAGACTTACAGCGTTTGTCTAAGTTTAATTTTCAATAGAGGAAAATCAATGCAAGGACTACCAAATCCCGTCAGGCTCTAGACCCTTTCAAAATTTTCCAATATATGAACATAAAAGCAGTTGTGGTAGTAAAAATTAATTTCAGAAATGCTGCAGGTCTTCTATAAATAGCTACAAAAGTGAGAAACCAAACTAACATCTAAGATAACTGCGATAACACCAGTAGAAGCCTTGGACAAAAATCAACCACTACAGTCCTCAAAATCCCAACTCCAATTTCTAACTTATATCCTTTCTTGATCCTAAACATACTTGAGGCATTGTAACAAAACCACACTTTTGTTCCCAATTAGTAAATGGCATTTCAGTTGGAGAATCATTTGCATTTCTCATAATTTTCATCATTTCCTACAGCAAACACATGCATTTGCCATGCATTAACAGACATGCACATTTGTCTGACTTTAGAGATTTCCTTTTCTGCCCAAGTGTTCATAAAACTTGAGATTTTTAGGCATCATATTAGTGACAATATAATTCTATTATTTAAAAGTGATAGCTTTCAATATGTTAATTCTTACCATCATCAGGTCTTTTGACAAACTCCACACCAAGACGTTCAAATCTTTCACAGGCCTTGTATGTGTCATCCACTGTTATTCCGATATGCCCTAAAACCAAAATATCAATTACAAAGAGTTTAAACTATATTGAACAATATAAATCATAGACAAAGTCCTCGTACATCTATAGTAAATAAAAGTATTTCCTCAATGCTGCCCCATCTACAGCTCACGCCTCTACTCAACTGTCTGTTCTCCTTCCTTAGTAAAAAATATATATCAAGGTGGAACTCAAGTCTAGTTATAAATATGCACGCTAGAAGCAATCAAAAGCCGCTACCCAACACAAGATCACTAAGATAGATTTTCATACTTCTTGGACTCATAATGTTTGCAAAGAAATTGTGGTTCCAAACCTAACCTTTCATTTCAATTAACATAAGAAGATTCATGCGCCTACATAGAAACTAATCTGAAGTAATGCAAATCGAATAATCACACTTTGAAAAACAGGGTAGCCGACTGATGCTTACTCCTCAATTGCATCACAGTTGACACATATATATCCAGTACCCTAAATTGCAATCTCATATATATGATAAATCAAGCCTTGGAAGCAATCTAAACTAAATGCTTATGTTGAACAAGTCCTAAGAATAGAACTAGAATAGTAGACACCAAAAGAAATAATTCCAATGATCTGAAACTCAATAAAATATATTGGAATGCAGTATCACATTATCTAAATATTGGCAAAGTACAAGCTATCAGGTTTGCATACCAAAGCCACGTGGTTCTGAATTTCCATTGTGATATCCTTTGAAGTCAGGATCACTTTCTGTTCCCCAATTGCTGACAACAATCCAGTCGTTAGGTAGAATATGTATAGCTGTCAGAAAAAGTACAAAAAGGTGTTGCAAGGTGAAAATCAAAGTAAAAAGATACGTGGCTATCACCCTTACTGTGTTAGTTCAATTGTAGCCTTCTGACCAAAGGTCCACGTTGTTCTCTCAACTGGGTCACTTGAGGCTGATGATGTGTCCTACAGCAAACAGATATGTCTACAATGAATATTTTTGCAACAAGTAAAAAATTGTTATTTGCAAGTGCAGCAACAAAATTAAAAAGGAAATTATAGAGTTGAATTTTTTGAAGCCCTGCAGGTAAATAAGATAGTGATACCATATTTCGGATTGTATGCTGTAAAAAAAGTTACCTCATAGCCCATGAAGTACAAGCTAAACTTCATCTCCGGAAAATCCAACCTCTTAAGCAACCTGTAATATCGAAATAGTAAAATATCAATTTAAGCTGAACCTAATTTTCTAGTTTTACCCTGACTTATTAAAGACAACTTGTGAGGTATTAACTCAATTGATAAACTGATTGCAGAAATTGGAAAAGAATGCACGCGCCCTATATTTGCACAACTAAAAAGTGTACAAGTCAAGAGTATGCCCCCTAATAAAGAGCTAGGAAAATAGGATAATAAATTGTGAAATGGAGAAAGGAGAAATACTCAATAGATACTATCCAAAAAAACTAGGTTCACAAAGCCTAAAGGTATGCAGCATTGTGCACCCAATCATTAAATCTGCAATATATAACAACTTCTTGAATTGATAGAATACGTGTGAAAAAATGATCTTAGATAAGTTACATACATCAGAGGAAGTATAAGCTTGTAAAGAACTAAGATCAAGAATGCACACGCACTTAGAAGTTCTAGTAGCAAATTCTGTAAAAATTAAGCCCCATAAAAAGACAGTTCCACAGCAACAGGAGAGAAATGAACAAACAAGCTCAGGATGGGAGGCAATTGATAGGTAATACTAAATTGAATTCATCATGAAAATGGCATTAGTGGACATGGATACAGGACAAACCTATCATACTTCCAGATGGAAAGGCAATGAGAAAAACAAAACAGTTTGTACAAATAGAAACGTGCTTACAGAAATTTCTAATACACTGAGCAACCCCTAAAGCAGCAAGGTTACTAATATAGATATTGAGACAAACATTACTGGTTGTTAACTCTACACATAGGAATATACAAACAATTGAAATGAATCTCTCACTTAATAAGAAGTAGCTGCCTATGCTAACCAACCACAAATATAAAAACTCATCAGTCTAAATAAACCCATAATTCTGAATAGCCACTTTCCTAAACAAAACCACATATCAACCCTCATCATTCAAAAAATTGCAAATATGATTATTTTGAAAAAATAATAAATCGAAGCAATGAAAGAGGAACTTACGACATTCCCAATACACGAGAATAGAAATCCAAACTGACTTTGGGATCCTTAATCCGAAACATCTGGATCGTTCAAAAAATGAAAAATAAAAGTGAACTCGATAAGTACCAACAAGCACAAATATATAACAGTTGATAAGTA
>JAOSBP010000008.1:5424788-5447397 GCA_027563825.1 Erythroxylum mucronatum | reverse complement strand
CTCTTTTGTTGGCACGGTAGTGACAATTCAAGCTATTCATGTTGACATTCTTGAAGCAACGTGGCTTTGCATATTTTTCAATAATCCATAAAGGGATTTTTTCATAGTCATCCTCATTGCAACAAATAACAACTGTTAGCCTTTCTTTGTCTTGTTTTCTTCCTTCAAGTTGCTTCGTAGCTAGCGAATGATTAGCTTGTAACATGTAAAACAAACCAATTTCATCTATATTAAAAACATCTTTCATAGGGAACTTATCTATTTTTTCCCTTATAGACTCCAATTGCTTCTCTATGTCTTGTATATCAACCGAACCACTCTCTCCGAAATGACAAAATGACTTGATACCGTGTCGTAGTTTGAATTTCTCAAGCCAACCTTGAGAAAATTTGTGCTCAGAATCTTGTTGAGGGTATAGAAGTTTTATTGTATCTCTTGCCTTCTCCAAAATTAGCTCTCCAGTCATATTCACACGAATATGGTACTGGAGAAACCACTCATAAACAACCTTCTCCATATCTGGAAATTTTTCTGGTTTGTACCGCTTGATATCCCTTCCTTTTTCTAGGTTGGTCGAAAGATACTCAGCCGATCGTTTAAGTGTGCTTGAGATTGTACCTTGACTAACTTTCAAATGAAACTTTTCTTCAAGCCACAACTGCAAATCTTTTTGAGTGCATGTTGATTGATCTCTCTTGTGCTCACATAATTCTTTGCATATTTGATCCGTCATTGTTGATTTCGTAACACCTTTTAGATGAGGAGTCATTGTTGGATGTGTTTTCAAGAAATTTTCTATCTTATTAATAAAGTATTTTCTATCTCCATCATACATAAATATGTACGTTGAATGTTTTTAGTAAAAATACAATGAATAATACTTAATTATTAAAAAATAATGAACATTATTTATTAGTTTTCATTAATATTATGTGCAATGAATCTATGTTTTATATTCATTCAATTAATATGAAACATGATTTTTCTAAGATACAATGCTTTTTGATGTAATCAAAATTTAACTTTAATCAATTACAAAAATCTCTTTAAATTAATAAATATTAATTTATTAGCTAATTAATATCTCTATAAAATAATAAATTTCACTATCCCAAACAATATTAATTTATAGAGGTTTTATAAATACAAAAGATTTACATAAATATATAGTTAAAAATTAATAGACAGACTTGAAATAAATAAAATAGCGCAAGTAATCCCATGCTCAGAGGAGAGAATTATAGACACATTGGCATAGCCTCATGTGAGATGCGTCAATTATATAGACTATTCTAAGTTGATTGGCTAGAGATCTTCCTTTTGTACATGAAGTGAAATGAAGGCTTCCTGCCACGTGGATGTGGCCTACACATTTTTACTTTTTTTCCCCCCAAAACCTCAAATTACATATATGTTTACCTAGAATGTATATGTTAATCCAATTAGTCCTCCAGGGGAAAGAAATTTGCATTATCTTCTGATCTATATTGAAAAGCCATTATAGAGCTCGCACATACCGACATTAGAACAATAAATTCTGAAGGCAAATGGGATAGCTAAATTAAGTTATTCGACCGAAAAAGACAACACTCCATAAGAACATTGCAAAGAGTTCTGACTAGGGCAGCAGCAGCAGCCCAAGAATTGTGTTTTGAAAAGATAAGTCATAATCGATATGCAGTACAGAAATCTGGCTGATGAGTAAAAGAATGGACAACACAATACACAAATATGAGATAGATGCTATGTTGCATTTGAATCTGTGGTGTAGGTGCTTACTCCAATGGAAACCTAAGTGTTCACACCCTCCTTTCAGTTCCCTTTAGATTTGCACACGCTATCGCTACTCTTTCCCTTCAACTATGCATAATGCATGTTAAAATGGTAAACTGCATCATTATTCACTTCTAATATTGCTATAAAAAAATTACCTTAGAGTATGTTAGTCTGAGTCTGAGAGACAAATGTGAATCTTGTGTTGGACAATTTTATTCTTTTCCATGAAGTTAGACAATTACTAATTGCATTTTTTAGTTTTTTAATAACTTATTAGTTAAGTTAAGTAACTTGATCCAAATAAAGATAATAAAGTGGCCCAATTAATGATCTAAATCAATAGGTTGAAGTTCAGGTAGAAAATGGTTCTAACTCAGTGTGGATTGTACCCATATCAGTCTTGTGATGGAGAAGCCCGATATGGATGCTATGTATAAAGGTTAAGGTCTCTTGCAGTTGCTCATATAATCAATTGTAAATATAAGGATTCTCTGACTCATTAAGAGAGATTACGTTTTGAGAAAAGTATAGAAAGACCTTACCCGCGTCCCAGAGAGCAGTTCCCTTAAAGACGACGGTAGATTCGCACTCTTTTCGGCTTTGGAAAGCTAGTTTGAAGTTACAAAGACCGAAATTAGGTATTTTTTGCATTTCTTAAATTCTTACCCTTTCACATTCGATCTGGGATACGTAACTAAGGCATCACATTCGATCTGGGATACGTAACTAAGGCATCATTACGTATTACACGTGATATCAGAGCAGTGACGTGATCGGGTGGTTAAAAACAAAGATTTTTTGGTTTTTTCTCCATAAGGTTTTCAGAGATTTAACTTCTATTTCTCAGTTTTTCTTGCTTTTTATTGCATGAAAGTAGTATACATGTGTATAGCCTTAAGAAACAGGGTGAAAACAAGCTTGGGAGCTTTAAAAATTGCCCAAAAATTGCTGAAAATTGTCATTTTTTGATGGCCCAAAGAAGACCGTCAGTGCACAGTACCGCCTCAAGGGGTGGTACGTTTGGGGCATCCGATGCACAGGTTAGAAACGGGTCGACACGTGGGCGCGCGTCTAGAGCGTGCTTCACTGTTGAGGCGCATCGCTGGGCGACGCGTGTACTGCACATGCCGCACTTTCCACTCTGCTATAGTGCGTTGACGCAATGCTAACATCATCTATGACGTCAGCCGTACGAAATTTCTACAGTATTAAAAAAAACAAACAAAAACACAAATTTTCAGATTTCCCATAAGAGTGCCTCAGGATGTTTTGAGTCAGTTTTCAAATTCGAAAATTTCATAAAGTGAGTTTTTTCATTTTTCTAGATTTATTACATTAGTAATAAATTAAAGTTTAACTCTAGAAAAGGAATTAAGGTATTCTGAATCCAATTTCAAGTGAATTTTCATGTTTCGAACATCACATAAGACAGATACTTCAAGTTTTTGTGTCTCAGGTCTTATACTCAATGTTCGGGATTGCATGATAGTCGCTCAAAAAGGAAATTAAGGCATTCTGAAGCCATTTTGAGTAAATTTTCGTGCAACAAACTTGCCATAAGAGAGGTACATGAGGTTCTCGTGTCTCGAGTAATCGATTCAGTGTCTGGTGATGCACGATAGTCACTCTACTGAGATTTTTCTTTTACGAAAGTCTCAAATGAAGTTTTCAAAGAATGTCTTCAGCATGAGTGTGTGACAATGAGACTGTGCAATCGAGTTTCTGCATTTATTGATGTTACATTGTCACATACCATATGCCTATAAAGAATGTGAGGATAACATAAAGATGTATCCCTTGTGTTTGTGGACTTTTTGAGTGTTGATGAAGATATAGCCACCACGGTGGCCTTTCGAGTCAGTATTTTGAATTGTTCTGCTTACATACTAGGAGATGTCTCTGGTCTCATGTTTGGTCATTCTGCCCATAGGTGTTGACCTTATATGAGATTTTGAGATGTGCATAAAGGCATTAAATAAAGTAAAGTCATTGATTAAATGAACTATTCGCCCATAGGTGGTAGTGTCATGAGAGTTGATGGTTTATCCTTTGATCGTTTTTATGTGGAGGTCTAGTTGCATATGTTATGTATTAAGCCCACAAGTGTTTCATAATATATGTGACCAGATTTGTAGTAAAGATATTGTTTAATGACTTTGAGTATCGCTGTTATCCTACATTTTTGTTGATTTAATCATTATCATTTTGAAGTCACCTTTTCAGTCAACAAAATCAATGTCACCATTGAAACCCTGACCAGTTTCAATACGAAGAGGTGGACAGAGGATGTGTTGAATGTTATGGAGATAGCTGAGGTTGATATGGTCATACGAACAGATAGGTCATCTCTACCTACATCCATGAGCTCGAGAGTTCAAAAAGCAGCCTATGAAGCCTAGGATCGGTCCAACAAAGTATGTCACATGACCATTAATAGATCCATAATTTACCATCTACTTATTGGACTTCCGGACACAGACATAACGAAGGAGTTTCTTGGTGATGTCTCCTAGAGGTACACATTCTCACCTAATGTTGAGACAAATGCCTTAATGAAAGAATTATTCTTCATGAAGTATATGGGAGAAAAGGGAGTGATGGAGTACATATCGAGAATGATCCATCTTCACAGTAAACTGAAGATGCTGAACATTCCTCTTCCTGATGTCTTCATAGTTCACTAGACTCTGATTACACTTCCTCCAGAGTTTAGTAATCTAGTGATGACATATTATTCGTAGGCTGAGGAATGGGACTTCAATGTTTTGATTGCTCATTGTGTTTCTGAGGAGGAGAAACTCAAGTTTGTTACTCCTACAACCCCCGAAGCAACTAAAGGGAAAGCAAAGATGAAACCCGCTAAGATCAAAGGTAGAAAGTCAAAATCTTCTCCACATGCTGACGCTGATCAATCTAGTGTTGGTAAAGTTCCATATGACATAAAGAAACCAATAGTATAAGGCCTAGAAGGAAAGACTGTAACCATCAGGTAACTCCTTGGCTTACTAATTTATAAATCTAATTTGCGATAGTCGCATTAAGTATTTGGTGGTTATATAGTGGAGCATTTGATCAAAGTGATTCCACAGTGCAAGGGTTCATATCCAGGATAAAGTCAAATAAAGGGAAGAAGAAACTGATAGTTCACAGTAATGAAGAAGTAAAAGTAATATCTATGGGGAATGTATGTACTGAACCTTGTAGTAAGGTTCATTTGGATTTTACACTACACATTTTATATATGATCTTTTGATCAATTTTGGACAAAGAGGCTTATTGTTTTGTATTTAATGCTTCTGTTGTACAGTTGTTGTTTAATACAAAACATAATGGTACAACTTTCTTGTCATATGGTTTGTATGGAATGTGCCTTACCCCAAATTAGATATATGCTTCTTCGTATCTTGCCAAACATGAAATGAAGAACGCTGATGAATGAGAAGTCATACATAGTGTGGCATAAAAGTTTAAGCCACATTTCCAGAGCTAGGATTGAGAGAATGATCAAGGAAAACATTTCTCAATTTTAGATTATGTTGATATGGGAACATGTGCTAATTGTTACAGGGGTAAGTTAACTAATAAGAATATTGAGGTCAACTTATGCTTTTGACTTATTGAGTCTGATACATAAAGATATCAGTAGACCTTATACAGTTGCATTGTGCAATTCTAAATGTATTCTGACATTTGTAGATGATCGTTCTCATTACAATTATGTGTTCTTGCTTAAAGACTAAAGGTTGAGAACCAATTGGGAACATTTATCAAGATAGTCAGATTTGATCGTGGATGAGAATATCATGGCAAACATGGTGTTTCAAGATTTTAAAAGGTCCATTTGCCAGATGTTTGGAATCTGTTAGAATAGGGATTTAATTCACTATGTTGAGTAGTTCTGAGCCAAATGGTGTGTGCCGAAAGGCATAACCGCACCCTAAAGGACTTGAAGAAGTCAATGTAGAATAGGGCTATTCTACCTGATAATCTAAAACTAAAAGTGTGAAAATCCAATCTTGTACACATTTGTGTATGGGTTTGTCCTAATGAGATAGTATAATCCTTATAAAGAAAGATTATATGCTCGTTTCGTTCATTGCTATTTAGTATGATATCTCAACTATTTTAAGGCTACAACTTTTATTGTATAAAAGGTGGGACCAGAATAGTGGAATCACAAACAACTAAGTTTTTAAAATACAATATCTATAATGATGGTGGATTCTTTGACCCTTCAGATGATAGCAGAGCGAATAGTACAGTTATCATGTACCCGCTACTCATACAGTTAGATCCGATAGATCTAGGTCTCTGTTCCATGACTGTATAAGAACAGGAATCAATACCTGTACACACAGTGGTTTCTGGAGGTATAAGATCTAATACAGTTAGGTAAATCCATTAGACTGAGATGACCTGTTATCCCATCTGATTTCATAGTCTATCAGGTGAACATGACTATGCTATTAGAAATGTTACGGATCCATTTACTTTTACAGAAGCTGTTTCTGGACCCAAAGCAGATATATGGTGGGATGTAATGACTGATGAGATGCAAGCCATGAAGCATAGTAAGGTCTGGGAGCTAGTTGATTTGCATCGGAACTGCAAACCCATCAGTTGTAAATTAAGTTTTTAGACCTAAATTTCGAAATAAAGTTCAACAATTTATGGGCTTGCTCAGTTGCTTAGTGATTCACTCAGGGAGAAAGGTTGACTTTATGTTACCTTTTTTCTCGTATCCTCGTAGGATACATTTTGAGTGGTTAAGGCAATTGTAGCTCATGATGATATAGAGTTATATCAGATAACTGTCAAAACCACTTTCTTGAATAAACAACTACCAGGATTTCAGGATCCAGATAGAACTAACGTAGTTTGCACGTTAAGCAAATCAATATATAGTTTATATCAAACCTCCTAAAAGTGATACTTTACAGTTGATGAGGTTATGACCTCTTTTAGCTTCATGAAAAATAAAGTTAAAAAGATGCTTGTACTATTAGGTTAAGGGGAGCAAAATTATCTTCATATTACTGCCTGTGGATGATATATTGCTCACGTCAAATTACTTGACCATGTTGTATAAGATTAAACAACTTTTGGTTAAGAACTTTGATATGAAGGACCTTGGCGTAGCATTTTTTGTCCTAAGTATTCAGATTCACCGGGACAAATCTCAACACTTATCAGGCCTCTCATAAAATGCATACATTAAGTATGTGTTACAAAGATTTAATACGATTAACAGTAAAACTATCGTAACACCTACCTTTCATAGTGAGAGATAATCTTTGGCACAATATCCAAAGAATAAAGTAAAGAGAGAGGTTATGAGTAATGTTTCGTATACTAGTACGGTTGATAGCCTATTGTATGCTTAGCAATATATTAGGCGGGACATTGCATTGACTGTTTGAATGTTTGGGCAGTATCTGGTTAATCCAGGTGTAGACCATTGATATGCAGTCTAGCGAGTGTTGAGATACTTAAAGGAACTAAGGATTATATGTTGACATGTAGCACAGTCAACATACTAAACCTCATGGAGAATTTAGATTCAGATTTTAGCCATGTGTCCGGATGATTGAAAGTTCACTTAAGATTACAATTTTAAGTTTGCAAATGGTACAATGTCATGAAAGTGTGTCAGGTAGACACGAGTAACTTCATCGACTATGCATACAGAGTGTATGTTATGAGGCTGCTTCACAGACGGTTTAGCTTAGAAACTTCATTTTTTAGTTGTCTAGGTTGATTCAGTAGCTAGACCCATTCGGTTGTACTGTGGTAATCTCCATGTTATGTTGTTTAATAACAACAAAGAATATCACAGGGTCTTAGCATTTAAAGGTCAATTATTTGGCCATAAAGGTGTTGATACGAAAATGTGACATTTAAGATTTGGAGCATTTAAGGACTGAGAAAATGTTAATCGATCATTTAACCAAAGGACTTCACCCACTTGTGTTTGTGACACAAATATATAGTATAGGTGCTTTGAAGTACTTAGACACTGTTAGTTAATAGATCGTTATGTTTGCTTCATGTACATTTGTACATTTTGATGTATTATGATAGTATGATGGTTCATTGATAACGATGGTCATCGTTTATCCTCAGTAATACATGTTATCATATATTGACATAATACATATAAAATTCTTAAAGATTTGTGTCATCTTATGCATTTAAAGGTCATTGGGCATATATACAGATTGATCTTGAGCCTATGTCATTTTGACGCATGCAGTTTTATATGGATATTCATAAAGTTTGACATGCCATAGGAGATATGAGTTTTTAATCAAATAAAGGTTCTCCAATGTAGTTTAGCATTCGGTTGGAGATCATAAAGGCTTTCTCTGATGCAGTTTAGCATTTGGTGAGAGGAAACAAGTTTTCTCTAATATTGTTTAGCATTCGGTGAGAGAAAATAAGATTTCTCTAATGCAGTTTAGTATATGTGGTTTAGCATAAAGTTGGAAAAATCGAGACCTACAAACGAAGATGATATAATTTTAGATCATAAAGGTATCATCTTAGTTTTTCACACTCTATTTTTCCATTCATGTTAATGAGATATTAGGTATACGTGATTGTATTGAATTTGTGTCACACATGACACATGCATTTGATACTTTTTAGTATCGAAAGCCTTGCAGGACGAAATTGTTTTATGGACTTTCATTATCTTTAGATCAAATATTTTGTTTTTAAACATAGTCAACTAATTTAGTAGCGTGGCTTAATTGAATTTTTAATTATTTTTAAACTTAGGTTAAAACTAAAATTAAGGCTTGTCCAAGTGGGAGAATGTAAGACAATTTTGTCCTTTCTCATAAAGTTGGACAACTATTAATTGCATTTTTCAAATTTTCAATAACTTAACGGTTAAGTTAAGTAATTTGATCCTGATAAAGATAATAAAGTGGCCCAATAAATGATGTAAATCAATAAGTCGAAGTCTAGGTGAAAAAAAGATCTCAATCAGTGTGGACCGAGCCCATATCGAGCCTATGATAGGGAAGCTCGATATGGAAGCTATATATAAAGGCTAAGGTTTCTTATAATTACTCATATATCAATCGTAAGTATAAGGATTCTTTGATCATTTAAGAGAGCTTACGGTTTGAGAAAACTATAGAAAGACCTCACCCGTGTCCCGAAGAGCAGTTCTCTTAAAGACGGCGGTGGATTCGCGCTCGTTTCGGCTTTGGAAAGCTCGTTTGAAGTTATGGAGATTGAAATCAAGTATTTTCTACATTTCTTCATTTCTTATCCTTTCACGTTCGAATCGGGATACGTAACTAAGGTACCATTACATATTACATATAGCACTACTTGTTTGGATCTTGAACTCAAAACAATTGGATGTTAAAAAAGTCTTCTTGGATGGAGATTAGAAGAGGGGATATACATGGAGCAATCGAAAGGTTTCAGAGCTAAAGATAAGAAAATTCTGGTTTACAAGTTGAAGAAAAAGCCTATATGGGTTAAAACAACCTCCAAATTAAGTAGTGCTATCGGAAGTTTGATTCTTTTATTACGGATCATGGTTACAAACAGACTTATGTTGATGCTTGTGCATATTTTAAGAAATTCGTAAGTAAGAACTTTATCATTCTTCTTCTATATGTTGATGATATATTGATTGTAGGTCAAGATGTTGAAAGAATCCAAAAGTTGAAGGAACATTTGCTAAACCTTTTGATATAAAAGATTTGGGACCTGCAAACTAGATTTTGGACATGGAAATAACTCAATATAGGAAGAGCAGGAGATTGTGGTTGTCTCTGGAGAGAGATATTAAACGAATATTAGAAAGGTTCAATATGAAGCATGCAAAGTCAGTTAGCACACCACTGACACCTCACTTCAAGCTGAATAAGTGTGCATATCCTTCAACAAAAAAGGAGAAAGATGATAGGTCCTCTATTCTATACTTATCTACAATAGATTTTTGATGTATGTAAATGTAATATTATGCATAAAGTCAAATATTGCACAGACAGCTGAGATAGTGAGCAGATCTTTTTCTAATCCAAAAAATATTCATTTGAAAGTAGTGAAATAAACTTTAAGAAACTTGAGAGGTACTTCAAAATGGAGTTTGTGTTTTGGTAATGGGAAGTCAATTTTGGAAGGTTATATGGATATAAATATGGTTGGAGATCTTTATGGGAGAAAATTTACTTCAGGTTTTCTATTCAAGTTTACAAGGGAGAGTCATTTCATGACAATCAGAGCTACAAAAGTGTATAGCTTTATCTATGAATGAAGTAGAGAATGTAGGTATAGTGGAAGCTCGTAAAGGGGTACTTTGGTTGAAAAAATTTCTTTAAAGAGTTGGACTTGAGCAAAAATATTATGTATCATTAATGCACAAAGCAGATAAATGTCAAATATTATTGGTTGAGGTCTATGATTAAAGAGCAATAATTGATGTTGAAGAAGATTCAGACAAACTTAAATGATTCTAATTAATATGTCAACTCAAGCAGATTTTAGAAACAAACATGAGCTTTGTATTAAGCTTGTGAGGATGTCTCTCAAGTAGTTATTGAAGCATAACGTGTCTTCCTATTAATTTGGGTTAAGGGGGAAATTGTTGAGTGTCCAACCCCATTTTATGATTTTCTGTAATTTTTGGCACCTTTATAATGGTTCGTAGGAATGAAAAAAGAGTGGATGAAGCTCTTTTAGAGGAGACACAACCTTATAGGATGCTACATACTTGTGTCCTTAACGTGCACTACTATGTGGATTAATTGTGTAAGTCTCTAGAACCATGTGAAGGAACATATGAAGAGCACAGACATATACAATCGTATACACGCCCATGTGCATGACATATATGTCTGTGTGTAACGACCGTGCAGCTCTCTGTAATTGTGTATATCAACAATTTAAGTGACACTAGAAGAGACAAGGTCATTTACACGATCGTGTATCTGATTGTGTATGATTCAAAAAATTTAATTTGGGATATATAAAAAGAGAAGACATAGGTTTGTTCATTTGGAAGGGTAAAAATACTAAAAAGGGAAAGAAAACAGATAGTGACAACAAATAATTTCTGATTCTCATCTTTGTTTAATTGATTTTGAGATCAGGTTAAAAGTTTGTTGATTTGCATATCAACTTTGTTTTCAATCATGAAAATTTATAAGATAACTTCTTATTGTAAGTGAGAGACCAAATTTTGTAAATTTTTATTGGTAATTAGTGAATTTGCTTGTAGGTTTAGTCCATAATTTTAACTTTTAGGTCAGAAGGCTTTTTGCGTAAATCTTTGTGATTGATTCTTTATTGAGGTTTTTTTTGTTACAAGGGATAAAAGATAAAATAAAACAAAATACACTCCACTTTATTCCGCATACCCCACTAACGCAGAGTTCTGCGGTAGAGTGCTCCTTTCATATCTTGGTGGATGAAATCCATAACGATCATCAGAGGCTCCTGGAGAAGCTGCAGTCTTGGCCTGGATAAAAAAGGCTTGAGTAGCCAGTCGATCGGCACACTGGTTCCCTTCCCGATAGATATGCTGAATTTGCACCTCCCATGTTCGGCGAGTTAACGCTTGGATACCTGCCACCAAAGAATTAGTGCCAGACATTTGAAGAAAAAAGATTGTTGATAACTTCCAGAGAATCCACTTCGACAACCACACATCGATAGCCAAGCGCCCATGCCAACGTTTTTATTCTCATACTAATATTATCTGACTAAACTTGATTTAAGTACTTTGTTGTTGCTATTTAGTTGGCTTTTTGGAGAGCTGTGTTCTTGTTCTTGTTTTATTGTCTCTCCTAACAAATATAAAGTTATGACGAGATCATATAAATAGGCTGCAAAAACATAAGACTTTTATATATTGTTGTTGAATGATGCGATTATGTTTAAGAACTTAGACTGGTTAGTGAAAGGTATAGACGTGATGCAGTAAAACTTACGGCCTTTTTGTCCATGGCCCCCAACAAGGCACCAGGGTTTGACAGATTCACAGCTTTACTCTTTCAATCCCAGTGGGACATTTTAGGGCCCTCCCTGGTTCGATTCATCCAACAAACTTTTAGGTACGAAGTTGGAAACCGAATTGAACCGCACCATCCTGGTCCTGATCCCCAAACTACCCTCCCCTACGTCGATCACACAATTCCGACCTATTGCCTTGTGCTCTGTGCTTTACAAAGGCCTCACCAAGATCCTCAACAACAGGTTGAAACCTTTTCTTGACAGCCTGGTTAGCCCAAATCAATGCAATTTTGTCCCGGACTGCTCCATTACAGACATCATCATCATTGCCCAAGAAATTATTCATACGATGCGCAGGAAAGCAGAGAAGAAGGGTTTCATCGATGTCAAGGTTGATCTCGAAAAAGCTTATGATCGCCTCTCTTGGGACTTCATCCACGATACTCTACTCGATATTAGGTTACTGGGTTCTTTCATTTCGCTCATTATAAAGTATGTTTCGTTGGTCTCCATGCAAGTCAATTGGGAAGGCGAACTCAGCGAGCTTTTCCACCCTTCCAGGGGCATTCGACAGGGCAACCCCCTCTCACCCTACCTTTTCGTCCTCTGTATGGAAAGATTGGGTGACCTCATCTCTCAAGCGGTGGGCCAGGGCCGCTGGAAGCCAATTCGGCTAAGAAAAAACGGTCCCCCCATCTCTCGCCTATTTTTCGCCGATGACCTCATTTTATTAGCGGAAGCTACTACCGCTCAAGCTCAGGTCATTCGTGACATCTTATCTTCTTTGTGCAGTGCTTCAGGACAAAAGGTTAGCCAAGACAAGTCTCGTTGTTACTACTCTAAAAATATCCCCCTTCCACGGCTCGCCGGTTGAACCGCGTATTGGGTTTTAAGATGACCACAGACTTAGGACGTTACCTTGGAGTTCCAACAGCGCCTCTCGAGATGGATGGAAAACTTGTTATCCTTCACAGGCCATACCACTCTAATCAAATCTGTCCTCTCCACTCTCCCCGCCTACAATATGCAGGTTGTTCACCTCCCTCGTCGCCTTTGTGACGACCTAGAACAACTTATGAGCAACTTCCTGTGGAGTTCTTCTCCGGGTACCCGAATAGCTCACCTAGTTCATTGGGATAAGGTCTGTCAACCTAAAGAGCCGGGGGGCCTGGACATCAGAAAAATTCGCGAATCGAATGATGCGTTGTTAATCAAGCTTGGGTGGGCCCTCCTTTTGAAGCCTCACACGCTCTGGGTTCAAATTTTGGCTGCTACGTACAAGCTGAATGTTCACAACCTGCCGACATCCCTCGAGGCGACCGACGGGTCTATGACCTAGAGGAGCATCAAAGCTATATGGCCCCACGTCATTCGGGGCATGAAATGGGTGATCTATAATGGCTCTTAGGCTCGATTTTGGTTGGCCCCTTGGGTGGAGGACTTAGGGCCCCTACTTACACATGCTCTTAGCCCGATCCCCCCTCAGAACTATCTTACCGTGTCCAACACTATGTCGACGACTCAAGTAACTGGTTATAGACTGATTTTCAGTACTTACTTCCTCACTCCATTTGTTTGCTTATTGCAGGTATTCTCCCGCCTCAACCTCACGCTGGACCTGACAAGCGAACCTAGGGCAGATCGAGGACGGACAACTTCTCTACCACCGCCTACTATATGTTGATGGAGCACGAACCCCATGTTACTAGTGGTCGGTGGATGCCTATCTGGCACTGGAATGACCTACAACGTATTCGGTCTTTCCTCTGACTCCTAACTCAAGACATATTACTTACCAATCAACAACGGCAGCGTAGGAGACTCACCCAGACTGCTGCCTGCATTCACTGTCAGATGGACGAATCTTCTCTTCATGTTATGCGAGATTGCTCCCGAGCGCGCTGCATATGGCTCACCTTCCCGTGGCAAGCCATCTCTCCCGATTTTTTCACCATCAGGGATCAAGATTGGCTTCTCATGAACCTTTAGCGGCACCGACAGATTTGTGGCTTCGACTGGTCCCTCATTTTCGGGACTGCTTGCTAGTTCTTATGGTCCTGGCAAAATCAGAAGCTAATTCTTATAACTGGACAGCACTTCTCCGCCACATATACAAGGAAGAAAATAGGAGCGTCGATTGGTTAGCTAATTTTGCTGCTCATTTTGATCTAGGGATCAATACTTTTGTAACTACGCCCTTAGGGTGCCTCTAGATCCTCCTAGAGGATATCGCTAGGATTAGCTTCCCAGGACTTGTCATGTAGTTATTTTTTATCCTTCTAATAAAAAAAAACTTACGAGAAGATGTTCAATTAGTAATCAAGCATGAGGAAGTAATTTCCAATAAAAAGAATAAAATAATGAAGAGGAAGGATGTTAAAGAATTCGAAATGGTAGATAGTTGTATATGTAATCTGCGTCACTGAACAGAAGTATGATCAGGTATGGTATTACAAAATAAAAGAAAACATCGTTTAACTTCATCCATCAAATATTATTGATTTATATACTTATCTATTATAATTATTACTCATGAAAACCACACAAAAGAAACCACATTTTCCTAAAAGACTTGGAAAATTTTAGTGATTATGGAAATGAATTCCAATGTATAGGCTACCTTGTTTAAGGGTTTGAAGATATCTTATGGAGGTCAAAATGCCCATAAATAGTTTGTATTTCAGAAGTTTCTTCAAATAATATGTCCAAAATTAACAAAGAAGCTGTAGATGTCTACTTATCCTTGTAGACTCAAGCCAGTATTCCTTGTCAGATGTTGTAGACTTTCTTGCCGTTAAATTCTTCCATGAACATAAGACACTTGCCTACTAGCTCGGAGGAAAATAGTACGTTAAATTGGAATGGACCAAGTGAAACACTCATTCTGCAACAGTCTGCGGTTTCAGGTTAAGATGAGTGTGGTGAAAAAGTGTTCAAACTGAAAAGTATTTCCTATTTTGATCTCGAAATGCTCCAAAAATCAGAAACATGGTTGCTTAATTATAGTAATATTACATAATATTACTTTTTTTTTGAAACGTTACATGATATTACTTTACTACTAAAGAAAATGCTTTCTGAATCATGCAATAACCCTGGTTAACCTATTTAGTAGGAGTATATCCATGGAATGACCCTGGTTAACCTATATGGGAACTTATCCAAAGAACAACCCTGGTCAACTTATACAGGAACTTTTTACTAGGATTAGCTGTATGTATAGTGATGTGTAACTCTTCTGCAGGTATATAACAGAAATCAGATTGCCCTACAGACAAGAATCATTAATTATATAGCTTTAGCTGACTGAGAATGGATAGAAAGAAACTTTCCACAACTTGAAGAAAGAGACTAGTTAACATAGCAGACAATATATTTGATCCTCTCAATCAAATCTAGGAATCTGTTTGACATTTGAATAGCTACTGAAATGTTATTTGGGGTTTACACACAGTATTCAATTCTTGTATAAACCTAGATTTTGTTCAATATTATTACTTTTCATTTACTAATAAACTCCCCCTTTTGTTATCTGCGCCTACCATTGCTGACTCTAATTGCACTTTGCAAGCCTTTTAGGGTAGGACACGGAACTTATCTCAGGTTATGGTTCAATAGCCCGACCGTCATAACATGTTCAAGAATAGAGGTCTAAAGAGAATACCGTTTTCCCACTTACTTCATTAGACGTCTATCGTGCTTTCTCACGCAGTTCATTTGAAGACATAAAGGTTTGTTAAAAGGGTTGTAGAGATGAACCACGGAGAGATAATCAGGTTAAAGTCTTCTTAGATAAAGGTTCACATAGAGAAAGCAACCTAGGGTTTATTAACCCAAGGGTACGAGCGTGAGTTTCGCTGAAGCCACAGTTCAGAGGACAAGTTCCGTTATTTCTTACAGCGTTTCCCTTTCTGGTATTTAGCCTAAAAATATGCATTATACTAGTCTATATGTGTGTGGAGCGTGTGTTTGAGTCCGAAAGAGAGCAAGAGGAGACAGAAGTGTGTAGACTTGATGTATATTGAGAAGCCCTAGTTATAGAGAGTGGAGATTCGTATATCTATCCTTCTTCAAAATCCCTAAGAAACGCTCAGAGAGATCCTATGTTGGTAGATCGACAACCCGTACTCAGTACAATCCTTCAAATTGATGAACTTTCTACAAAGTTGTGATGAGCACCACAACATGGTCGATATCGGACTGTTCTACTTTGAAGACCCCAAATCGACATTCCTCTCTTACTTAGGTCGATAAAACTGTAGATGCTATCAAATAATGAGGTCTTAGATGTGCTTGAACATGCATATATAGATCTACCAGCTACACAAAGAAAATTCCGAGAAACAACGGGTTCATTTCGCAATGAAATTTAGATTAACAGCCAAAAATGGCACTGACCTGCGCCTACACCTGAAGTTATGTGCTTCTTTTCCATCTTCGATGTGCTTGAACATGCATAAAGATCTACGAGCTACACGAAAAGAAATATAGAAACTACGGTTCATTTAGGAAATAAATTTAGACCAAAATGGCATTCACCTGCACCTACACCTGCACCTAAGTGCTTCTTTTCCATCTTCACTTGATCTTTGTATAGACTAAATGGCTATGGAATTAAGAACACTAGTAAGGTGCAGGTGCAAATGCAGAAAAAGGCAACATATTGGAAAACCGCCTCATCCTGTAATACACAGCTTGTTATGTAGAAGGAAGGATTATATAAGAGAAGAGAAAGGAGCTGTTGAGAAGAATTCAAGTGGCAGAGAGGGATTGTGATTGCGAGGGAATATGGAATTGACAAGCACTATCTACTATAATTATCATCGTTGGAAAAAGTAAAGGAACCTTAGCTATTTATGTCTGTCAGACAGTACAACACAATTAGGAGACGGTCCCAAGCCCCACGTGAGACAAAGCCCCCCAAGCACGTGGCTTTTGGAGTTCCCGCTAATCAAATTTTGACACGTGAACAAATGCCATCTGACTGTCCACTCCAGTCGACACGGTAGCCTCGTGGCCTCAACTGTCGCTCCTGTCTGAAGTAGGGGCCAGCCGGCAGCCAGTATCATGGGTTTTTTTCACTTCTGCCAAACCCAAATCGAAAGGTGATCAGAACAAAAACAAATCCCTAAATTTTAAAAACGATGTGTTTTAGCTTTTTAATTAATGCCTTTCTTCTACTCTTCTCGATATTACTTAAGACGACAGTACGCAGAGGCTATCCTCTCACTGGTCCCCCTCTCCTATTTTTCCAGATCTTCTTCATTTCCCCTGAATAAGTCCACTGTTGTACATTTCTTTTGGGGCCAGCAGACCTGAGCTTTTTGGCTTGATTTTACTAAATACCAAGTGGAGATTATCTAGCCTACGTCCAAGACTATACTGGCCAATAAGAATTCTTGGCTCTACGCCAAAGGTCCCCTTTTGGATTAAGATTCAGATATAGTTTTAATTTATTAAAATACATAAAATAATATTTTTATATTTTAATAATAGTCTCAATCAAACAAAATATCTTATCTTTGGTCTTTACTATTGTAAAGACAATAATGTAGCAAGTCACATCAATTAAACAATATTCATCAAAACTTTTTTAATTAAATGATAGGATAACACAATAAAAATAACGTAACTATCATATTCTGTGCTTTACAAATTATAACACTATCCTTATTCTCGATATGATGGATTCTGAAAGGTAAGTGATCGGAGACCTCATAAGCTGCGAGTGAAGTGCGAGAAAGATGCTTTCACTTAACGAGGAAAGGAAAAATATAACATGATGAATGCGAGATGTCTCAAGAAGAAGCTTAGACTTTGTTGTTTTTATAAAGGAATAAAAGTAACAAACTTTTAACTTTATATTTTTTATTTTAACTTATAATTTTAAAACTTTAAAGAAGACTTGACAAGTTAATACTAAACACATGTTGAGAAATGAGATATAGCATGTTTAAGCTGTAAATGCTCATCATGTTATGTACTGAAAACAGGTTTAGTATTGAGGAATGGATTCATTGGATGTCTATGTGTTATTCCAATCTTCGTTACACTATGAATTTGAATGATAATAAGGTTGGTCCTATTATACCTGCACGGGGCCTTCGCCAAGGAGATCCTATTTCTCCCTACTTATTTCTTATCTAAGCTAAAGGTATTTCTGCGTTGTTCCGTCATGCTGAAACTCAAGGTTTGCTTACTGGTTGTAGAGTAGGGGCGGGGCTGCCCAAAAGTTTCGCATTTACTATTTGCAGATAACTCTATTTTCTTTTTTGAGGCTAATGGTGATGCAGCGGCCGTGGATGTAACTAAAGATTTGCCTCTTGTACGGAGGGGGCTTGATGTGCCTCCCAATTGTTTTTTCTGCTCATCTCTTGAGTTTAGTGATCATGTGTTAGGTCATTGTCATAGAGCATCACTGTGTTGGCAGATTGCGGGCTTTCCTACACCTCTAATAAATGTCACTTTTATTGATTTGATTATGCAGATTTGGGCGTCTCAGGGCCAAGAAAGAGCGGAGTTTGCCGCCTATATATATAGCATAGAATTTGTGGCGATCCAGGAATGAATTCTGTTGGGCTGAAAAATTTATCCCACCGCACTAGATTGTACATCTTGCCACTACCCAGATTGCTAATTGGCGGTCTCTCTCAGGTCTGCGCGATTCGGTAGGTGGTAGCTTTGGCGGCAGTGCTGGTATTTCTAGCCACTCTATTTGTGTTAATCTTGAAAACTTCAGTTGACAAGCTTTTTGTGGTGGCGTCTTGTTTCAAGTTGAAGATACCACCGACAGTGGCGTTGCATTTGAAGATGGTAAAGGGAGGTTTCTTCAAGCTTTATCAAGCCACTCTGTAGGATGTAAATCTCCGGCAACGGCTGAAGCGTTGGCGTTAAGAACGGCGTTGCAATTTGTCATGACCCATTACCCTTCCCACGGTTACATTTTTATTGATTGTCAAGCTTTATTTTTTGCCCTTAATTCTCAATCCTTACACCTCTCTGAGTTTGATATTATTGTTTTGGACTGTAAGACATTATTAGAGCTTCGACCGGATATCCAAGTTCAATGGATACGCCGCATTATGAATGGCGCTGCTCACTCTCTTACTCGAACATTCATTCAATTTTCACCACTGTATATTTGGGGAACTATTCCGGCAATTCTCCACTCTCATTGTCATTAGTTGTGGGATCTTCTACTTTCAAAAAAAAAAAAAGAGTAGAGACCCTACAGTTTGTATTCCCTCTATAGATTTTCTTTTTGTTTTTATAATTTAGCGTCTTCTTTGGTTTTGTATATATAATTAACTAACAATATTATATAATGTTTCTAATTAAATAGGTTTGAAGTTGAATAATGAAACGAGAGAGCACATAAAAGCAAGAATTTCTTGTCCTATTAGTTGGTCTATGGAGTGAAAAGGATGGAGGAGATTAATGAACACGAGTCTGTTCACATTTTTGTCGCGGTGTCTTTATTTTGAAAAGTTCCTATAGATTTTGAACAAAGCTTTAGCCAGAACGAATCAATTGTCAAATTAAACACTTAGCCATCGTTTTACGCACACTTGCACATGCGGGACTCTCAATAATTTTCTCTACATAGGCAGCTTAAATTGACTTTATTGACTCAAATTTATGGACGAATAATTATTTATTATTACAAAATTTAATTTAAAGTTGGAATGGTTGTCTTTTTTATAAGAACAACTAACACGAATATAAATCTTACTTATACGTGAAATTTGAAAAGATTAAATAATACGTAACTTTATTCGTAACTAATAAAAAGATTATTTTAAATCATGTTTGATGTACAAGCGTGAAACTAAGGCCATGTTTGATAATCAGCTAATAGCTGATTATATCAGTAGATTGCATTAGCTATTTGTTAGAGATATTTGGTAAAATTAGTTGTTTAGTATTAGCTGTTTATGTGTAAAATGACTTGTAAGGACATGACTTTTAAAAAAATTATAAGGGCATGGATATTATATATCTCAGTATTTTGTTAAATATTTTTATAAGAATTTAGATTTTAAATAAGTCATGTTCACCTGTACTGTTTCATCATCTATGAAAATTTATACAACTCTTTCTATTTTCATTTTCGTTTAAGGTCAACATTTTATTTCTAACATATAACTGCATAAAATAATTATAAGAACAAATAATGTTCCTAAAACGTAAGTATCTAGAAACTTTAATTGAAGGGTATAATTAACTTTTGATAGTTAAAATTTTAGCTAATTAATGAAAACGCTCCTATATAAAAGCATTTATACTTGGCTATTTATTTTAAATCAGCTATTGGATCTGCTACTTTACAAACTACTTTTGTACTTATTTGAAAAGTCAAATAATTGAAGACATCCAATTGGAAAAAAAAAAAAAACTGGTTGGTTGTATACTAAATAAGACCTAAAACTGACAATATTTGTTTTTATTTTTAATAATTTCGACAGTTCAATGCAAAAAAAAGAAAAAGAAAAAGAAGAAGATAAACTCTACCGGGACTCAATTTTCAACGGAGCGGTCGAGATTTGTCAAATTTAGTACGAAACTATTTCGTTTCTTTTTTATAACATGACAGAACATTTATCTAACAAAGGAGCAATTACGTGCCTAACTGCATGATTATGTTTGGTCCTGATAGATCTCTTTCAAATGTTCCATCAATCGCTAATTATTGTATATTTCTTTCGTTAATTTTTTTTCATTTTTATAAAAACTTGGTTCAGATAATCTTTAAATGAGCACAATTATTGTAATTATTGGTTCTTCTGTTCCTCTTATGACGAATACTTGTACATCACATAACGGATGTTTCTCTATTTTTGTTTCTTTATCCTAATTCGTGTTTCCATTTCCATTTCGAAATAAATGAAAATAATGATAAACGGCATAACATAACATGAATATTATAAGAAAAGAAACAATGCTGGTACCTGTGATCACTGACCACGAGCTGTTGAAAGCAACTCAAAGGGTGATGACTCGTATCAGTACTTGATCCAATCAAGATGGGGTTTTCACACATGGTTTGTTTGGCAGGATGTATCATGCATTACATGATATCTTTTGTTTCGGCTACGATTTTTTAATCATGTGCTAATAAAATATAATAAAAATAGTATTATTGAAACAGAAAATTTGTTTTCATTATGTATTTACTCCAAACTTTCCCGAAGGGCGTGGGAAGAAAAGAAGGTGGCAACTGGCAACCAGCTAACCACTAAACAACAGCTACACTTCTACAATATAGCTTTTTGCTACAACTCTTGTTTGTTGATACGTCCAGTATTTTACCACTAAACAAACTTTCCATTTCTTTATTTTCTCCGCGACATGATTTTATCATGGTCGTGATAATGGGTCCTAAACTCCTAACAACCGCAGCCTACTTTGAAATTGGAAGCTCAATTTTGAGGTCATGTAACCAGGCCAAGGCCCAGAAGTGGTCTAATTTTCCATTTCCCTAGCCGATGCTCTTCATCTTTCTAAAAGGGACCATACTATAACGCATGCCATAGATTAGTCTGGCGAGGTCTCTTGTTACAGGGCTGAGGCTCCGCAGAACAGGCCTTGGGTTCTCATGATGATTACTACTTACTCCCCCTTTAAACCAGCCAACAATTGAAAAGAAATTGAACTCAAAAATGAGAAATTCCATTCTCGTTGCCCTCTTCTATATTTTTTTTACTTTTAAATCTTATATTAATAATTTGCTTTTTCTGTTTTCTTTTTCAGATTGTTGTTTAGTTTTTAAATTGTCACATAACCAAATTTGATTAATAATGAAAGAGTCAAAGAAATACAACACGATTTTTTTATCGTCGTATGATTTTTTTCTCAATGTACTTTTTTCTTAAACTTATTTTGAAGGTTTTATTGAATTACATGTTTGTAATATGAATTAGAGGTTTCAGTTAAACCTTAATTAATGTCATCTGATCAGTTAGCTTGCCTTGTTCAGTGAAACAAGAACCTACAAATTGACACCAGTAGTAAACCAGTATGCCAAATCACAAATTCTAGATATATACAATTTTATCTTATTTACATCACCGACCCAAATCTTTTATAACGTAATCTCAATATGTTCAAATTCAATATTTCGTAGGAAAATAATAGAATTTTAATTCAAATTTGAAAAATGATTTCGACCTACAAAATATTTTATATTAAGATCAAATTATGAAAATTAAAGTGAAACCTTAAAAAACAATATGATGCAAATATCATTTTAAGGACAGGGTTATTTTGAAGTGAAGATTGGGTTATTGGGAGGCCCAATCAACTCAAGCCTTCATTGTTGACTTTAAACCACGCAAGTTCAACACATTCTTTCATTTTTAGAAATAATGAGATAATACGTGTGTGATGGCGTGTCAAACCGATCAAAAATAAATTCCTACTCTAGAACACTTAAGCGAGTAAAGTGGTGAATATGGTCGAACCACAGAGACCAGTGTAGTAATTATTTATTTGTGCGAAATCGAAAATAAAAATAAAATATAAATATAAATATAAAAATAATAATGAAAATAATTGATATGGGAATGATTCATTTTAGAAACACGAAATCACGTAAGAAGAAATTAAAATTAAAGATTGAAAATAATATGAAGAAAAGTCTAGCTAAGGTACTCTCCCGTTTGATACCGTAATTCGATTATAGACTCAAAAATATAAATTTCGCTCATTCCTATGGACAAAGTTATAGCAGACCGTGAACAACACAAATCTACCAATCCATTCGTAATTATTCGATAACTCCGAGTAAAGCTCCGCAGATTATTACCCTAACCAATTAGACTATTCCCGAGTAAAGCTCCGCAGAATATAATCTATG
>JAOSBP010000008.1:5405560-5417608 GCA_027563825.1 Erythroxylum mucronatum | reverse complement strand
CCGCTGGGCAGGGTATGGATTTTCAAAATCATTACCCGTTTCCGCTGGGCAGGGTATGGATTTTCAAAATCATTACCCGTACCCGTAAGACCCGTACCCATACCCGGACCACCCGCCAGTTTGCCAGGTCTATCAGATACTCATCCCTTTCGTCGTAGAAACTGAAAGTCTCCCAAGTGTTCTTCAACTCCCATATGGCTAAAGTCATCCATTCCTCTACTTGCGTTGTTTTGACTGTGTTTTCTGGGTTTTGTTTTTGCTTTTCTCAATGGGTTTTCTGCTTCGTTTCTCTTTTTTCAGAAGAAGAAGTCCAATAATAACAACGCCAACGCCAATGTTAGTGTTGACAAGAGCAACGATGGAGAGAAGGAGGAAGTTAAGAAGAAAGGAGGCGAGAAAAAGGAGGACAAGAACCAGATCACTGTGGTTTTGAAGGTGGAGATGCATTGCGAAGGCTGCGCGTCTAAAATTGTCAAACAAGCTCGGGCCCTTGAAGGTATTTATTGATATTCAACTCCTGTTGACTCCTTAAATGTTCTGGGTTTTCTCCTAAATTGTTGTTTATTTCATTTCCTCTAATCTGTTTGCTGTATAGATTCAGGTCTTCCTAATAACTTGGAACTGCTGTGACAGGGGTGGAGAATGCGAAAGCAGAGGTGGATTCCAACAAACTGACAGTTATAGGGAAGGTGGATCCTTTGCAGATTCGAGAGGATCTCCACCTCAAGACCAATAAGAAGGTTGATATCATCTCTCCACAGCACAAGAAAGAAGACGCTAACAAGAAAGATGAGAATAAGAAATCCAACGACAAGAAAACTGACACTGACACTATTGATGCTAACAGTAAGAATACCAAGAAACCTAAAGAGGTAATCACCAGTACTTAATTAATTCATTCTTTTGGCGCACTTTAATACTGTTCTTTCTTACCTGCGCATGGTGATTCCACTTTCAAATCAATAACTCCTCGTCGAATATCTAATTTTCATTATTTGACGTTACATTTCCGTGTCAGTTGGACAGGCGTATTTTAACAGAAACGAAAATCCTTTGTTTAGTATATAATAATCATAATCTCAACTGCCATTTTGATGGTGTAGCCACCGGTGACGACGGCCGTACTCAAACTGGGGTTTCATTGCCAAGGTTGTATCAAGAAAATTCACAAAATTCTCAACAAGACCAAAGGTGACTTTTATCTTCCCTATATAAATAAATAACCATCTCCGGCCTCGTCCATTTCCGTCACCGTAATGCTGTTATGATTTATGTTGTACAGGTGTGCAAGAGATGACTGTGGACAAACAGAAGGAGACGGTGACGGTCAAAGGGACGATGGACGTGAAGGGTTTGACCGAGGCTCTTAAGGATAAACTCAAGAGGCCCGTTGAGATCGTTCCGGCGAAGGAGAAAGAGGAGGCCGGCGGGAATGAAGGAGGCGGGGGAAAGAAGAAAAAGGGTGGCGGCGGTGACGGTGGGCAGGAGATGAGTGGCGGAGGTGACTTGGCGACGATTGAAGGTAACCGAATGGAGTTTATGGTTCAACCTGGGTTCGGGCACGGTTACAGGTACATGGGTCAGCCTATGTATGGAAATGGATACATGGGTCAACCCGTGATGGTGAATGGTGGGTACATGGGTCAACCCGTAATGGGGAATGGTGGCTACATGGGTCAGCCTGTCTATACGCATGCTCCGAATTATGGATACGGGTACGGATCCATGCCGGGTTATCCAGCTCACTTGAAGTTCAACGATGAGAACCCTAACGCCTGCTCCATTATGTAGTGTAGTAGTTATAAATTAGACTTAATAAGCGCCTCTATAGCAAGAGCTTCAATGGAGACCAAAAATGTAAATAAAATATAGACGCTGGTGGGTGAAAATTTTAGGTGGAAACAATCTATGTAAGGTAGTTGCTGAAAAGTATCTTTTTAAATGTGTTTGTTTCTTTAAGGTTATGAATCGCTGATGCATATGAGGTATGTCATGGTTGTTAAGAGTTTCTCTCTTTTTTAACAGGTGGACTGGTTCTCTTTATTAAAACAAGTCCATATGGCATAGTTGTTTGTTAGAGTACAAAATTAAGAATATTCTTTGCTATAAAGAGTCATGCCACAATTACTAATCTAATGAACAAATACTAGTAGTCTAGTACTACTACCCCACTTCTCCAAATTTCAATATACTTTATAGGCCTCCTATGATTTGGACTATGTGCATAGATTGATGCTCCTCCTCAAAAATCAACCATGTCTGATCTGACTACATAGCTTTTCCTATAATATCATACATCTTTGTCTTCCTCTCTCCCCCATCTTTATATTTTCCAAATATATGTCTGTGTTTTTTTATTTTATTAAAAGATAAACAAAATGCGATGTCCCGTTTCAGAGCAAACATTATGGTAAATTTGAAGTCCCTTCAACTACAAGTCTACCAACGAACCAACCCAAAGCATAGAGCCCTTTCTTCGGCTTTCCTAGGACAGTCGGACCCCTACTAATTAATACAGGAAAGAGCCTGGGAACCTCTCAAGTCTCAACTAACAATATTAGGCTATTAGCTCCTCACAATCACATGTCCTTATTCCTTTTGTCATCATGAGCCCGGCCGTCTTCCATCCGCATCACGCGTCAATGCAATATATGTAAAATACGCACATACGCACAGTTGCTACAAGAGACGGCTGTCACAAGAGTTTTGGACTGTTGCGTTTGCGTGTCCCTTTTGTCAGTGCATGTAGAGACGGCTTACTGTTTTCGTTTTCACTTTGTCGTTCAGAGAGAGAGAGGTACAATATGGATAGCTGTCAACCGTGTATACCCTGCCTTTGAATCACCGTGTCTGGTCACTGCCCGCACTTTTGCGGGATTCTTATCGTGCCCACGTCATAATGTATTGTGGCAAATCGACACACCATGTATGTATGTCGCTCATATGATGATTTATTCATTTTGTACGTGCTCCAAACACTGCTTCCTCCCTTCCCTTGGTTGAATCAAGAAGTATCCAAGCAGCTTCCATAAAGCGTGTGATTGGAGAAAAGGTGGCTGTTACAAAACAAAAAAATTCACTTTTTAAAACTGTCCTTTGTTTTGTTATTACGTTACAACTTACAACCTATTGCCCCGTAACAAATCCCATCCGTAGCCCAAAAATTTTTATTATTTTATGTGGAAAAAAATGAAGAAGAATATTCTATCTACCTAATTAAATACTCAATCTTATATGAACTTGCTAACCCCATCACAGATTAAATAAAAATACTACTAATCCTGTCTCTGTCTTTATATTTTAACTAAGAGCAATGTAACCTAACAAGAAGTTGGTGCACTTTTGTTCTTTGTGTAATGCATTTGCTCAATTTCATATTGGAGGCGGACGTGTTGATGGACACTTGGACTAGATTCCAAATCCATGTGATTGGAGCTCTCTTTTAAATGCTTTTCCCCTTTGGACTTGATGATTGCATGAACTCAATATCACGTGGGCGTTACTAATTACTAGAGCTTGTCAAAAAAGTGGAATATTATTATTTAAAGAGAGGGGGAAATTAAGAGCCGTTTACCAAGAGATTTTAGTTTAAAGCGTGGTCAAGATTCTCTTCTAATCATACTAGCTTGGAAATGGAAGAATCATCGAATTATTCATTTAGTGATCTTAATTATTATATTTAATAGTTGTCAAAATTACTCTTTTCATAATAATATTGTGATCATAAAAATTGCTTCATGGTAAAATTTTGTTAGGGGTTTTTGTCCATACATGCACATGTATGGGTGGGACACGGCCCTGCTTCTCCTCAAGTTGTCATTTCTTGGCTCCCCAATAACTTCTTATCAGTGACCCAGAACACTCAAAAGGTCTACATCATTAATGTTAACCGCTGATTAGCTCTATCTCATTCCAATATTGAAATCCTTTTCACTACACTACCAGTCCAATAATAGCGCAGATCACGTTCAGAAACGGAGCTCCCTCTTTCTTATCTTCTTCTTCGAAACCGCAGAGAAAGAGACAAGGCAAGTTCGTAGTCGGCTAATTCCTGTAAGCATCATTCTAGTACACTGATGTAAATTTCCTGAGTAATCATGTCGACTTTTGCCCCACCCGCACTTGCCTCATACACTCGTAGTCACATGGATGCGTTACGCGTGTACATCATCAGATTTAAATATTTGTCAAAAAGCAAGTTCGTATGAATTAATGCCACGATAACTCTAGAAGATTGTCCAACTTCGTCCAGAATGCTGACAAAGTTGATAGTATTAGATTAACTGATTAATTAATTAGAAATAAATAATTTGCTAGTAATTATAATTATTTATTGTAGTATAAAAATAAACACGAACAGATTTCACTGTTTTATATGTATGTGTATATATATATATAGAGTGCGATGGTCAAAGCTCTTTGGTTACGAGTCCACTAGTAATCATTAGTATCTACGTGATTGAATGAGGATGGACATCTTCTAATGTCCAACTTGCTAGGGAAGGTACCGACGACCTTAGTGATCTGGTTTTTATAAAGCAAAGGGCATTGAAAACTGCCTTTCTTGGGGCAAAAGTTTCAAAGTATCACTTTAAACACTTTACATCGCAAGCGCAACCACCGCAAAGGAAAAGTCTCAGTGATCAACATCGAGCTGAATGGGACTTGTAGGGTAAGGTTAATTTGTTTTCATTAATGTGGATACTGTATATAGCAAAGGGGACATCATTATGTACCCTACACATTTAATAACAGGACACAATGCCTCGATTAAATTTTATTAAGATGCAAATTTGGGTCGATTCATTACTAGTTAAAATTGACTTAAAAATTAGAGTACTAATGACAACTTGTTCATATATTTACAGTTAATCAGCTAGGTCGAATGTTTTACCATATAGCCCAGTTCTTGGCTGACAGTAAGGCTCAAGTACAGATTGTGTTTGGTCCAGAGTCATTTGGGTTAATAATAGATTGAAGCCCATTTTGATCAGACGACCCAAGTTCTGGTTGTGTCATCGGGTCAACACCCAATTGGGAGGAGATTATACCCGGACCGACGTCATAACAAGAATAAAAAATCACCGTACACGTGTCATACGTAATAAAAATTATACAATCTACCCCCTCGTCCTTTTTCTACAATCTACACAATAAAAGGTCAAAGCCGAACCGCCGTTTGCTTCTTCCTCCCCCTCCTATGCCTCAGCAGACTCGGACATTTCCATAATAATATTTACCACAAAGAAGAAGAAACTCTATATCAACAATCTCCTTTTCCTTCTTCCCATCCTAATCTCTCCTCTTCTTTGAGGTTTTTCTTTTCTTTTATTATTTTCCACCATTTTATAACGAAGCTTTTCAAGTTATTAATTTCTTCTAGACAATTATTGATCTGATTTCTTTCTTCTTCTTTTTGTTTGGGGGGGTATTTGATTCAGGATGGTGTCGGAAGCCAGCAAGAAGAAGGCGTCGCAGAAGAAGGCCGTCGCCGCTGCCAAGAGAGGTGGTAAAGCTGCTGCTGCGACGTCGTCGAAGTCGGCGAAAACTGTTCAGTATGGAAACAGCGTTGACAAGTTGTCGAGTGACGTAGGTAGTTGTCAGATATCGGATCGCACCTGTACTGGCGTTCTATGTTCTCATCCTCTTGCCAGAGATATTCGCGTAAGTTCTTTTCTTCCCCTATTTATTTTTTTCCTTGCATCTTAGGTATTTTAAATAACGGCTTATTTATTCGGCTGCATAGGAGAATAAGTTTTACTGAACAGACAAGTGAAAGGAATAAATTGGGACACTTTAGAGTTATTAATTGGTAATTAGTAGGTAGAAAACGAACATACTAAAGGAAAAAAAGGAACATTTATTAGTTTCTCTAGAGTTAGTATGCCTATTATTGGATGAATTCGTCACAGATGCTGAATATGTATGCCGGTGTATATGTATACGTTTCATATATGTAGTACAATGATAGGTCCCAGTCAAAGCTACAAGTTTTCTGACAATGTTCTGCTTATGGAGAGAACAGACCCAAGTGACTTTTGTTTTGATTGACAAGCTCCATAGCGTGGGAGGACTCCAGACTAGCTTTAATTCCATGGAAAAAGCTTTCAACGATAAACTTCACCATTTAGACGATGCGATTAGCAAACTTTCCGAACTCCTCATTTCCAATCTTGCCCCAGCGTCTTCAAGCAGCCATCAAGAACCTCAAACCACTTCAACTACTCTACTCCCTCACATTCACAGGGCTGAACCTCGCAACCAATATGAAGATGGTCGACCATGTTTTTCTTCCAAACTGGCAAAGATGGAGTTCCCTCGTTTCTCGGGGGATGATCCTACAGAATGGTTCACAAGAGTTGAACAATTCTTTGAGTATCAAAGAACCACAGAGTCTCAAAAAGTACCCTTGGCATCTTTTCATTTGGAAGGTGAAGCTAATCAATGGTGGCAATGGTTGAAGAGAACCTACAAGGAAGAAGACAAAGAGGTAACTTGGGAAAATTTTCATGATGAACTCTGGGCACGGTTTGTCCCTACTGACTGTGAGGACTTTGATGAAGCTTTGTCCAAAGTCAACCAGGTAGGTTCATTACGGGAATATCAGAAAGAATTTGAGAGATTGGGCAACCGGGTTCAGGGATGGACACAACGGGCCTTGGTGGGAACATTTATGGGAGGGTTGAAAGCTGAAATTGCTGATGGCATTCGAATGTTCAAGCCAAAATCCTTGAAGGAAGCAATTAGCCTAGCCAGAATGAGAGACGAACAAATAACTCGACAAAAGAGAGTTACCCAACCAAATACTCTACCACCGACTTCTTCTCCAATAAAAAATGAGTCAGAGACTCCAATACGACGGTTGACTTGGGAAGAGATGGAGAAGAGACGTGCGCACGGACTCTGCTTCAATTGCGATGCGAAATTCACTCCTGGACATCGTTGTAGAGGGCCCCAACTTCTTCTGTTAGATGGCGGTGATGATTGTTCAGAAGACGAAGTTTAGTGATTCAGTTATTCCTAGCAAGACCAGTTCCTTAATGTCAACCTTGAGGACAAGGTTGCTGTCAAAGAAGGAGTTATTGATAAGTTACAACGATCTCAGAGGGAACCAGTAAAGAATCCAAGATATTTTACTTAAGCATTCACACCTTGCAGCCACGCAATCCACGTACAGAAGAAAGTGTATTAGTTGCTTAGAAATAGTATCAGTAGTTGACGCAATAGTATCAGTAGTTGACGCTGTCACTTAGTGGTGGGAGTGGTATCCTATT
The DNA here is from genome assembly GCA_027563825.1 of Erythroxylum mucronatum. NCBI lineage: Eukaryota > Viridiplantae > Streptophyta > Magnoliopsida > Malpighiales > Erythroxylaceae > Erythroxylum > Erythroxylum mucronatum. Next base: position 5,410,334 of record JAOSBP010000008.1, on the reverse strand, counting down.
TCTCTGTTAAGTGGCCTAACTAATAGGAGTAGTTGTTAATTTCAATTGTATTTAAATCTTTTGAGAATATCAATAGAGGATAGCTTGTCAATCAAAACAAAAGTCACTTGGGTCTGTTCTCGCCATAAGCAGAACATTGTCAGAAAACTTGTAGCTTTGACTGGACCTATCAGAGATATATTGCTGTAACATCTAACATTAGGATTTGGTACTTTAAAATATCAAGTTTCAAATTGTTTGGTTACACCGACAATAATTGTGCAGGTTCTTTGAACGATAGAAGGACCATTTTAGACTATATTTTTGGCTTGGGGTTAGGAGCTGTGTCATGGAGTTAAAGAAAACAAGAAATTGTTGCATTATTATCTTCAAACGCTGAATATATTGCTGCAACTGTTGTTGCATTTCAACAATGATCATGATTATCCAGATTCCATACTGTGAAACTTGCTTGTGCCTTATCTAATCATCCGTACAGCTTCACACTTTCACAGCCAAACTATTTTTTGTGATATTTTATTTCTTAATTTTTTAAAAAATTAAATAATGTCTGAATTCTGATTAGACAAGGAACCACCGTCTCTCTCTCTTGTCATGTCTCATTACTTCATGGAACACAAATTTGCATATGCATATACGGTTTGTTGTGCTTGGAAAACCTAACTAGCTTAACAGATAGTTCCGAGAACAACAATGATTAAAAAGCCTAATTAGTCTAGCCAATTTAACTGCGAAACACTTGAATGGAATAACTTTTCATTTCAGTTTTTAATTTTTTAGTTTAATTTATTTTAGTAACTCTTATTATTAAAATTTGATTAATATATTAATTAATCAGCCAATTTTTATAATTAATAAATTTTCATAAATCAAAATAAATAAATTAACTTTATTTAACAATTTTTTTAGTTATTTCAAATTTTTTTACAGGTAATGACAATATCTTTTAATTATATTTTAAATTATTTAATTTTATTTAATATTTAACTGATTTTATGACGATCTAATATCGGTTGAATTTTTAAATCTTAAACTTCTTATCTTACAGGTATAATTTCTGATCTAGTTTTTAAAATATTGTGAAAAACAATTATGATGATTTTTATTTTGAATTTGAAGACTTGATAATCTTGGTTAATTCGAAACATCTTTTGTTTTCAGTTATTTGTACAAACCAAAGTCAACAACTTCGATGCGAGTTTATTGAGTTTTGATTAATTTAATTAAATTTTAATTAAACTAAATTAGCTTGTTAAAATTAACAATTTTCTTAATAAATAATTAACTAATGACATTGAATTATGTAAATTTATTGATTAAATTTTTTGTTTAAAATATTTATTCAATTACAGAGATAGCAAACTCAAGCCTGAACACAACCAGGTCAGAGGTAGCAGACTCGAGCCCGGGCCCATTATTATTTTTTAAAATTAAAATATATATTATTTATTTATTGTCTGAATAAACTACTAGAATTTTTTACTGTTTACAATATTTTTTTATATTTTTCTTGTGTCTTAAATATTTATAATAATTTTAGTAAGCCTCTACTTCAAAAGTCCAATAAGTATACAATTAATATTGATAAGGTATTATTTTTTACTGTTTCATCCCGCTTAATGAAATACTTTATTAAATTATTTTATTATTTTTACACTGAATTAAATTTAAATTTAAAAATATTAGATATTAAATAATAAATTTACAATAATAATAATTTTTCTAGCACATGCTTATGTTACAAAAACGTATAATTGCTCATGCAAATGCATTGTTCTGCACAGAAACAATCAGCAGTAGACTGTAGACAGAAATTGGTTGCATGCTTCATGCGACGGCCACAAAGAACTTCTGTCATGTAATGTGAGAAGACATCAACACGCAATTCCTCCACCAAAATCACAACCACCGCCACCTCCTCCACCTGCGTTGCCAAAATCACAACCACCGCCACCTCCTCCACCTGAGTTGCCAAAATCACATCCAAATCCAAACCCACCACTATTATCATATGTTCCTCCAACGTTATCTCCTACATTACCTAAGTCGTATCCGTCACCGCCACCACCATAATCATCACCTCCCATATCAATGCTTATATGCGCGGTGTCCGCGTCTACTCCTCCCCCATCTTCATCACCATCTCCTCCGTCGAGCTTTTTTCCAACACCGCCGTATACTCGGCTGAGGATTATCAAGGGAATAAAAAGAGCGAGCCCAGAGCACCAGGCTATGATAACAATAATCCAAGTCTCCATTTACTTGATGCACCAATCAATTCTTATCTTATATAGCAACAGACTCTGGTTAGTCGCGACATTCTATGTACATTTTATCCATCATAGATACAGAAGCAACGCGTTGTGCTTAACGAGTCTAGCATGCCATTCAAATTTGGCATTCATGAGGTTGACTTTAGTACAGGATTCTATTGATTATGATAGGCTAGCAATGAGTCAGGCCTGCCCAACGCTCAGTCAAATAACCGGTTGGTCCGAAATCAATCAACGCTGATTAGTTTCAGGCTGGTTTGCATCCCCAGGTTTAATTATCTTGTAATGAAATAAGTAATGACATTGAAGCTATGTTCTCGACAAGATTTGAGAGTTTGACTCAGCACGCAGATTTTTACTTTTTGATTATGAGTCTTATAATAGAATGTCAAGTTGTCACCAGACTACATCATCTTGTACGGTTTGATCATACGTGTTTCTTTTTTTTTTTTCTTGAATCGTATTTATTTATAAATTAATTGTTAGAAATTACAATGAGTCTACGGGCCCACACAAGAAGGAAAGTTAGACTATATACAAATTTAAGTAAGGTTCTATCCTAAAATCAATTGGTGATAGGTGGAGTAGCCCACTAAACTTATATATTAGTCTTCTTTCTTTCTCTTTCTCCAATGCGTGACAAACTCCAACTCTTTATATTTCAACATTAATTATGATTATATTGTGTAAAGCATTTTTACCTCAGTTATAAACAAAATTAAACTAATTTATTTAATATAAAATAAAATAGAATAGTGATGAAATAATATGAGTCTTTACCAAAAAAAAAAAAAATATGAGTAAGCTTATAAATTCCTAAAATTTACAAGGGTTAAATAATAAAATTTTAAACTTTAAGAACCCATTTTCTCCATTTCTTAGGTGACATCATAAAAAGAAAAGTAAAGAATCATATTTTAGCATCCCATTTTTTATTCATATTTTCTAGGTTATCTTATATATCATAAATGATTTATTAATATATAAAAGTACCATAATTTTAACCCTAGATCTACTTGGGATTTTGGCCCTCGTGATGATGCTTGCGACCAAGAAGCAAGCTTATGGGTGGTAATTAAGTATGAGTTAGGCTCCATTCAATTTCCAACTTTTGTTATTAAAAATTTTAAACTTCAGGCCGAGCTCAGACTTAAATTGTTAAAACTCAACCTAATTAGAAGCTCAAAAATTTTAACAAAATGACGTTTTATTCTAAAGAAAAATGTTTTCTTTTTTAATTTAAAAAAAAGGATTGAGGTATGTTTCGAGTCACCCAGGCCCAATTGGGCTCACACTCGGACCATTTGCCCTAATCCCATTCTGACTTCAAGTCAGGCCGAATCTAAGCAGAAATTTTCGAGCTTGGGTGGCTACCCAACCCATTGCCAAGCCCCAACAAGCATTACTACAGCCTGCCAAGCAATTAGTTTCAAGGCATTGACACTTTAAAAAAAGCTGAAAAGGTGCGGAAATTTTGTCATCATATCCATAATCATGCGTGCAAAGGTCGTCTAATTGGAAATCAACAGAAGTTTCTGATTGTGGGTTGGATAGCTAGTAGACACTGTTTATGCTGCGTGCACTTGCCCCCACTAGTTTCATGGTAGTTATGAGAGGGTTTGTACATCGGCCCGGCCCGGCCCGGCCCGGCCAATTATAACTCTAAATTGATCAATTGAATTTTTTAGAAAATTGATTACATCTGACCTAAATAACCTTAATCAATTAGGAATAAAGTGACAAAATCTATACCGATCAAAAAGAAAAATAGCATGGATTCAACCTATTGTCAATCCTAGAAATGAGAGTATAGTGTAGAATAAACTTTTCTCAACAGAACATCAGCTTAACTACTACTTTCCAAAGCTTCAAGCTGGACTTCACTGTAGCTAGATTGATCAAGATTAAAATATCAGATACTTCGGAAAAAACAGAATTGTACAAACTAATGTTGCTATTCCATTTTATCATTACATGAAACATTATATTCTATATGAACATTGGAAAAGAAAAAAGGATATCGATTCTGTTCCTCCATTACCAAGCAACCTTGAATAGCATTTTAAGAAGAAAAAGGAAGCCACAAGAATAAAATAGAAGGGTTGAAGATACATACAAGAGAAGAAGATGTGGATTAAACGCCAGCATAACCAACTGTCACATGTACAACTAGCCGTGCCATTACTGCTATCCCCGTATTGGCGAGGTTTAGTACTTAGACAACAACACATGCATATCACCTGTCTAATTTATTCTCTCTTACTCTATCCAAAAATAAGACGACGTCGTTTTTGCTATAAATTTTGAAAGCAACGCGTAGGCTTTCAAAATGGTGATCTGACATCAAAGCTAAGCCGCCTACCAGCTTGGCATTGCAAAGAAACATGTTGCAGCAATGTTTATTATTTATGTAATTCTCCACTTTTGCAGTACAGGATTATTAGTAAAACATGTTTAATATAATTCATAAACATTATGAATTTTGTTGTTGATATTAAGCG
>JAOSBP010000008.1:5382838-5394867 GCA_027563825.1 Erythroxylum mucronatum | reverse complement strand
TATTCTATAGTAATAAAGTTCTACTTTAATTATAATTTTTATCCCCTCTATCTTTTCATCTTTACATTGGAAAATTTTAATTCTATCGTTCAACAAGAAGTGGAGCACAATCCCAAATTCAAATATCATTCAAAATGCAAAAAAAGTAAGCTTAACTAATCTTGGTTTTATAAATGATCTTCTCCTATTTTGTAAAGCTCAGCTGGTTTTTATTGCCACTCTCATAAAGGCCCTTGCTACCTTCACCAGCTATTTAGGGCTGCAGATTAACTTCATCAAAAGTAACTTTCTCGTCTCCAAGAGGGCTTCTAATCTAGAACAATCCATAGCATAGCATACAGGTATGCAATCCATAGCCACTCATATACTTAGGACTTCCTGTGACAACAAGATGCTTCAACTACCTTGTGTGTTTACCCCTTATTGAAAAAATACATAAATGTATTGGCTCATGAAACAAAACTCTTTCCTATGCGGGTAAGTTACAGCTTATCCAATTTGTGCTTAACTCTTTACATATATACTAGAGTTCTCTCATTATCTTTCTCTCTTAAAACATCGTCAAAGCTATAGAAAGACTACTCAAAGACTTCTTGTGGAGTCATTTGGATCGATCCAAAGGAGCTGCTAAGGTTAAAGGGACTGACCTATGTCTTCTTAAGAAAGAAGGTGACTTAAACATCTTATCTATTCGAACTATGAATCAGGCCTTAATTCTCAAACAACGCTGGTGGATTTTGCTAGACAAACGACCATTATGGGTTTGATGGCTTCACCCCTACTTCCTCCAAGGAAGATGCATTTGGAAAATAAACAAAAGCAACTCTCAATCACATTTCCTGAATCAATTATTAGGCTTAAGAGATATGGTTCAACTCGATGTCACAAGTAAAGTTGGTAATGACAGACTCATTTTGTTATGGTATGATAAATGGTCAGGGCACGGTTCACTCGTCACAACCAGTAATCCCGGTTCACTCATCATAACCAGTAATCCATCTTCATCTTTTTCTCTCAATGCTTATATGACATCAATCATCTGTGATAACTACTGCCAGCTCTTACCTGACCTGACGCATATGTAACCTACATAATTTCCAAGGCCTAATTCTTCTGATTTTTTTATTAGAAAGACCGAGCGATCCATACACTCACCAACAAGGCAACCAAATAACTGCTGAGAAGAAGACATCCTGTTGTTGATTGGCATAGAATCATCTGGAGCAAAGCGCTAACTTCCTGACTCTCTTTTTTTACTTTGCCTAGCGATTCAGAATAAGCTTATGACTGCTGATCGACTACCATATTTGTACATAGATAAACATTGTCCTATGTGTCAAGTTTAAGTAGAAACAAGAGACCATCTCTTCTTTACGTGCTCCTTCAACAATATTATTATATGGCAGAACATTCAAAGAAAATATCTATGGACTGATCAAAGGCACTCTCTCTATGACATTATTCAACAATTATCAGCTCAGTTTGTTGGCCCGCAATATGATAAATTCATACATATTCTAGCTTTGGGACTCTGCATATATATACTATAGAGAGAAAGAAACTTCAAATGTTGTGCAAATCGAAGTTCTTCACTGGAGACCCTACAATCAGGCATAATCTGACATATCTGAGAGCCAATACTAGTGAAGAAGATGCATCTCCACTGCATTATCAACATTCTCTCATCCTTGAACATCTGAAATTATTTGTGATTCATGGTTGATCCACTAGTCTTATATCTCTCCCTTTTTTCCTTCCTCCTTACAAGATTTTTCAAGGATTGTAGTAGGGTAATCCCCTCACAACTATGCCGATTTTGTACTACCTTCTACATATATTAATTAATACCATTTTTTCTTTTCAAAAAGGAACTTTGTAAATACCTTGTTAAAAGTTATGTAAGGTAATAGTTTTGGTAATACTTTTCTCATAGTAATATAAAAATCTAATTCCTTGCCCATAGATTAGTTTGTTCTTTGCTTTCTTTTGTGCAACAATTGTTATCAAACATAAGGTTTGATGTCAAAATGTCTCAACATAAGTTCAATATGACTTTACTCTATAAAAGGTGAATATGAGAGTGATTCTTATTCATTAGGGATGCGTAACAACTTTAAAAGGAGAAGAAAATTTGTTGGAGAATTTAAGGACATCAGGGGAGGAAGAGATTTTGTCGAGGGTACATAACACAATTCTATTGAGTCTAGGAGATGAGGTCTTGAGAGAAGTGATTAAAAAAACTAGTATCGCTTCGTTGTGGAAACGAATTGAAAGTAAGTATAAGAAGAGATCACTTATGAATCATTTATAATAAAAGCAACGTTAGTATACCTTGAGGTTTTTAGAAAGTAACTAGCGAAAGATCACATTGATAATTTTAATCGAACCATCTTAGATTTACAAGGTGAGGATTAAGCCACAATCATTTTATGCTCTTTGCTAAATTCATATGATAATTTTGTTGATACCATGTTATATGATAAAGAGACTATTTATTTCAGTAATGTGAATGATGCTCCGTAATCTAACGAATTAAAGAAAAAGGCCTTTGAAACATATGAATGCGTATCAAATATGAGTCTAGTTATCAACAGAGGAAGGAATGAGGAAACACACTTTAAAAATGTAAGTAAGTCACAATCTAGATTGAAGGCTAAATTTGTTTGATGTTTTAATTGTAAAGTTAAAGGGCACTTTAAGAGGGATTTTCCACATCAAAAGAATGAAAATGTGAACGGGAAACATATGGAAAAACAAATATTGTTGTAGTTTAAGAGAGTTTCAATGACAAGGATGGAAGAGACAATGATGTTTTAATAGTGAGTAATTCTGATTCTGTGAATCGACGAGTGATAGACACTAGTGCTACTTATCATATAACTTTTAATAGAGACTAGTTTTTTTCTTTTAAAGAAAATCAAATTGGGCGATGATGGAGTGTTTGCTATCAAAATAAGTGGTTAAGTGCTGATCTAAATGCATGATAGAATTGTTAAAACATTGGATGGTTGGTGTTTTTTTAGCTTAAAAAATATGATTTTTATAGATACTCTTTATAAATAAGGGTATAAATTTTTTGATGATGATGAACAAATTAAGGTGATAAAAGGAGTGTGGACTGTGATGAAAGAAAAATTACAACATGACAACTGTGCCTTAATTGGAAAGACAATAATGAGATTGGTTGCTATATCCTAATTAACTTTAAGGAAGAATGAAGGAACTATAGCATGACACATACAGGTGAGTCACCTTATGGGCAATAAATGATGGAACTTTATAAAAGGAACTTATTAAAGGATAACAAACATGGGAAGGTAGAATTTTATAAGTTTTGTGTGCTTAGTAAAAAGTAGGTAACCTTTAAAGAAGTAGTGTTAAGAGAGGGACATATGTTGGCATAAACATATGAAAAGGTCATGTCCGGTTCAATGATGATCAGTACTGGTTCAAAGGTAATACAAAAACAACCTAGAATGAATGCTAAGAGAGCTGAAAATTCTACTTTAGGAGATAAAATAATGTCAAAAAGAAAGCATCAACATGGGATATAGTCAAGGATAAAGCGAGAAGGACTGTCAAGTAGCCATGAAGATATGGTTAGGGAGACTTGGTCCTTAATGCTCTAACAATTGATAATAGGGATGAAAATATCTTTCAAAGGACTAGGAAAAGTCAGGTGAAAGATAGACAAATGAATATAAGGTTTCACAATATTAAGAAATTGATTGCATCTGATCATATCTTGTTGAAAAAAGGTTGCACGTTAGAGAATGTAACTAAATTATTGATAAAGTCCTTACCCACGAAGAAGTTCAAATGTAGATTGAACTTGATGAATGCTCATATAGCTTAAAGCCTTTGAGGGCTTGTGTGGTGGAGAATAATTATTAGATGGATGTTGGAGAATTCAAGTCTAGGTAGAAAATTGCGAGATATACCTTGAATTCTAGTGAAATAGAATGTCAGTAACATTAGGATTATAATAAAGTAGAGTTTATATTGACCTTGAATTTTTGTGAAATAGAATATCAATGATCTTAAGATTCTGTGGTGATAAAATTTCACATTAATTAGACTTTTTACATGTAATTCTATAAATATCTTGTTAAGAGTTTTGTAATATGATAGTTTTGGTCATACTTCTCCTTGTATCATCTTTCTTACATTAATAAAAGAGTCTAGTTCTTACCCATAAATTCATGTATATTTTTACTTCCTTATTTTTCATATATAATACATCCATTTGCACAACATAAGGTATTAGTTATTATATAAATCTTGATCATAGGCTTATATATATTAGAGTAATAATTGCTATAATTTCTCCACTATAAGAAAAGGATAAGGTATTAATTATATAAATATTGGTTTTATTTACACACACACACACACACACATATTTAGGTGTATAATTCATAATAATATCTATTATAATATCTCCATATTTATATATATGTATGTATGTATGTATGTATAATTTAGAGTACATTATCACTCAACATGTTTTAGATTATGTTTGGTTGGATGTAAGGTTTTTAATGGAATGAAATAGAATGAAATGTAAATGGATGTAATGTTAGAAAATTGTTGTTTGGGAGTGAGGGAGAGTTCATAATGTAATATAATGAAATGTTGTTTGGAAGAAGGGTTCATAATGTAATTGAGTGAAATATTGTTTATTATTAAACATTCCATTTTAAACCCTCTAAATCAGAAGTAACTTATTTTTACTGTTTCGGATAAAATGAGATGTAATGTGAAACCTTCCCCTTTCATCCTATTCCATTCATTTCATTATAAACCCTCCTCCCAAACGATAGAATAATATTCCATTTCATTAATAACCACTAAACCAAACATAACCTTAGGGATAAAGTAGCACTATAGAGTTGTTGACAGGACAGACCAGATGGATCCCCCAACATTTTGGATTCTCTCTCTCTCCAAGCATATTATTGCCGAATTTAACACTCATCTTTAGCAACTTAAATTACACTGCTCCAAAGTTCTTCCACAAGCTCTGACAATTGGCTCCACTAGTTGCTTTAAGTACAAGTACAAGAATTTTATGATTTGTAATCATATTATTTTTTTCCATAATCCTTCTATATATTACCCAATAATGGGTTTGTTTTGGGATGTGAGAGATTGCAAGAATTTTAATCTGATATGTTCATAAATTGATACTTTGTCAATGTGATAAAGTAAACATAGTGAAAGTATTCAAGTAATAATCTATAAATTACTCATTTTTACATGTTATTAGTGAAGTAGGAGTTGCGAAAAGAAGATAACAGCTTCATCAATTAGTTGACTAAGAAAAAAAGACAGATGAACATGACTTGCTTAGGAAAAGTACAGTATGTGTTCATACCTTAATCTCAATCATCAATGGAAGATGTGAAAGATAACTTTAAGACCATTTGTAAAAATAAGTCTTCCTTGTATACTTCTTATCTCAATCATTAATAGAAAATGTGAAAGAAAACTTTACTTTCCATTATTTGCTTATAGGGATTTTTAGATTTGAATGTCTATTTTGTATTGGAATTTACAAAGAAAGTTGAAGTAAGTGAAGAAATAATTTTAACGATCATAATAATTGTTTTTCACATAAAATGATACAAGATCTCCTTAACTCATAAACAGAGTATATAAGGATGTGTATGGTGAGTTAGGGATGCCCATTACGATCCATTAAGAAGATAAACTTAATCTAAATACAGTTACTTAGTGGAGCAAATTTGAAATTAGTGTTCTATAATTGTAAAAGTTTACAATTTTAATTATCAGTCAATGTATAAGTATAATTGTGTGTGAAAAGAATTGAAGCATATTTAAATTCATTGTCTAAAAGAAAAAATAAATTAAAACACAAAAGATTAAATAATTTGGCATTTATTTGGTACAATATGAAGTTTTGAAAAAGGTATGATATTATTAAGTTAGAATAATTTTTCTTATAATTTCTTAATAATTTAATTTTATTTGTTTATTAACATTTTAATAAAACAAAGTAGCTATGAATTTAATTTGCCTTAATATACCAATCTTTTACCTAATCAGGTTTTTGGAACTAAGTTTTATAAATGAAACCAATCGGAAGATAATCTTAAATGTGAAAATATTAAAACATCATTTGATATAAAATAAGAATGATAATGATAATTGGAGCCAATACTTTTTTTTAAAGGAGCCAATACTATTTGAACAAATGTCATTAAATATAGTTTCACATTCTTCATTTTTTTTAATCACTTTATATATATATATGTGTGGGTTTTTATTTCTTCTACTTTATTATGTTCATTAACATGAACTTAAATATTTTATATTATTCTCAGTTTATATATATATATATATGAATAGATTTTGTAATTTTATAAAGTTTAAAAACTATACATATTCTTATATATTTAAAATAATATAGTTTTAAAATTTATAAAATTATTAAAAAAACAAAAATCAAACCAACTTAAAATCCGATCAAATAAATCCAAATGCAACAAATCGGACCGAATCGGGCCAGTCCCAAATCTAAATAAACAAATGTTGAAAGAAACCCCTCAGCAAACAAAAACAAAAAAACAAAAAGATATATTGACCACCGTATTCCTAAGATTCTGTATTTGCTATCTCAAGGTACAACATATGTTGTTCACTATACACAAAGTGGAACTGTCTTTACACTTTTGATGTTACAGAATAAATTTGGTGCACTTTGACCCAATCCAAAATCATATTAACCCAACATTATCAAAAATTGTTGTGTATGCTCTCCAAAAAAATAAAAATTAGCTAGTTGTACTTACATGTTGCCGCTTGGAGGTCAGTTCACTTGAGAATTTACCATTGGATTATTTCGAAATGGATGTTGCAGTCATAAACAGAGGAGGCTATAGAAAACGAGCGGTATGAAAGCATTATCAAGTTGAGCTGTGTAGGCCTCCAATAAACCACTAACTATCACGGCTAGGAGGAGAGACGCCCAGTTCTGCATAAAGTAGAAATAGAAACATCATAAATACTACAGACGCTGATTGACTAGTTAATCAACTACGTCAGCATATTTAGGAAATGCCAGTTTGGGGGTGAACAAAGACAAAAGACTACCTCACTAACCAAACGGGATACGAGAGAAATTAGCAGAAGATAAAGAAGTGCAAAATGTTGAGTTCTATCAAAAGATATAGAAAATAATCTGATTTTTATGCAAGTTCCTTTGCAGTTAAACACAACTTCTGGCACATATTCTGTTATAATCTTTTACAGAATGTGTGAGCCTTCAATTTCCACGTAAATCAGCCATAAAGAGGACAACAAAACCTTCTCGTCAATCATAAAGAATGTATGGGTTAGTGAATAGAGAGAGAAACCTGCGTAAGAATATAACCAGTCGAGGCCAGAAGTGGAAGCAAAACTGAGCACGCAGCCAAAACTGAAGTTATACCAGCTGCAGTGCCTTCAATAGTTTTCTCTGTGTCAAAAACAGTTCTCACGCATTAGCAGGGTGTCTAAAAGATAGCCACCAGAGCAAGAACTTTTTCTCTCCCTTCATTCATTAACTTTCTTTTTCCAAGTAAAGCAAACACTTACTTCCAGTTTTCGACCACCTGAGTACACCATACTTGTGGCCAACCATTGATGCCTGAACACAAAAATCAAAAACCAAAAGATTAAATTATTCAAATATTCTACTCATTCACCAGATCAGTGATTATGCAAAAGAAGCATTACTCACCATTGTATCTCCGATTCCCAAGCTCAAAATTCCAGCAAAAGGTGCAAGGGGCCGATCATTATACCCCGAAGACATCCAAATAGGAATTGCACATCCCAACAACAGTGAAAAGTGGCTAAAGAAATTCAAAAAGCAACAAATGAAAGCAATTACTTATTTGAATCAAGTATAGTCGTAAAGGGAAAAAAAGTGAGGGAAATGAAAGTCATGCCTGACAATAAGAAGATCCGAGTCACGATGGTCTGTGAAAGCATTCATAAATTGATGTATGACTTGTCCAAAAGGCCAAATTTTCCAAACCTGATAGGTCATTAAGGAAAAAAAACTCGTTCATGCATATCATGAAATATCTAGAATGTTTTCAAGAACAAATGTTAACATACTCAAGGGCCTGTTTGGAAGAGGACACGAGTGAAATGCCTATTTTTCATTTCCCATTAGACAGCAATAAGGACCAACTTGCTTACACATTGGACTAGTCCACCTCTTCGAGCCAATCAAAGGCTAGGGGTCCATGTCAAGCCTAAAACATCTAGTATCCTACTAAACAGTTTTTAAATAATAATAATAGCATTTAATATAATGTGGTGCCCCACACTTGGGTGTCCGTTATCTTATTAGCCTCGAGCATCGTCATATAGGTTTACTTTTCAAAGTCTCAGATATGTCTTCAATTATTTTCCACATTTGTTCTGTCAAGTACACATCTAGGAACACTAATAAGAAGATGGTAAACTAGGGCAACACATAGTTAGTTACAGGAATCCCCCATTAAAGTTTGTGAAATTAGTTATTTGTTGCACCAATGTTCGGAACAAAGTTCCATGCCTGGGTTCTTCATCAATAAACTAAATAGCTAATAAACCTGAAGCAGCCAAGTTAAGCATGATTTAGAAATGCTTCTTTTCTGTTTCACTTTTCTTTTATAGAACAACTAACCCTACTCAAATTACAACCTATTCACAAGGAGCGAAACCCAAATGCTTGATTTTAGGCATCTTCAACATGCAAACAAAATGCAAATTAAACATGAAAAAATCACAATAACATTTGGTGATTTTGACAACTTACTCGAATGATTTCTAATATCAGAAAAGCTGCCAGTGCTGCCCCAAATGCTAGACCAAGAAACTTTGGCTGCAATTGAAAGTCATGTTAGCTGTCTACTTAAGCAAATCATTCCTAAAAGCATTTTCAGTAAATGAGAAAACGGAGTAAAGATAAATCCTTTTTCACTCCTAATCACCTGGAAGATGACAGCAGGGGAAAACATTAAAACAGCCACGAGATGATAGTACTTCCGAAGAAGAATTCTTTCAATCTTACTATTCTTTGATATGTTGTAGAACCTCTGGACAGACACAAGTATCACACATACCCAGTAGATACACAGTGATAGCCTTTTAACTGGCTCTGAGAAAACAAATTTAACCACCCTGTTGAAAAGTTCAATAGAAGATATTCTGAATCTGGTGGATGTAACAGTAATACAAGAAATCCAAATTTGCAGTCACAGTCAGTTTTGTGTCAAAGTACAAAGCATAATATCTCACACTTTGATAAAGTTTCAAATCTTGACAAATCATTCAATTATTTCATGAAACTTACGCATGTCATAATATGTTGAAATCAAACCAGCACAAAGAAAACATAACTGAAACAATTACATAGGACCAGGTGGTTAGGTTAGTTCCAAGCCTGAACATCCAATGTGTATGCGTCTCTCTATCTCTATCTCTCTCTCTCCCCCTCTGCGTATGTGTGTGGGTGTGTGAGTGCATGCGTGCGTGTGTGTGGGTAAGAGAGACAGAGAGACAGACAGAGAGCAGCAAACATAGTTTTACACTTCATAATTAGTTGAACCATCTGGTGCAAAAAGTATTCCTCCACATAATGCAATGGATATATGGTTAATGCAAGCACTAAGATTTATATTGAATTCAAAGTTCAGAGAAAAAATACCATAAATATGGATGCACATCAAAATCCTCAACGAGTTGCATCCACGATGGGCTGACCACAATTGTGATAAAACCAAGTAAGGCAACGAATACAACAGATCGCCTTTCTTCACTGTATGCCCTTGCTCCACAATTGGATGGATTTCCAAGATAACGCATTATATGAAGCACAGATTTAAAGGCCATAGGCAGAATCAGAAGACCAAGAAGCAGTCCCTGGATTTACGGAACAACTTTCACTACCCAGCGATAATCAATTAAAAAGCTTAACATGTCCCATGCTGAGAATTTTCACAGATTAAAAATATACCTGAATGATAATACTGATCTCATTTCTCTTAGTTCCCGTTCGTACAGGGACCAACACTGATGGAGTCAAGTACCCATGAAACTGTTCACACACAAAGCCATCACCAATATGATGTAAAAATACTTGGCTTAACCCAGGGAGAATAGCAAACTATCTTGTGCAGAAAAGCACTAGCCTTCTCAAATGTGCATGCCATCATGTCACCAAAGTAGAGCACAAGACTAGCAGTTACCAAAAGTGCTTCTCCTAGAAAAACAAGAGAACAGGAGTAATCACTGAACAGAGTCAACCATAAAAGATTTGCTTTCAATTTTCTAAAAGCATGATTATAGGCACAGAACTTCATCCTATAACCCAACATGTTCACTTAAATGCCACTCTGTTCTCATAATGTCAATGTGAGAGTTACGAATGAAAGAAGAAACAATCTATTGCAGCAAGACAGTAAATAAGATTATCAAACTGTATAACAGCAATGCAATAACAAACAACTCATAAGGCAATGATGCAATGTTCTAGCATATCACAATTTTATCAAACTAAACATACATGAAAGAATACACCAAACATACCAATGGAAGCACATGACGGGAAAGTATTAAGTAGGTGCTGCAACAATATGACAGAAGCACATCCATGAATAATAACCCACAGAAAATTCGACAGCAGGCCTGTAAAAGGTTAACTACAAAAATCAGCAAAGCTAAACAGTGACCTCCACCAACATTCTTCATTAGCCACTAAAAACTGAAGACATGAGTACTGTACATAACATACTCCAAATTTTGCTACCTCAGTCAACTGCCACACACAACTAAAAGAAAAAGGAAAGCAGTTACATAGATAAATCGTGCAGAACTGAAGACTAACCGTTAAGGGATAAAAAGGAAAGTGCTGCATATAGAACAAAACAACTTGAGCCAAACTTGAATAACCAAGCACTGAATGGAGGGCGTAGTGAATGTCTTGGTGAACATCGGACACTTATGCATAGGAATACCAATACAAAGAAGCTGGTAGCGGATGAGGCCCAGTATTCCAAGGCCAGGTAGTTAAGCTCTGCATGTAAATTGAAACATCATATGCGCATACGAAATTAGGAGCAAAAAGAGGACATGTAAAAATGCTGGAAAAGGTCAAAGAACTGATTCCCTGAACATTATTTCAAAGACAAGATAACGCTGCAGGTGGAAGATAAAGTAAGCACTCTATGAATATCATAAGTTAAAATCAGTCTACAACTTGTCATACCCAGCTATGTACCCAAGATCAGCATTTAGTAGTAAGCTAAATAATTGAAGCTTAACTTATCAGAAAAAAATTTGTGGTTTGACTGCAAAACCAGTACCTTGGTGATTGGTTTGATGCAACAGCAACGCTCTTGACATCTGAATCAACTTGGCAAGCATCAAAGCAGGCAATGTGACCGCACCTAGCAATATCCCAGACGAAGCACCAGCCCTATAATTTTGCAACAATTAAACCAATTATAATTCCGAACTTAATTACAAGGATTAGAAACGAAATTAACTAAAAACAGACATGGAAACCCTAGAGAAAAAGTACCTGGTTTTGAATAGAGAGAGAGAAGGAGAATTGTCGGAGAGGATCTCGACGGAGAAGGCAGAGGGAGAGAAGAGAGAGAGAAAGGCCATGGAGTAAAAAAGGATAGGGAAGGGAGAAGAGGATGCAACCCACAAAAAGCGTGACCACGGCTCTCTCGTCGTTTAACAGCGACGAGATAGAGACGGCCATCCGACGGTATCCAATCTATACCCCTCCTATATCCCAAATTCTACTCTTAGAAATTATAATTTGTAATTCATCGTACCGCAGAGAACGAGAGGGAGAGAAGGTGAGTCGTTTTAGCGGGAATAGAATAGTTCCTTCCTTATATCCTGAACATGTTTTTGTGTTTTCAATGGGGACAAGTCAAATGGATTATTTCGAAATGGATGTTGCAGTCATAAACAGAGGAGGCTATAGAAAACGAGCGGTATGAAAGCATTATCAA
>JAOSBP010000008.1:5290328-5315046 GCA_027563825.1 Erythroxylum mucronatum | reverse complement strand
TACATGAATGTGCATAATTGAATTCATAATTGTGCACAATAGTAATATATGTTTGTATTGAATGTTTTAGAGGAACCTTTAGAGCGACCTATTCCAGATATTGTCGGGACTTCGAGGCAATAAGCAAACAGAGAGCTTTTGTAAGTAATTTAGACAGTAACTTTTATGAGTAACCTAAAATGGTCTTACTTTGATTTGTCTTGTTTATTACTGAATTGAAATTGATATTGATGAATGTGTACTGATTTGTGTACTGATTCCTGACATGAAGGTCCGAGGTATTGATTGATGAATGTGATATTAAAGTGCTACTTACCTTACTTTGTTCTGCTTGTTGAATTTGATTTATGATGATTGTGTTCTGAATTTCGGACCATGATTATCCCAGGCATTCGATGCATGTTTATATCATTAGAAGTGCTATTTGCATGTGAATATGATTGACTATTTGCTTTGTACATGAAATGTCTGAAATGACCTTGTTTTATTTTAAAATTGTTGAGTCCTAGTTGTGGGTAAATAAGCATGCCTAGAAGGGTTTACAGCTGCTTCTGTGACACTTCGGTGTCTTCTGTTAATGGCACTTCGGTGTCTTCTGCTAATGACACTTCGGTGTCTTCTGCTAATGGCACTTCGGTGTCTTCTGCTAATGACACTCTGGTGTCTTCTGTTAATGGCACTTCGGTATCTTCTTTTAATGACACTTCGGTGTTAGGACTTCGGTCTCTTCTGGATACTTCGGTGTCAGGACTTCGGTCTTTTCTGTATAAGTCCCGTTACCCACTTCTGTTCATGAATTTACAATTTGATTTGTTTTGTATTTTGAATGTTCTGTTTTGCTATTGAAATGACTGACTTTAGCTTGCGAAGTGTTTTCCTTAATAAATCTTATTCTGTTTGAATTTCAGTATATTGAGATGCTTTTGTATAACATGATTCAGTATCTGTTGTGGTTAAACATAGTTTAGTTATTACTCACTAAGCTATATGCTTAGCACGGTGGATTTGCCCCGTGTAGGTTCAGAGAGAAGGATGTAGAGACTGGGACAAGTCAACCGCAATGGCCAAAGGAGTCTGACTTTTGTTTTGCTCAAAATGTATTTTTGAGTTTGTTTTTGGACTTGTATCTGATGTTTGCGACTCCTGAATTTTTGTTTCAAGGTTTGTAATAACCTTAATTCAGGCTGGTTTCTGAAAGTATGATATGTAATGCATGTTTGTTGAGATTCTGGAAATGCATGTATAAAGTGTTTCGTATGAATGTTTATTGTTGAATGCTATGCTTCCGTGAAATGTTTCGTATTCTGTTTGTACTGTCTTAGGTGGCGCTCGCAATATCCTCCCAAGGAGTATTAGGGCGTTACAATATTACTTTATTGTTTTACAATTGCTTGGTGAGGCCAATTCAGAAGTGGTATTTCAGAATTGCAAAAGCTTGCAATTCGAATTCTAAGTCAATGTGTGAGTGCAACATGATGTAAAAGAAATTAGAGCACACATGAGTTCATTTATTCTAAGAAAAGGAATAGATTGAAACACAAAATATTAGACGATTTGATTTTTGTTCGATATAATTTAAAACTTTGAGCAAGGTATGTTATTATCATTATTAAGTTGGATATATTTTCGTATAAATTCTTAATAATTTAATGTTATTGGTTTACTAGTACTCTTAATAAAACAAGTAATTCTATAGATCTAATTTGCCTTGATTATATTGATCTTCTAGTGGATTAGGTTTATGAGAAATCGGATTTGATAGATAAAAGTAACTTGAAAGATAATCTTAAATGAAAAAGTATTGACATATCATTTGGTACAATGAATTTGATTGATAGTGATGATTGGGCTTCTCTCAATGATGAGAATTTTGCGCCATAATTAAGATCAATGCAAGTTAAGCAAATATTCAATTGAATAAAGTTCCATGTTTTTATTTCTTCCGTTCTTTTAATTCCACTTATATATTATATATATGTTAAATTCTATATATGCAATATAAATATATTTTTAAATATTCTTATTTCAAGTTTCTCTTCTAATTGATTATTTTTACAACACAAACTTTTGTTGAAAATTGTAATACTTAGAGAGTCATGAATATTTATTATTCTTTTTATTGAATGTTTTGATGTAATTATTATTTATTATATGTTGAAATTATAATATTTCAAGTACTTTTTACTGTCTTTAATTTTATATTTGTATGATAATTAAATAATTTCTTACATATTAATTGTAGTTATTATTTATATATAAAATATGTGAAAAGTAATATTAAAAAAATCAATAGATTGTTATAATTTCAAATTTCTATTATTATCTCTTTTTAGAGATATAGTTGATGTAAAATTATAAATTATGATATATAAAATTTTGAGGGACTATTTGCAATTTTGAAAAAATTCAGAGATTATTTTATAAATTTAAAAAATTATCTAAAACGATACTCTGGTGTTTATCGATACTGATACAGAATTATATCATAATTAAATTTAATACTAGATACTGTATTCATAAGGTTGGTATTTATATACACCTCATTTACTTTAACGCAAAATCAGCTCCGTCATGAGGCCTTTGAATGATTAATGGTGTATATAAGATGAGACCTTAAATCATAGCCCCTTCATCATTCAGGCATTCAGCTGGATATCATATCAATTAAGGAATGACTTATCACATTAACTCATGTTGTCACCGTCGGCTCATAAACTAAGGTTATCTTTGTGTACGAGTTAGGGATGGTAATGGGTAGGGTTCGGTTCGGATTTTACTCTACCTATATCCATATCCATTTTTTATGACTCAACCAATATCTATATCCATCAGTTTTTACGATTTACTACCCATATCCAAATCCATTGAGTTGTTCGGATTTTTGGATATCAATCGGGTTGTATAACACATAAAAATATAACTTTTAAATAGAAAATAAAAAGAGTATATTTTTGCGAACGCTCCAAATCAAAATTACTTTAATAATAATAAGTCAAGATTTTGATTTGTATGTATTAAAAAATCATAAAATTAGAATAATAAAAATCATAATATTTAGAACTGAAACAAAGATTGAAATAACTAAAGCTTCAAATTGTCTTTGCGTGAACTCCACAACATTCAAAACTCCATCTCCATATCATTTGCATTATTATCATCCTATAAGAAAATAAAATATGATGAAAAATGTGAAGACTGAGGAGTAAAGTGAAAATTTTAAAGTTGTTTCTTCGTATAAAATTTTATTATATTTAACCATAAATATTCAAGAAAAATAGAAAAAATAGAGTTAAGAAAAAACGGGTAGGATATGAGTATCCAAGGTTCGAGTTTTACTCTATCCATATCCATATCCATTTTTTATGACTCAACCCATATCCATATCCATCGGTTTTTACGATTTACTATCCATATCTAAATCAATTGGGTCGGGTAGTGCGGATATTAATCGGGTTAAAAACTCACTGCCATCCCTAGTACGAGTTATCCGGATCGTTTTTTAATGATAAATTATGTTCTCATTTATCTGTGAAAAGAAAATTAAGACCCATATATATTCGCTGAATATATGTTAAAGTACAATCGTACAATAACATGAAATCAAAATCGATCATTTAGTAGTCGGACAATCACAGTAATACGATTTGGTTAATGAACCCTTTGTGATGCTCCAATCAGTATTATTAAGTTGCAACTCAACATATTGAGGAAGTAATCCACTGATTAGGCCCTTTTCTACTCATAATTGTTTTTTATATCCTCAATATGAATAGTATATCTGGATGCAAGGGAGATGGTGATTAAGCTTTTAAGAAAAGCATATTGGACAATGAGAAAATAGAAGGGGTAAGGGAAGAGGAAAGAAAAAAGAAAAGAAAAGAAAATGGAGAGGCAGTGAGGCTGTATGAAAAGAGATGTCATCGGATATTTGGGTACCTTTGGGATGATCATTGCATTGACTATAAATACTATAAGACGCGGGATATCTTAATCGGAAAATGTCCTCGGACAAGTTTTTTGGGGATAAGTACGATCAGTACGGAATCACCGCCAGGTGGGATGTCATTTTTAAACTGATCTACAAGAAACGCATGCTCGTGCAATGCAATGATCTGTTGTCAATCATGTTGATAAATATTGAGTTGAGTTTGCGTCTTTGGGTGGCTGCATAATTTCTACCACAAGAGGCATCAGATGCATGAAGATCAAATAATGCCAACATCAAAAGAGGCTACTCAAATCGAGTTGAATGAGATACAGAATACCACAAGTACAGGCTTTATGTGAAACTTCATGTATTCCAAGTTTATCCTTCATTGATAAACAAAGTCAATAGAACTTCATTACCAATTAAACAAGCTTACCTCCGTGAGGTCCTGCCAGGCAATACTAATTATCTGTCACTACATATTTGTGTCTATCACCCCTTACGCCATCAAATGGTGGGAAAGAAGAAAGGCCACCTGTGTGCACACTAAGCACCGGTACTCACCCTCCTTTGAACAGGTTTGTATAGCACAACAGTGACAAATTTTGAATGAAACCGATGAGTGAACCCAAGTGCCACCACTGAACGTGGGGCATCACGGTTTTCAATATAAAGATGATTAAGAATCACGTGCTGCGGTGCTGGAATAGCTTCAGTAGCATCTGCACTAGCAGGGTAGCTAAGGTAGGTATGTTGGAGGTGTGTAGGCACTACTGGTGGATCACGTGCTTCGTCTTCATGCCCTGGATAGACATTATTATAACTGGAATCTGGTGATTTTGGAACTTCAAATCCCACTACAGTTGCTTCTTCCTGCAGAAGACTTCAATTATGAAGCTCCCACTTGATTTCATTAGCCAAAGAAATACCAAGCTTCACTTACATGATCTTCTCTGCATCGGTTGCTCATCTTCTAAATGGACAAGGCTCGTTAAGAGCGAAAGATCATCAAGTTGGCAAGACCGACAAACCTGAAATAAACAAGATTTTGTCCTCCCATGAACTTCCAAAGATTAGGCAGGCATATCCACAAATATTATTAGTTCTTCGATGTTTTAAAACCTGGGCTGCCAATTTATTGGGGAGAGTGTCAAAAATTGGCAGCTGAAGTAAGGTTGAGCGATGATTAACCTGGCATTGATTTGGGGAAAACAATATGTCTATAAACCAAATAAGCAATTGCAAAATGAAAAATATAAACCAATAAAATTTTTAAAGAAATCTTCATCAAATTACGACAATACAGCAGTGAAGAGACACCAAAATGTTCCCAATTCACTCATAGCAGACCAGCATTAGACCATACTCCAATAATCCACAAAAACGTTCAAAAGACACAAACCAACAACTTAACTAGTCAAGAAATCAGTTTAAGACATGCTAGAAAAAACCAGCTAGTAGAGTGATGGTAAGTCATGACTGAAGCAAGGAAAAAAGCCACACGCTCAATTAACCTACAAGTGATTAATGAATTAAATCAAACCAGAAGCAAGCAGTATTACCTAGAGAGTTGTGGACTTAATTCACTTCTTTACAACAATCATAACACTAGCACTTATTCCACATAAGTGATTCTTTATTTCAAATATACTAGGAAGTGGGTTTAAACACTTGCAATTTCACAGTCATCTGTTTCATTGCTACACGTTGTTCTGCCTAGGGTTCCGAATATGTTGGGTGATTTACAGGTGCGTATCACAGAAGTGTAACCACGCATAACCACCAAGGTCGCAAAATTGAAATCAAAACCTAGGTTTAAAGGGAGAAAATTACAATCTGGTTACCATAAGTGAACTCTGAATGCCTGAAAACTATTAACCCAAAAGCATGTACTATGACCAAAAGAATCTTTCTTTCAAGAAGTGACGAATTCATCCATAATTTAGGTATCATCGATCGCACTCAGTCGCTAGTCCACTCTAACACTTCGGGAGTCATGAGTAAATTCTTGGATCTAATTCAAATTAACAACAAAGTTATAAATGGATCCTGAGCCGAAAAAATAAAACATTGCCGCTATAATCCACACAACTCATAATCAATTTCTACAAAAATCTAGTTTCCCAAACACAAGGCAATTATTTTTGATAGCTACATTGTTGAAACGAAAAGCCCCTCTCATCGTTGAAACAAAGAACAAAACGGCTTGAAAGAAGAAAAACTAAAGTACGAAACGACGAAAGCAAAGTAGAAATTGACTTAAGAATGGCCAGTGGGCGGTACAGTTTAATTACTCGGCAACCGTAAATGTCTGAGGATGACTCAGGCAACACCACCGACGGCAACCTGCAAACTTCGGCAGCGATAAGCGAAGCAAAGATTCGGTCGTCAGGAAGGAGGCGAAGAGAATCAAAACGACACGGAAGTTGGGAGAGGATAAAGAGAGCAACGACGTTTGGTGGGCTTTTAAATTTACTTCAGCTCCCTAACGGCGTAATTTCACACGCACATGAACTAATTAAACGGAATTGTTGACTCAGTCAACGTTGAACTAGGTCATAAACATAATCGGAGGCCTTGTGCAGGTATAACCGATTATTTAAAAATCGGACCAAATCGGCCGGTTGACGTCTTGTGTAGGTCACCCTTTAGTGTTGGACATTCATGCACTGCTTTTTCGAAACTGGGTTGTCCTAATTTAGCATATTTACTGGGAGGGCAATCGATGTACGGACTGGCTTGCACATGTTGCAGCACAATTCTCCGTCGGGATCACCCATCTTGAGCACCCACTTAACGGCTGCATACCTCTCCTTTTAAAGGATGAGTCGGGGATCTGTCACCTGAGACGTACCATGTAATGTGTTCTGTTTTTCTCCCTTTTATTAAAAAAAATGGATCAAACCGGAAAGACGTGGTTTTGAAAAATTGAGAATGAACCTTACTTTTTATGAATAATTAAAATTTATTATATTGTACTTTATATCATATTTAAAATAAATAGTAAAACTTAAAATTTCAATGTTTTGCGATGAAAATTTTCAAATTTTATTTTTTAATATTAAAAATCTAAATTGAAATATTTAAAAAGTACAATTAGTATTACATCATTATAAAATTGATTAAAAATTTAAAATTTAAAATTTAAAATATAATTAAAAGTTACTGTTTTTATTAATCAAATTCTTATTAAAAACTATTAAAAATTCATTAATTTATAAAAATCAACTAATTGATTAATTTTTCACAATAAGGGTTATTATTTATTAAAATAAATTGAATCAAACTAAAAAGTTAATTTTATTTCTTATTTATTATATAGCGGTTTAATATCGGTTAAATCTTTAAACTTTAAATATTTTCTTTACCAGTTTAATATCTGGTTTAATTTTTAAGAAATTGAAAACAAATATTATGCTATCGAACTAAAAAGTTAATATTATTTTTTATTTATTATATAGCGGTTTAATACCGATTGAACCTTTAAACTTTAATTTTTTACCAATTTAATATCTGGTTTAATTTTTAAGAAATTGAAAATAAATATTATGCCCTGCCTCATTATTTGGACCAAACCATAACAAATAGAACAATGACCTGAACTTGTAGCGATATTACTCGGTCAAAATAATAAAAATGAACAAAAGCCCAACAAATGAAAATTGTTGAACACAAAGACTTGTGTGAAACAATCAAAGCCCAACTTGGGATGCTTACGAAAAAAAGGACCTTGGAATCCAGCTTATAGATTGGAAGAGCCGTCATCTTGCCCATGCTTCGGGATTGTCCAGGACCAAGAATTCTCAATTTTCATTCAACCGTAACATTACCACACGTTTTCGGCATGTTGGACTGACAGAATAAGTTTGACTAGACCGTAAGTAAAGTTGCAAGTTGATTCATATGAATGCAATTTGATCATAAAACAGTTAATTCATCGGGTAATTCTATTGCATTATGGATACCTTTGCATCAAATCTTTATTATAACCACGTACTTATTTATTGGGGGACTGTAGTAATTACCAAGCTCTACGAGGACGTGAAGAAGTAAGTTAATTCAAAGCCTAATCCAACTGCTAGTAAGTACCTCAAGTTCTGCCTTGAAGAAAGCCGTGAGATGGCTGGAATATTCAAAATAAGGTCGTGTACTAGGTTATACTCTGATACCAAGTAAGCATACGCAGCACCGACTCATAAACCAAGAAAAGTGACCTCACATTTGCTGCCATGTGATGAGGATTTTGCTGTCAAACTACTTTTGTGCAATTATTTGAGAGAGGAGATCAGGAAGGAGGGAGACAAATATACGCAGGACCAACCTCGAATTCCGAGTAGGAAGGAACCCTCCAACTGGTTAGCTCCTTCAACAGAGTGAGACCATCCTAGTTGATTCAAGTACCTATACCCAACCGTGTTTTGTCTCTCCAATTTTCTTTATTCATTTTCGTCATTTTTGTTAATTTACTCCTTTCATGTGAATTGCATCGCCATTTATACATTTTTATTATGAGAGAGAAAGCTGTTCCATGCCCTATGCTTGTTCTATATATAAACAATCATCATCATGACAACTTCTATTTTCTTGTAAGATAACATGTGAGTAGTGATCGGTTTCAGAAAGAATCAATCTGTTGTGTATTCTTCCGATGAAATTATTATATAATTATAATAACTGCTTATTAATTATGTTTAAATACATTGAGAAGACGAATCAGAGTACAATAAGGTAAAAAAATTAGTATGCCAAGTTTCTTTGAATGCTCATGACAGCTGATCTTCAGAGCAATAAAATGAGTTATATTAGGACAAAGTGTCAAGTAAATTCTCTAGCAAAGCATTAAGGTACTAGGATTTCATAAAGTAGCCAATAAATTAGAGGCTGAAACATTGGAAAGAAGTAATTAGCATGTTCAGGATCCTGTTTTTGATCTCCATCGTTGCGAATAACTTTACCGCCCTCTTCACATAATTACATGACGTAAAAAAGGATCTGTCGAAGACAAAACATCAATGAAGCACGTGAAATAGGTACCATAAAACTCATAGTGTCCTACGCACATGAGATAACTTGAGTTTGAATTAACATGATTCTTCAAAAAATAGGTATACTCAAGCTCCTCTATATATATGTATGTTATTAAATTGGAAAAGATACTCAAGTCTCCTAATGGTGCAATGTTTATCGTACGAGCAACCACAAAGCCGTCGATATGTGATTCAATATAAACCAAATATCTAGTGGTCCCTTCCTTGCAATGCATGTGAAGTAATTTGATCTAATTAATTGCTTCCACGGGAGTAACAATATAGCAAACGTAAGCACCTTCTTTTTTGCTGACATCGTTTAGAAAGGTAAAGAGATTTAAGCGGTTGTGGTACATTTGGAGCCCTCAAAATTTAAAAAATTAAATATTTGAATCTTCTATCTTAAATTCTCGACTCTGCAACTTATAACGTAATCTGACATTGGTGGCCTGTTCAAAAGCAAGAGGCTTGGGTTGTCTGCCATACCCTGCAAGCAATTTAATTCTCCAGGCTCAATCAGTTTACTCATTCTTGTTGGGAACTTGGAGAACCAATGGCTCAAAAAGGTCAATATAGCATCTTTCAATGGCAGAAAATAAAATGAATAAATATATGAATGGATCCGTAGGATCGTGCATGTATTTGAAACCATACTTGCTAGCTATAATACTACAGCATACTTATTTGGAAAAACAAAAATATTAAAACATCTTTGGTAAAGCAAGGGGTCAAGTCAAAGACAAGCATCAATTGGCACAATATAGATCATTGTCATGAAATTATTTGGTGGGAGAGGGAAAAGTAGATGCTTTGTGTGGGGAAGAAAGAAGTTAGATGCTTCTTGGTGATTGACATTGATCTCAGTTGATCTGGCCTTATCAATGCTATACCCCACCATGGATCACCTTCCATTAATTCATGATTTCCAGATCTCTCCTTTTTGTTTCTGCAAAGATAATTTCTATCAACTTTCTCTGTAATCTTTTTTATACGAATTCTACTGTTCTTTCCCTCCCACGATTCAATATTAACTCGTATCTTTACATTGATTCCACCCTCTGAATTTTCTTGTAAAGAATCTGAACTTAAAGCTGACGTTACGCTGGAAGGTGTGGTTCGATAGTTATAGACTGCGCCTCGAGAAGTGGCTGAACTAAGATCGTTATAGAATATCTTTATTGCGTATTATTAAAAATATCTTATAGTATCAATAATTCATGAAATTATTTTAATTAAGCAAAAACAATTATACAATTTTTTAACTTACTTATCAATCAATTCATTAAGATTTTAATAAACATTTAACAAAATTTTCTTTAATTTTTTTATGTTACCGATTATTTCTTAAGTAATTCAAAATGATAAGATATCCAAACGTATAATTATTTGTTATCTAATACAAATACTTTCACCTTACTATTATTTTTATTTTTATTTATTTTATTTTGAGGGCGAGTGTTTGTGAAAGCTCTACTAAAGGTGGATTTATTTTGGTCCCAGCTGAAAAGAGTGCAGAGTTGAAGAAAATAAAGGGTACAGAGATTTTGGGGTCGCCCACAGTGGACAAGACTGTTGGGACTGTCCTTCAGAAAGGCCTCCTTCACGTGGCAATGTAGGGTCGGCCGTACACTTTTGAATGACCAAAGTCATCCACCGTGGCTCCTTCGCACGTGACATGCCCTCTCGCACCCACCTCCTCCTTGTCCCTTAGATACTTCACTTAAATAATTATTGTTAGACAATGATTCCTTGGGAGCGATATTATTTTTTAATATGTCACATGAATAATATTCTAAAACTCTTTTAATAATGTTGTTACTTTTATATTTCAGAAAAACAAATAACTTCTATATAAATTTGAAAATAAAAATGAAAATTTAATTATTAGTTTGAACTCCTCCAATTTATACAAAAATAAAACAAAAAGAAATTGGTATGGCTAGAAGGGAGACAGGTGGAGGCACGTCTAGCGGCTAAGATGTGAAGGAAGACGTGGCACGCTTATGACCCTCCATAACCAAATCACCTTCTCTGTGCCAATTGGCAAAAGGCCAATCCAATGGGCAACTTCATGACAACGACAATGTGAGATTTTCCTATTAATTTCAAATTTATATAAATAGACGATTTCATTATTAGTAAAATTTAAACATTTTATACTCATTAAAAAATACGTATCATTTCATAAGTTTCTTTTCCAAAATTTACCTAAAAAAATCATTGAATTTTTTATATATTATTTTGACAAATTCTTGAAAACAAATTTGCCTTTTGATCTTCAAAAGAGTTAATGAAACCCTTGGGAGTAGGTCGATCCAGCGGTGAAAGGTTTTCCAAGTGCCTTTCCCCTCAAGCAATTCAAGAGTTTGAGTTTGTACAAATTGTGATTTATCAAAATTTAGACTTTCACATATTAATTAATTTAAATTTATTATTTTATTGAACTATTAATTCATTGATAATTTGTTAATATAAGTTTAAAGATAATTACTCAAAATTTTACAAAGAGGTAACGAAAAAAAAGTAAACGTGTAATCATAAAAGGAAAATCAACAGATTTTTTTCCCGAATGATGATGACAAACAGAAAAACGCTAACCAGCCGTGTCAGAAATTGTACGGAAATGGGCGGTTCTTCGGCACACCAAACATGAATGTAAAGGTGTTCCAATTCCAACTCACCTGTTTATGTGATCCCGTTCTTCAGGTGGTGGAGAGTTGATGGAAGGAATCTATCTCTGTCACATTCATGTTACTGCTGCCTTTTTACTTTGTTAAAAAAAAACTACATCGTAGTTTTCTTTATTCATTTAATATAACGAGAACAATTACGAAGATAATTTGGTTTGACATATTCCAATAAAGATATCGTAAGAATCATCGGAACAAATGAAATCTTCAAAGTGAAAAAAGAAAAGTGGAGTGAGATGGAAAATGAAAATGGGGGAATTAAAGAATAGCACAAAACATGTAAAATGTAAATGGAATCTTGCATTTTACATTTTCTTATATTAAATGTTTGAGATTAAGAAGAAATATATAATTTAATTCTGTAATTTCAAGAATTGATATAACTTATTTTAATTATTTAAAATTGATTAAAATTTACGAGTGAATTTAAACATCAAAATTTATTGTTTCATATTTAATTATCTTTTAAAGATGAGTCTTGAACCAATGGATAAAGTTATTTTTTTATGTCACAAGATTAAGTCATAAAAATAGTTTCTTTATAAAAATATTAAAAAAGCTACATGAACTTTTTCAGAACTTCGCAAAGTGAAAAACTTTGTGATTGACTTTAATTATCTTTTAAATCAATTCTACTATCTTATAAATGAAATCTATTAAACTCTATATTGTTATATAAGTTATTTTAAACATGCTAATTAAAAATAAGGTTTATAGTATTATCATTTTTTTGCCGAATATGGTTAGGGTTATTTTTTACATTGGAGAGTTTATATGTAGAAGATGAGATCATCAACAACATCATAAACTGGAAGCCGAAGACAAGGTGGCATGTGAGGACGTGATTTTCTGTACCTTTTTTTTGTACCTACTTTGTGTCTATTGTATCTGAGCCATTTATTTATATAGGTCTCACATAAATAAATAACTAAGATATAATAAGTATAGAGTAGGTACAGAGTAAGAGATACAGGGGATTCGAAAGCGGATATCAGTGTAATGTTAAGAGCATGAGACTGAAAAAAAAAGAAAAAGCTGAGAAGAAGCAGAAGGCAGTTCTGGGGGCAGGTACGCGGTAGGAAGCAGCTACTAAACGCACAAACCAACCTCGAGGGTTAATGAAAAACGGAAACACCCAACGCCATTGTGTCCCCGAGCGTAGACTATCTTGTTGTGGTCGGCCCAACGGTTCGATGATGGGTTTGCAACTTAGCGTTAAAAATAAAAAGGGTTAATATAACCATCAAAGCATAATTCCAATCCCATTATGTACCAAAAGAAAAAGGTATATCTTCTGATCCCGTCCAATGTGTAATGTCAAGTCAAGTTGCCTTGAGGAAAAACTAAAGAAGTCCTTAAGATATAAATACATACACGTTAAAGAACGTGAAAACTTCTGAACAACATTTGAGATCATCTACCATATGTTCTGTAACTACGTATAAATTGAGAATTTTAGGGTTTTCTTATATGTCAGAAAACTGAACCTGTTTCTCTCAACAAAATGTTCTCAAAAGATCAAAAATAAATAAAAAAACATTATAGTACTACTATACAGCTAAGCGTGAAGCAATCAGCATTGGTACCAGAAACAGTAAAAATGTCACCAAAGGTAGAAAATTCTTCCCACAAACAAAAATCTAAGGGGAAAAGAATTACTACCTACAATCATTCATCTACAAACCTGTAAACTACGAGTCATCTCTGCCTATATAAACCTGACATCCCCATGAATCCCTCTGCTGTTCCTATTCCCGTAAGCCTCCTCTCGTCTCTCTCTCTCTCTGACTACAGATTTCAGGCGTCTGCCAACTACATCTTTAATCTTTTGTTTCATCAATCGTTTGATCTTCACGCAAAAGCAAAGATTTTCCATTACTGTTGCTCAGCCTTTTTCTTTCAATTTTTAAGTACCTATTAGTTCAGTTTACAGTTTTTGATTGATTTAGCATTTTGTATTTATTGAAAATTTCGTGATTAGCGAAATTGACAAGTTGACTTATCTTTCCTTCTTGTTGTTTTGGCCTGAAACTCGCATGGCTACTCAACGAAACAAGTGTTTTTTTTTTGTCAGATTCTAACCAGAAAAACCGACCCATAAACCGAAATAAATGATTTTTTATTTGGACGAAGTCCAAGATTTCAATTAAATTTTTAAACCACTCAGATGCCAACTTTCGGTTCCACTCTCATCTGTTAGTTTTTTTTGTTTGTTATCCTTTTCATTCCATTATGAACAATACTAAATTTGGTTTCCAACAATAACAATACCAATAATAATAATAATAAGAGGTGGTTGTTTTTTGGGTTTTGTCTTGTTCTAATAGGTGTTAAGGGTGTTGAACACGGTGGATTCTTCCGTCTTGGGGCACCCCTCTTCACGTTTTGACCACTGGGAAGAGGCCACATCAGCTGGCGCTCGTGGCCTTGTTGCCTCTGATATTGTTCACTAATAACAAATGGTCTCGGCCAGAAGCAGTCGATACAGATGCTAGTTGTTCTTTGATCTTTTTTTGTTCCTATCCTCAGTGCTTTCATATAAATACATGTGAAAATATTATGTTTGATTCAAGAGGAGAAGATGTTGGGAAGGCGCTTTTGTTTTGTGCATGGATAGATTAACTAACAGTCGTTGTTTGTGGGTGTAGCATCATCAAGATTCACATGCAAATGCAAGGCTGTGTGTGGTATGTATCACTCACTCTTTCATCTCAAAACCAAATTGGTTTTTGGAAGTGAGAATCTTGATGATGCTGCATCGACAATAGACGACTATATTTCAACAACAACAAGAACAAAGGTGGTGGATCGATGATGGCTGATTTGTTGTTTCTTTTAAATTTTAGTTAATCTCAGTGTGAGTACTTTGTAACTTTCGCTTCTGTTGCTGTCAGGTGGGTGTGAAGCGCATATATGTTCAGTATTCAGCTTGTGGTTTCTTATTTGTGCTTCTTTTTATCTGAAAAGCAAACCCATTTCATGGATCTAATGCCCATGTTTTCCCTTTTCTATTTTCTTTAAGTTTCCTTTTAACAGTTCCCAGAGAAAGTAGAGGATCCCATAGGCTACCAAACTACCTTTGCTTCGCTGACTTTGCAGATCTATGATTATTACCTCCGAGGTTTAGTTAGTTGGTTGGATATGGCCATTCCTTTTTTACTAGTTTCTTGCTGTAGATGTGATGTGAATGATTTTTCTAATAATCCCCCCACAAAGAAGACAGAAATACTGAAATAGGCGGCGGCTGGTGGAGAGAGAAACAAAAAGGGAGTAGTTTTGATGTGATGCATGAGCTATGAAGTACCCTTGTTTTTGCAAAGGCAAGTCTTTGCGATCTAGTTCTTGAAGGCGTTACAGATTGATCAGTTTCTTATATAAATATATATGTATATAGTACACATATTTTAGATCCATATTTATTTTTATGTTCCTTCAAAGAACAGTTAGTGGCTCTTGCAAAACTCATCTGCAGAAAGGCCAAACAACAAACTGGGGAGGGTTTTCAGGGAGCTTCTTGGAGGCCAGCTGCTTGATTCTGTTAAGAATTAAGATATGAGAGAGGAACCTTTGAGCTGAAGCCAAGAATGATGGTAAGGAAAAGAAGTATATATATGGATATATATCTATCTATATGTTTGTAACTTTGTATATACCCATGTTTAGAACTTCTGTCCATATTTTTGTTTTATATGGGATTTGGTGATATCGGACAAAGTAGCTTTGAGTTTAGTTTCTAGTTCCAAAGCCTTCTTTGTCTCCACTAAATTGCCCTAAAAAAAGGTCTTCTTCATGGACATTTTTTACAGTTGTAGCAGTAGTAGAAAGATCGTTGAACAATGGAATTGCTCTCTCTCTCTCTCATCAGAACATTGGTATGGTAAATCGAAGAAGGGAACATGTCCCTCTGTCACTGGCCACTGGCCACTGGCCACTGGCTGCTGCATGCGGGCCTATCTTAGCATTAAGAGACCTATCAATCTTTCTTATGGACCATCTTGTTTCAAGTTTCTCATTCCATCCTCATCTCTTCCCATTATTAGTTCTCAGGTGTTTATTTTCTCATTGTCGGTTGATTATTCTCGACTCTGATAAGTCTGTCCTTCGAAGATCATAAATAATGTCCCTGTGCCTCTGTCATAATTAGCTACTAACCTACGTATTTCTCATTGACAAAGCAATAGTTAAGCTATGAGCACTGGAATGTAACTTGACTAGTTGTTCGTGTGGTGCACATCTCCGGCTTTGATTTATTCTGACATTTTAGTAAAAAGGAAGAGATTGAAATAAGTTTTTGAATGCTGTTAACGATTACTTTGTTTCACTTGATCAGTTATTGGTCCCTTAGTCGAAGAACCTTAAAACAATAGAAACGATTCTGGAGTTGTTTTCTTTGACCTATTTTCTTCTTTGTCAAAGCACCACTGATAAGACATTTTGATTGCATATAGATATTCCTTCATTAAGACATATACTTTTGCTATGTCCTTGTTTATTATTTTACGTCATTTTCCCTCTATAAGATGCCGGATCCTTCGACAGAAACTGTCTTATCATATCTACTGATAATACATTTGCAACTTGCTAAACATCTTTCAACTTGAGCCAATAATCAAGAAAGCTGGACCCTAAGTACTCCTTTTACAGTTCTTTGCTCGTTTATATATTCAAAATAGCACTAATGGCAGGGAGTCTTAATGACCTTAGCAAATCATTTTGTTTTAGTAAGCAATAAGCTAGTATGTTTCAATGCGCCAATGCCTTGAAGTTTCTCTTAATAGTGCCATTAATTTCATAAAATTAACTTTTACCAAATACTCGTCGCATTTTTGATCTGCCATTTGAATCTCTGTTCTTCTTTTTGATCCAGCACAGAAGCTTAAAACTGTTCATCTTGATAAAGTGGTATCTTCTCTGTATGTTCTCATCTTACATTTAAAGTGTGGAAGATACCTTCGCTGGCATTCATCTCAAAAGTTTAGCTTAGCAGTTAACCTTTCACCTTCGGGTTTGAATGACTATCAAGAATATATAGGCTCGTGCAAAGATCGTGTATTGCATGCTTTATGCCTCAGTTTAATATCATGACAGGCAATTTATACTTTTCTTGGTTCATGCATAGTGCATGCCATTGCCACAACATATATTAGTGAACAAAAGGCCAGGGTATCCAGAATTAAAGAAAGCTGGAGGAAGAAAAATGAGAGTTAGAGTAGTTGTTCATGTCTGTTACCAGAATTTGGTATCATCTTCATATTCTCTTGTAGTCATTACTGTACAGATATTGGAACTTGATCTGTCTCGGAATATTGACAAGTTATTGAAGCTTTTATAACTCAGCTGTAGATCTCTGATAATTAGAAGTGTCTTCCTCAGTCTCGGCAGTGCTCAGGTATCATATATCTCGTCCTTCATGTGAGTTGTAATTTGCTTTTCTGTCTCTCCTAAACACCTAAAATTGTTTAGACAGACAATTTAGCAACCTAAATTAATGCATACAATTATTACATTTGGTATAACATTGGAATTTACTATATACATGTGATTTAGTATAACAGTTCTATCATAAAAAATTCTACTTATTGAAGTTTTGTACTATATTCTATATTGCATATACAAATAAAGTAATATTTATGTTATTATCTGTTTAACAATTTTGTGTATCTCGTGACTCTAATGTCAGTTATGCTTAGAGTCTTCAGAGTCTGTATCCGAAATTAGCTCGAGTTTTCTTGCTATCATACCCTGTCCTGTTTTCCTCAACCTCGCATAGCCTTCCTTTCTTCTCTTCACCATCGAGTATAAATTAGAAAGAAGTTAAGGATTGTTTTAATTTAGCTGGAGTTGATCATTTCGAGAGTAGAAATTATACTTAGTATGGTAATATATATATATATATATATATATATGTACAGATAGATAGATATTATTAGAGTTCTATCTATATACAATTCGTTTTTCACATTGTAAGGAACAATGATTCCTCTTAAGTGTTTAGCAGTTACTGTTGGTTGCAAATTTTCTTCTGCCGTTCTTTCTATTTAACAAAATTTTGGACAAGATTTGAAGGTTATTTTTCACTTTTGATCTGCGGATCATCAATCTGTTATAATTCTCTCTAGCCTGTCAATGTTAGATCTTGCAACCGGAAACTCGCCAAGATGCAAGTAATTGAAGAATTTCAGTGGGATTGTAACGTAATATGTATGAGCAAGAAAATTTCAATGTTCTACTGTAACAATGTAAATTCTAAAGTATATGAAATCTGGCCTCTTTCAGGTTGTAGTTCATTTCTGGAGTACTTGGGAACTGAAATTTATCCCGTATTGTCTACTAAAGTTTCATCTTTCTTGTTTTAACTGGAAGGTGAATGAAGCACTTCCTTAGATATTGTCTGAAAGCAGGGATAATTCACTTTTCCAGAGAAGCTAGAGTATGCGCTTAAATACAAAGATAGATGTGCATGTTAAGTTAATTACTAACACTGATGGGAAACATCGTTTCACTTCTTACTTGTATTGCATGGTTTATTTACTGCCGCTTGTCAACGATGAATTTAACTATATATGTGTATATAGAAGATCAGTTGGTATACAACTGCAGTAGAGTTAATTATTAGCAGCATATTGCATGGAACGTGTATGAAATTTTCATTTTAAGAATTCTTTATATGTAAAATTTCGTCATTATTTTTATTTTAAGAAAGCATATGTAAAAATTTGTAATTATTTTTATTTCAATAGGGAAAAAATATAATCATATTGTAATTTAAGAAGAAAAATTAAGCTATGAATTATTTGTTATGTATAAATTAACTCATCTTTTTATTTATTTTCTTTGTTTATTTAGGATGTAAAATTTATTAGTCATTTTAACACTTATATCTTTAATTTTTAAATATTATATATCAATATTATATTATAAATTGAATATTTTTTTGGTAAATTATAAATTGTAAATTGAATATTTTGTTCAATGAAGTTTCTGATGCTTCTTGTTTGATAAAATTTTTTATTTTTATATCAAATTTATTGTTTAATAAAGTATTTTTATTTAAATATTAACTTGTCAATTAATTTTAATATTATATGAAATTTGTAATTAATCTTGCTTTAAGATACATATATAGTATTAAATTTAAGAGGTTTATATCTTAATTAAAATTTTAATTTCATATATAAATATTTATAAATTTTGTATTTATTTCCATGTCAGATTTGTTAGGTCTTCTAATAATATGCTTTTGCATTCTTATTCCGTTTGTGTCCCAAACCTACCTGTATCTGTTTAGTATACAGTATTTAAACCCAGACAAAGATCTCTATGCATCAAATTCACGTCATGCAATCATTGCAGATCGTTATCCAAGACAGCTTTATCTGCTTGCTGCAATAATATCCAGCATTTATGCTCGGAGGGGATACAGGACAGAGCTTCAAGACTGTTTTTAAGTGAAAAATGGTTGTTAGCGCCATAGATAGTGTACATTACAAATGACGTAGACAGGGCCTTCGATTGATTTAAATTCTCTCAACATGGAAGATCATTTCTTTGAGCTAGTTCTCTGACATGTGGTTCTCTTCTTGAAAATGGAGTTCTTTTTCCACCTTTTAAGAGAAAAGATGATCTTGTTAGTTATTTGCAGTAGACACATTTTCCTTCAATATGGCTGTTGGATAAATACAATTGAAGGTATGTAAGTAATATTCATCAGTTTGAACAGTAACCAGAGAAAATTTTATAATAGAATTTCTATTATAAACATTTGTCTTAAGAATGTATTATGATTGTGTGGGATGTTATGCAATGCACATACATTACAATTAATCTATACTCGGATTGAACTTGTACTCCAATTACAATTCATTATACAAAACACTACATACATTTTGTTGTTGTGTTGGCTTAAAACTGAATAGTCGTACCTATAATTTGATCGTTTATAAACTAACTGGTAGATTGCTCTTTCATTATTTCAGGAATCGAACTCGAACCTTGTTAGAACTTACAAGCACAGCATGTGTTGCATTTTCATCGAACTTTAAATCATATTCATACTAACCAATTAAAAAGAGGATTCATCACATTTTTCCTTATCCTAATCTTAAGACTTTTTGTTGATATTTTTGAAGATGTCCCCAGAGGCCATGTACTATTCGTTTACGTGGGTTCCTGTCATCCTTACACATGGTTGTGTGTGGTGATCAACTCAGGCACACTGAGTAGATGGATGATATGAAACGTCGCTGGATATGAATCAACAGTGGTCCTGCTCATGCGTAGGCTTTGTACTTGTGTAGAAGTGGTCCTCTTTTTTTTGTAACAGTAGGATCACGTGTTAGAGAAGATGCAATTCTTGTCCCAGCATTACCAGCATTACACGATTACACTTGTCTTAAATATAAATATATACACACAAATTATATATATATATATCTCCTGTAGTCATTTATTGACATACATTTAATTGAATTAAAGTCTATATTTCTTGTTGTATTTAATAACTATCTACTTCGCTATTGTTGACTATAATAAGTTATAAGTAGTATCAAAATATAACAATTCTCATATAAGATATTTGAGCGATCTCAAATCAAATGGACACTTATATAATCATTGTAATGATAATTTCTATCGACGTACAAGTATTCTTCTAAATATAATGCTCATATGAGGTCAATTCAGTAAACTTGTTCTCTAACAAGTATCCACATATTTGTTTAAGTATCTACATACTTTAATCTATCAGATTGACTATTTTCTTTATAAGAAAAAATATAACGCGTGCTAGTTTTACGTTCTATTAATCTCAATAGAACAATAACTAAGAATGGTAGGAATAATATATAAAATGCAATATGAATCTCATTATTATGATCTCATTATAATTTCATTTGTAATGTATATTTTTTATGAGTTTTATCGCATATATCAAAATATGTATAAGATAAAGAATGTCTTTAAATAATTGTCACTAAATTACAACTAATCGATTGGTTATAGGATGTAAACCAACAGAGAACTATAAGTCCTTTACTCCATTTTTATAGCATTATAGTCTAGCTCAAAGACTTTAAAGAAGTGCTTATTAGGAGGCAATATATCCCTTTAATTTATGCAATTTATTTTCCTTGAATAATTGGGTCTTTCATTGTTATGTGTTTTCATGTTGTTGTTTGTTTATTTTCTATATAGGTTCCTAATCTTGATATTATGAAATTAGTCTAAAGAAAAGTAACATTCAAGAACAAGGCTTAAAGAAGTTTTCTCAATCTTAATACTTCATCTTTTTCCACCTTTTTTGTACTTTAATTTGTTTATTTTTTATGTTATATATGTGTGTACATTGAGGATAATACACAAAGAAAGTGTGGGGGAGTCATTCTGGGCCTTAGTTTATTTGTAAGCATTTAATTTAATACATGAAAATTTTAGGAAATTAAATATGGAGATTAAGTTGATCTAATGGAAGTAATATTATCTTGTGAATTGATTGCATTAGGTAAATAGATATGATCACTGATAAGTAGTTTAGTTGAAACTTCATTGAATAGTCTTAAGAACAGTGGTTAGATTGAGTGATGAGTCAAATGTATACTATTATAATTTAATGAGTGTTTTTGAGTTTGGGTTCTTGAATGGCTCATTACTTTAGTTTGATTGTGAATTGTTAAAAATTCATAAATAAAGTGAATATAAATAAACTCTACTTCGTTGATTCTAATATAAGCAATAAGTTAAATTTATGAGTAATACTAGTACACGGTTGAAGTTGTGACCTGACTAAAAAATTAGAGGTATTCTTAACAAGGTATTTATCCTCGCATAAAATAGTTGAGATGATGTTTTAGTTAAGCTAGTCATGTTCATTATGAGACGAAAATATTTAATTTGAGATGATGTTTTAGTTTGTTTTCATTATGACTTATCAAATACTTCGTGGATTAAACTTTTTTGCTTTTCTTATGTTCACTTTATATATGAGGTAAAGTAGTTTAAATTAAGTTGAATTTGAAACATTATTTAGCAAGTTAAAATTGAATTACAAGTTGGTGTATTGTTTACGTATCTATGTGGTTGATGAATGAGATAATTAAATTGATAAGGATGATACTTGACCATTTTGATTGAATTCTTAAACTTTCTAGAAATCTGACTTACCCAAACTAATGTTTTTTAATATCTATTTGCTAAGGACAATTAAAAACTTAAGTGTGGGAGTATTTAACAAGTTAAATATAGATATGTCACTAGGAATTTTTTTATGTTTTCCATATAAATTAATATATTTTAATTGATTTATGTTGTGTTTTAGGTAATTGTTGAAAATGTTGCCTTTGGATGGGATTTATCAAGAATTAGAGAGGATTGCAAGGAAAATATTGAATAAAATCATAATTATTTGTTAAATATCACTTGGCCCATATGTGAGTCCACCACGGGGTAAGTACAAAAGAGACATAGATTAAAACACAACTTAGGAAAAATACTGTGTGACATTGAATAAAATTTATAGAGCAATACATTCTGAATAATGGTTGGTTGTGCCAATAACTATGTTTTAGTCATAAGGGAAAAGAAAGATCCACGACTCAAAAATATGATTATGCCAAAGGTCGTGTATTAATTTCAAGAAAGACAATGAAATCTACGGTTTATTGATATGTTCATGTTAGAGACTGCATATTATCACCAGAAGAAATATGAGAAATTATGGCTTGGGGTGTGGGAATACTAAATATCATATCCCTCTTTATATTTATAAGAAAACTTGAGCATTTCTTAGTAAATTGGTCATAACATTTCTCATTTGAACTTTGATTGAGATGATTCTAAGTGAATATGGAAAGAGAGATTTACAAATTTTATGTTTTAATTTATACAAGTTCTTGATAGCCACGATATTTGTCACAATTATAAAAACATGTCTTAATAACAACACATATTATAAATAAACATTTTAAAAAGCTAGTTTAGAAAGGTTTTTATATTCTTTTATTCTAAATTTAGGGTTACTCGTC
This sequence comes from Erythroxylum mucronatum, assembly GCA_027563825.1. Classification (NCBI taxonomy): domain Eukaryota; kingdom Viridiplantae; phylum Streptophyta; class Magnoliopsida; order Malpighiales; family Erythroxylaceae; genus Erythroxylum; species Erythroxylum mucronatum. The sequence continues at coordinate 5,292,383 of JAOSBP010000008.1, read as the reverse complement.
AGAGGAGAGAGAAATATAATAAAAGAGCATAAAGTAGTTGCTTTTAAAAGAAAATAAGATCAAAATCATCTCAATAACTCAAAACTCAAATCAAAATACTAAATTACATCTAGAATTTTTTTATGTCGTTTCTTTTTTCTATTATTAGTTTAAGCATGATGAATGACTAATTATTTCATATGTATAGATCAGAGGGAACCGTAGTATTTATTCTTATACAAATGAATTTTTTTATTTATGAATTGAGATTTATATTTGATTGATCTTAATGAATGATTTAGTTACACTAATGTCTAAATCTGATTTAAAATTTCTTATAGACAACTCAAGAGAGCATATTTGTGAGTGGAACATCTGAGGTAAAAGTAGTTAAATAACATGCTAAAGAGTGACCTATGTATTCGTTTTGATGTTAGGATGAAAGCTTTCATGAGATCTCACAAATCTTAACATATTTAAAGGGGCTATTAGCTTGATAGATATACGAGTTAACCAATCGAAAAGTAGATAATTGTAACTCGGGATAGTGCAATTTTAATCTCTTAAAAAATCTATTGGTTTAGATGATAAATACAGACTAGATTAATTAAATCATAACATTTAAGATGATGCTTGGGGGGATTCTTACTTAAACAAGATTCGTGTATGTTTTCTTTACTTGATTATATGTTTAGTTCTATCTATAGTGGTTATTTTCTATTTACTTTGCCTAAGTTTAGGTTTAGTTTAGACTTAATTTCCCGTCATCAAAATAAATTTTTTCATTTAAATTAACTAGATAAAACCAGGAATGTTGACTAAATTCCTACCATTTCCTCATATAATCGATACTCTATTAACCATTATATTACTACCAAGCAATAAGTGCACTTGTTTTAGGTTGTGAGTAATATATTTTTTAATAGAGAAATTTAAGTGGTAGTAAACGCAAATGTCGTTCACTATATATGTAAATAATCATCTAATGATTGAGCCCCTACTTTATTTAAATAACCAAGATAAAATTACAAGAAGGATTATAATAATTTGGTTAAAGTCTTAATATGCTTGATTATTCCTTAGTCTTGGTTCTTCATTTAAATTCAATATGTGCTCCACTTTGTTCATTTTCTTTATCCTTTTATTGCTCAATTAATTCATTTACTCACTTTACTGTTCCATTGAACTTGATCTTTTATATATTAATTTACTAAGATCACCATGATAAAAATATTATTAATAGCATATTTTATTATCATCAAAATTATGGTTTACAACCTCACTTGGTCCAATAATCCGTATCCTAGAATTATTTCTATCATCATTTCAAAATATTGAGTAATATAACTAGAATTTATGATTAAACCCAAAAGAAATCCTAAATAAGAAAATAAGTCCCCCCTATCTTCCAATGGGATTGAGAGATGAACCTACAATATTATGGTGCTAGTCAAGAAATTATAATTTCAAGATGCCAAAGCTAATAGAATGCTATGAGATGTCAAATTACTGCTCCACTTGATCTGTGAAAGAACAGTAATCCTTAAACAACAACAACAATAACAACACCCCTATGATACAGAAACCTCAAGAAAAAAAAGTTCTTAAAACCCCCTAATCTTATTGAATCAAAATCTCAATCTTTCTATTCTAAGAACATGCTAGTTTAAACCCCAATTATACGAAATTGAGACCCAAACCCAAAGAAAACAGAAGAATTGAACACGCCATAAGCAATTACCTTGATAAGTGATGCAATCCTCGAAGTAACAACAAGAAGAACCGGCCTTTCTTGAAGAGATTATTTCTGAATTTCATTAATTAACTAATATGATGTTTACAAGGATAAAATAAGGTCTTATACCCTTACCCACATCCTAACCCTAAAAAGAATTAAAAAACAAACCTAATCCTTACTAGTTTAGGAGTTTATAGCCCAATAACGCAATCTGATCCTAATCCACTTAGGATTGGGCTAAATTAACTTAAATAAGACCAAAATAACTTAAATAAACCTGGGGGGGGGGGGGAAATGGCCTAATGGAGCACTCTACTTAGGCCCACACCCTGGGTTGT
>JAOSBP010000008.1:5274538-5290228 GCA_027563825.1 Erythroxylum mucronatum | reverse complement strand
TCCGTTTGACGGACATGGGCGGGCAAAACATACCAAACCTCAAATCTTCAAATCATCATTCAATTTAACTTCTAATACTTCTCATAAAATCCATCTTGTACCTAAACCATATTTTCCATTTCTTGTCAACTTCATAAATTCCTAATTTCTTTACTCATAAATAATCATCAAAATTCTCGTTTAATAGTCTTGACTTACAAAAAGAATCGGGGTCCAACATAACGGACGGTAGAATCAGAGTTTGGGATCCTGTAAAGTTTATGTGCTTGGAGACGCTTGTAGGATATGACGATATGGTGACTTGGCCTCCCTGTTGGGCTCCTGTTCTGTTATGCTTTTCACTATATGGTTTTGTATGAGTATGGGGTATGTCCCAAACGGGTAACTTCGAAACAATTTACTCCTACAAAGAAGATCAAGGAGTTGTAAATATGTTTGGTATGGAAAATGGTGAAGGCAAACCAATTTTCACTGTAAGAGTTGAGAAATTTAGTGACAACGTTTTTGTAATTAATTATCATTTTGTCACAAATATGAGTTTTTTAACTAAATAATTGACTGATATTATTGTTTGGATTAACTGTGATGATTTATTTTTTGTCACTAATACAATGATAATTGTGACAATTTAGTTTCTTTCATAATGAAATTATCACTATTATTAATATATTAATAGTGTTAAAAAATTATCGCAAAAAAATTATTGCTAAGTTTTATTACAAAAAGCATATGTAATTGGGCGTCAAAATAATTTTGGTAGGAATAAATTGTAATTGTGACAAAACATATGTAGGTAACTAATAATTTTCTATTTGTTGTGACAAAAAATAGTTTGGTCAATAATATTTTTTTAATACTATTAACGAAACAGTTTATTGTCACACAATATTTTACTTTTTATAATGAAAACTTTTGTCAATAAAAATTCAAATAATTAGTGTCTAGTTAATATTGTCACAAAAACGGAACTTTCATTATGGTCATTACTATTTGTAATTTAATGACAACTTTTTTGTGACTAACTATCATATCATCACAAATATGAGGTTTTTTGTGACAAAATAATTGATTAATACTATTGTTTGAATTAAATGTGATGATTTTTTTGTCACTAATGCAATGGTAATTATGACAATTTAGTATCTTTCACAATTAAATTATCACAATTAATATATTAATAGTGTCAAATTTTCTTTTATCACTAAGTTTTATCACTAAAATATATGAAATTTGGCGTCAAAATAATTTTAGCGGGAATGAATTGTAATTGTGACAAAACATATATTGGTCAATAATATTTTCTATTTGTTGCGATAAAATATAGCGTGGTTACTAATATTTTTCTCTTACTCTGGCAAAATGATTTACTTACAGAGACGTAGCTACACACATACTTGGGGGGTCACTGGGCCCCCCAAGTTTTTTTAAAAAAATTATTTTTAATATATATATATATATAAAGATAGAGTTATTTAAGGGTTAGTGGTGTACTGGGCCTCCTAAATTTTAAAAAAATTAATTTTTGGGCCCCCTATCTTAAATTCCTGGCTCCGTCACTGCCCATGAATCGGAACTGACACAAGAAATCCTATAAAGCACAAATATGCTTCTACAAAATTTTTGCTGCTTTTACATTTTTTTTCCAACTCACTGATATTATGAGTTTCTAAACTTTAAACCAATATTTCATATTTAATATACAATTTACCCATTAAAATTTCATTTTAAAAAACCGTTGGATTGCTATTTTTCTACAATAAATTATGGTATTTTCAAGGTTACTAATGTATATATGAACATAGGAAACCTTATAATAAAATCGTAGTATATTTTTTCTCTGCCAAAGAAAAAAATTATGGCTGGCCTTTCGACTTTTTATATAATAAAATAATTAGGATGGAAAATGGGTGTTACTACTATGTGGCAATTGGACTTTAGCCTACTAAAACCTCTGTATCACTAACCTACCAGCCAATTAAGGGAACAAACCCACACGTAGTTTGCATCTTAGTTCGAAATTACATGGATGGATTGCCAATTGCCAAACCTCTAGAACTAGAGATTTAGTTCCTTGTTGATTTCAATTATAATTTCCTTGTAAAAATGATACTTGGGAAAATTCCATAATCGTATGCTCCAGGTCTTTGTCAATTGATCTATATGTAGGACCAAAAGATTGTGACATGAACGCATCTAGAACATCCAATAATAAATTACAAGCGTGACTAGGAACTTAGATGCATATATGAGAATTCAAGAAACAGCCTTCGATCTCATTTAAACCTGGTCTTCAGGTCTGTGTCAAGGTGGTTCTCAACTGCGGAGAATCTGTTGAAATCTGTATCAATTAAAGAAAATGTAAGATACCCTTTTCCTCCTATAACAGGCAGAAATGTCGCTATTTGGAACCAAAGTTCTTGAAAATTTCTTTAGTTAGATGCTCAAGGTTTTCTCTGAGCATAACAAACTTTATTTGGTTTTGGATACTTCCCACGTGAAAAATAAAGGCATTAAGATCTATGAGAGGACATGTTCTTTGGACTTGCTTTGGCTAAAGAGATAATCAAACGGAGCTAGCCCTAGAAGTTCTGTCTTTTTAATAGAATGATCGATTTAGGTATCGACGTGTTTGTATATGATTGTCAACTTCTCGTGGACGGGCTTTGCTGGAGTGAAGAAATCAAGAGGTGTAAAGCATTGTTGGACTATTAATTGTAAGCAAAGGACTTAAATCAGATTATCACCTCCTATAACATAATATCAGACCCACTTCCCAAGAGATTGTATTTTCCAAGGAGCTAGATTCCTCGTTGCATTGATGGAAGGGCAAGGAGAGTAGTTAGCAGAGACATACGAAATATAAGAAGCTGAAAACTTGGTCACGGAGATGCATGACAAAAGTTATAGAGCTGATACTCACATGTACAATATGATCTTAAATGGGTGTTTCAGACAAAAATTAGCAGAGACTCACATGCACAATATGACAGAAAGTTATGTTACACGTACTGAAACACGCCAGTGTTCTTTTTTCTTTTTTCCTGAAAAACTGATGTGAAGAAACAATTTGCTTCTCCGTGGGGTACTTGGAATCTGGATTGAACCTCTTGGTCTTTGATGGGAATGTTTGAATGCAGAGAACTGGAATTTCAGAAGCAAGCAACTATATGGCCTTGTTCAGATTGTCTATATCACATGAATGCTTTGCCGGTCTGGTCCAGTCCGGTCCTTAAAACATTGTGCCAGGTCTCAACAAATCTGATTCAATTGGGTTGAACCTCATCGACTTATTTCAGTTCAACTTGTACAATTTCATTCCAATTCAATTGCTGTTACCATTTCTTTTCCATCGAACGTATCCACTGACGAGTGAACGGGATTGTGTCTAAAATTGAACAGATACAAACAAAAAACTAAGGAATTGGAACACTCATTAACCGGTCGCAAGTGCCTAGTTCTGCTCTATTTTGTTTCCTAGGAAAATTACTTTGAATTTATGATGATTGTCACCTTCACTTCTTAGGAGAACTGCAGTATTTGAAGCTAGGTAGTGTTCCATCAAGCTCAACTTACGGTGGACTTGGCAATCCCATTGGTAATTCAACTACGCAAAATATATACATCGTCGAAATGACTTGTGGATTAAAAACCTCGTAAAGGTACAAGGAAAAGATAAATAGCAAAGGGCAAAATTGTTATACCATGCCATGGGCTCTACCTCTGCGAGGCTTCCGAAAGAATGGGATCTCCAACTGCTGACCCATGCTTTCCCATGGCCGGTATGCTGAGTGAACGTTTTCTCATCTTGACATTACCAGACTTTGGTATTTTCTCACTCTTCTCCATGACTAGAGAAGCATGGTCCAGATTCTGTCTGTACTTATCTCCCTTCACGGGGATTGATCTGCTCCTTGACATGGGATGTAACTTGTCTCGGTACTCATCATCATCTGACCAATAACCATTCTCCTGCACATCTTGCATTACCAAATCATCGTACTCTTCATCTGATTTTGTTGACTCCTCATCAACTGATCCAATCTGTCTTACAAGAAGTTGACAAATGTGTCAGATAAACAACTGTGGAAACCAACATGACTTCATAGCAACTGTGGAAACCAACATGATTTCATAGCAACTGTGGAAACAACTGTGGAAACCAGCAACTGTGAATGCAACGACTAGTCTTGGTTTCATAGCACAACTAAGGATTTTGATTTGAGAGTCATTTCATCATAAATCTGTATTCTGACACAAATGTTTCATGCACCCAGCTAATTTGTCAGATAATATACTATTCAACAGTCCTCCTAACTACTCACATCATGAACATAAATGCCCCTGAACTTTTTATCAAGCAAACACGCCAATTATGCTAACCTCTTCATGAACACGTTCATTATCTTCATCAGTGAAATCCTCATCACTGTCAACCTCAGGTGGATCATCAATTTCTTCATCACTGCCATGAACCGAATTCTCCCCTTTGAGCTGTGAATGAACACAGCAAAATTCCAATAAGTGAAGCATTATATGGAAGATAAGAGATTTTTCATCTTAATGGGAAGGTAGGCAGCTCAAACTACTAGTCTCTATCATGCTAAGCCTTGAAATATTAATTCTACCATCTAGAAATCAAAGTTCAATATGTAATGGTAATAGTTTCCCGTACCTCTTTAGAAGGTCCATCGGACATCCTCGGAGAGCTGCAACAAGAAGAGTAATATCTACTCCCATTATCATTCGGATCAGCCCTTGCCTCATCAACACTACTAGCACGGCTAGTGCCGCCGCCACCGCAAGGCCAAGCACTGATCCCAAAGTTCCCAAACTGAAGATTAACTGGTTCAGCTTTACCAATCTGCAATGGTCCATACGTTGGCATCCAAAATCCAGTGTCAGAGGCACCTAATTGAGGTTTCCCATTAGAATCAACAGGCCAAGCCTTTGCCACCGAACCATCGGTATTAAAAAGAGCCATTAGATGCCTAGAAGAGCCTTTTCTTTGAATCAGCTGAAACATCCCCTTGGAACTCAATGAATTGGCAGCACACTGGTTTCTGTATTCCTCATCTACAAGGGAAACAGTATTTCTGACAGGATCATAGAGATGCTCGCCTGACTCACGCCTCCGAAGGCAGCTGAAAAAAGTAGCATGAATGGCTGCCACACTCTTGTCAACATTTGTATTGTTGATTTTTGGGACAAGATGCTTGTCAGCCCGTTTGCAAAGATAATCTTGAATTGTTCTGATGTTTCGAATGTATTTCACGTATTTGTTTTTAGCAGGGTCCAAAGTCATGTACTTTGCACGGACAGCAAACCGTTCCAAATGCTTCTCTTCATTTGTGATGTATATCATGAATGGTATAATAGAAGGATGCTTCTTCATGAGGCCCATCTAGATCATGATAAAATGGAGAAGTACAAAGTCATGTTAATATGGAAAAGAAGAATACAGGGAGGGGAAAAAGGTTAGATATAACATGAGATAAGGCCAAGGGAAATTGCTTACCACAAAGTTAAGACTCAGGTGAACACCCTCAACAACAACAGACTCTTTTCTATGTTCCCAGGCAGTAATCAAACGATCAAGACTATCAATCACCATCTCACTTTGTGCCTTAAACCCTTCAATTGCCATTTGTTTAGGACTAATGGTACCAGAACTGGCCTCTAACGATCTAGTACCATATTTCCCTACTGTAGAACCATCAGCTCCTTCCTCAGTGGGATTTGCAGTTGCAATACCTGCCAATTTTTTTGCTTTTCTTTTAGCCTTTGCTTCTGCAACAGCAACTGGATCCAAATATTCTCCAGCATGGTATGTTGAAGCCCACAGCAGAGGATTTTCTTTCTCATCTACAAAACTCCTCATCATGTGCCGAATAGAATCAGTGGATATAACCGTTGTAATTCCCAACCTACTACCCTGTATAAGAAAGATAAAGAAATCAGAAATGACAACAAATCACAAGCAGGAACCATAAATAAATGAATTCCTACTTTGAACTAAATACAACAAAAAGGGAAAAGTAAAGGAAAAAGAAAAGCAATTTGAACTCAAAAGAGTACCAGCAATGCAGACAATGTAGATTTGCCGCAGCCACTAGTGCCACACAAGAGCACTGTCACAGATTCTTTCCTTTCTCGGATTCTGCAGTAAAAGTAAACAGTAATTAGAGAAATGAAGCCAGATATGATACCTTTAAGGAAAAGAGTAAAGCATTTAAGGAAAGGACATTCTGTAAATAACAAACAGCTAAAAAGGCAGCAATAGCATCCAAATGCATTACATCTATGCAATTAAGTCGCATCTTAAAAAGGAAAATGATGCAAATATTATGTTTCAAGATGCCAAGTTATAGACCTACCATAGAAGTAGATAATCCAATTTACAGACATGAAATAAATTAAAGAAGTGTGTAATAACATACTTTCCCCTTAGGTGACAGTTAAAACATATGTCCGTTCAGCACAGCAATGGTGAGATTGTAGTCCAACTTTTATTTGAAGATCCGCTACTATTTACTGGAGAATAAGAAGCTTGTTTTTAATATACAAATATAGCAGTTATTTAAATGGTGTTCTATGAGAATCACACATAAATCGGAACTAGTCTGGAAACTGGATAAAATGAAACTTGTGATCAATGCAACTACCTATATTAGCTAGGAATTAGGAAAAAAGGAATGGTGAAAGCACAAAATGAATTTCCTCCACCAAAGATATTTGAACAAAGTACAATTGGGAGAATCAATCACAAAAAAATTCCAGTTTTAAGGATCTACAAGCAATACTAGTTCAACAAATACACTATGACAACTTAAGCCACAAATAATAGTATAAGAAACGTCAAAGCAAGATCATTATACTAGAGTTAGTTTCTATTGTCACAACAACAATGCATCAATGACAATGCCATATGACATTAGAAATTATCTTTAAATGCCATTATTTGTCAAAAGAGTGTTCTAAGAGAACCATAAATGAAGTTTAGCAATACTCCTAAATTTAATGAAACAGTTATAGTTCAATGTTTTACCTGCATGCCAAAACAAAGTCTGCCCTTTGGTCAGGACCCACATACTTATATTCAGTCAACGCATTGCAAACAACATTTAAGAAAGTCTGCCTTCTAATAATTACAGTTGTACGCCTTTTATACAATTCAAATGGCAGACTTTTAATTCTGTCTTCCACATCAGAAGCGAAAAGTTTTGCCACCTGCGCTTTACCAAAGTTGCCATCAGTGGAAGAACCAGCTTCCTTCATAGAATTCTCGTTTTGAGTATCAGGGTTTGTTGTCTCTTCTACTTTTGGCGGAAGAGCATTGATTGAAGATTCCCTTCTTATTTTTTCGAAAACTCTTTGGCTAATCTGGAAGGAAAAAGAAAATGATTTCAAAAAATGTGGACAAATTTGGATTTCACATCATCTAATCAGATAACAGAAAGACTAATTAGTAAAGTTGCCCCACCAATTAACAATTACAGCAAGTTACACAATGATGAGACGAACTAATTTCAGCAGCAATACCAGTTAACAACATCAAAACAAATGAAGTAACTGACTACAATTGCAAAATTAGAACATAAAGTTGTGTAAATATGACAAACCCCAATAGAAGAAGCGAATGCCTGATCAAATTGGTAAAAGGTATATGTGGAAACATTCCAATAATGTAGGCTGAGAATTGGAAATAAGATGTAGATAGTAACAGAAGAAGACACGATCTGTAGCAGGAACATTAAGAAGTACACCACACTGGTCGGTTCCACAGAAGAACAAACACCCCTAGCGAGAATGACATTACTAACTCTGCTCTGTACACACGGGACTCAATAGAACACCATACGTAAACAGGCAAGCACAAACTAGGAGAGACAAAGGCAGTAAGGCACGCTAAGAAATGGCTCACAGCCAAGCAATTTATCTGACAAATAACAAGTGAACAATCTCACTTACAAGGAAACGGAAAAACTCAGATCCAATTAGAAGTATATTATTCAATCAAATCAAAAGCATACAACATAAAGAACCGTCTTAAATTTCCTAAAAGAACGACGATAACGAAAAAAAAGGCATCTGCCACTGTATGTATGTATGTATGCATATGTATGTATGTAAGTATGTAAGTATATGTATGTATACCTTGAAAGCATGCCGAGCTTTACATCCCATGAGTTGCAGAGTGCTTTGCAAGACCGGACGCGTGTACCGAAACGACTCTTTCCCATTCTCTCTTTTGTCTTCATCGTCCACGACCACTATGTACAGAACTTTCGCCACCTCCGCCATCTGTATAACACACACAAAAATAAAGGTAGAAAAGTTTCAGATCAATCCCGCTACTGAAAACAGAAAAACTAACCGCGTCACATGCAGAGACCCAAACAGAAAAGGAAACACGTCATCAAAAACTACAATCTTATCACCCAAAACGCATGAACAGAGCAATGCAGGTAAGGCAACGGACCTCCGGAGTATGCACAAAAACCGAGGAGTTAATTCCGAGAATGAACGGAAAATAAAGGAAAGAGAAATTAGGATCGGAGAAAAGGATGGTTAGGGTTTATGGAACGCGGAGAGAGATCCGCCATTTGAATAGAAAAAGAGGAGGAGGAGGAGGACGATGCTGCCGTGTCGATGTCACCTGTTCTCGACGCATCTAATACTAAGAGGCAGGCCACCATAACTCTCTTCGTTCTCTCCCTGTGTCTAAAACAGCCTGTCTCCACAATTTTACCGATTTGGAGTTCCGATGCCTTCCAAATTTCGGTTGTGGGATTGAGCGATTTATGCGGATTCGTATTTATAACGGAGCCCGCGTGAAAAGCATGGCATGGTACTATCCGTAATTTTGAGGCTCGTTAGGGGTAAGTTGGGTTGAGGAATTTTTAGGTGTTACTTTCCTTTTGAAAGGATCAAACGCGAGAGGAACTCGTGCCAATTGTTCGTTCGTCTCTTTTGCGTAATTATAAACAAGACCCAAAAAAATTTGAACCGGTAGTGGTCCATGTTTTATCTAATAATTTTTATATATAAAAATTTATCGGTTTAAATTTTTTAGGTCTAATTAGATAATATGGTCCAATTTTTAAAACCTTGATAATAGCAACGAACTTAGTCTATTGTATTTTTATTCACTTTTAATTTTTAAAACTTGTTTTTTAAAAGCATATTATGTAGCCCAATGTACATCTCTTCTTCTTTTTTTAAAATTCCGTACTTCTTTTCTAGATAAAGTTATTATCGAAAATTTATTTTAAAAAATTCAAAACATTTTATTTGTGCATAAATTCTGACCCTTATTTTATTTTGACTTGTTATTATAAATTTTATTTTTTATTTATTATATACCGATTTTACAGCGGTTCACCACCAATTGAACTTTTAAATCTTAAACTTTTCTTTCGATCAGTTCGATATCCGATCCGATTTTTAAAACATTGATTGTGTGTACGAGATTAACAAACAAATTAATATAATCCATTGCTCTATAACATAATTAAGTATGCTTAAATCAATCATCAGATCTCTTTAAATTAGATAGTATCAAAGTAATTAATCAATTTTTATTGTTAAATTTTCTAATCTCAAATAATTATCACATACCATCAACCACAATTAACAATCACTGCCACCAATTACAGGACCGCCTTGTGCTAAGGTTTGAACCCCTCTACCGACCAAGATATGGACAGTGTATTGTTTTCGTTACTGAGATACATTGTAGTCCTACAACGTTGACGTTGACTTTGAAGGAGAAGGAAGCAAGGAAGGGAGGTATTGCTTTATAACATCTAGAAGCTAAAACCGTATAGAGAAAGGTCGGTCACTTTCAGATAATGTTGGAGTTTTCATTTGGACGATCAACACACTTGTTCCAATAGATGAAGGAGCCGAGTTGATGAGAGAACAATGAGATGGAATATTGAAGCAGAGGGACCACATCTCAATCTCATCCTATTATTTGTGATGTGCAGCTTTCAATTCAAAAAAAACGAATTGACCCAGTCTAGGACTTCAAGTGTTGTTTGACATTGACATTCTTTTTGGTCACTAGCAACAAATCTAATATGGAGCAGATTGGACATTGTCAATCTTGAAACTCTTGATTCGGAACCTTCCTCTTGTTTGGAATCTATTAGCGCTGATTGAATTTGGGTATTTGAATTTGTCAAGGTATAATTTTTATGGTCTCTTAAACAATTTCATGAATAACTGTACCACTTTTGTTCAGTTAGAAAGTCATTTCATGAGCACGGAATAACACAAAAAGTAGTTACTTGTATAAAATAGGTTTTTTGTCCCAAATAAAGTAGAAATAGGCGTGACTTTAAAACATTTCCATGAAAGCAGATTCTCATTCAAGTAACAATTGAATCATATGCTTCGACTTTAGCACATGAAAACTTGATGTAAGAAAGAATCAAATCCAACTTGCCTAACACAAAATGTTATGGAGACGTGGGCCTCTCAAATAATTCACATTGAACGTCACGAACTCACTTGTACCTTTTTCAGGGTCAATTCCTCGAATATTTGTGTTCTACATAATCATTTGCGGACGTATTGCCAGCACAATCTTTAATGAACAGGTTTTTCATGAGATTCATATGCCTTGAACTAATTCACTATAAGGGCCGTGTGATTTTGACCTACTCAACAATTATAAGAAACATTATTGAACTTAATTTAATTCTCAATGAAATAAAATAAAATAAAATAAAATTTCACATTACATCTCATTCACTATAGTAAAAATAAGCAACCTCAAATTTAAAAATTTTAAGATAAAATATAAAATAATAAACAATATTTTACTAAAATTACATTATAAATTCTTCTTTCACCGTATCATATTATAAATCATTTCATCCCTTCTAAAAAATAATTTTATAATATTACATCCATTTATATTCTATTACATTATAAATCATTTCACAGCCTAAATTATCCCACACCAATGTGCAAGAAAACCGACCCCCCGGTGTGTTAAGTCAAAGGCGCAAGAGTTAAAGTGAAAAGCGACAAAATCACTTTAAGATTCACGGGACTAACTATTACATTAGGACCGCTTTTCCCGAGGGTTGAGGTTTTTTTTTTGGGACCAAATCCTCTGCAACCACTAACCAATACCAACCCTGTGCCACTCAAGCATAACCATAAATTTTTGTCGGACCCGGAAAAATTGGTGGCTGTGCTTGAGTAGCACAGAGTTGATCTTAGGTAGTGGGTACAGAGAATTTCACTCCGTTTTAGCACCAAGGTTTATCGACAACCTGTGATCCAACGAACTTTAACTACAATGTCCGTGCACATCAGACATTGTTGACAAAGAGTAACGGAAGGTTAACAATTCCGTACATGCAAAAATTCCAATTGCGTATCTAATAATTTATACCCCACATAAAGACACTAAACTAAGTTATTCCCTCTACCCAATTCACCGCCAATAAAACACTCTTGCTAGCTATTTGCTCTCTTATATATGTTTAAATGGTAAGCCCTTGCTGCGGTGCAGCTGCAGGTGCCTTGGGCTTTGGCTTTTCGACGACAATGGCCTGAGTAGTGAGGACCATTCCAGCAACGGATGCTGCATTCTGGAGACCACATCTTGTCACCTTTGCTGGGTCAATTACTCCAGCCTCCAATAGATTCTCGTACTTGTCCGTCATGGCGTTATAGCCAATCTCCCATTCACTAATCTTCAACTTCTCCACAACTACCTCACCTTCAATCCCAGCATTTTCAGCTATCAACGATGCTGGTGCCACCAATGCCTACAAGCAAACATATCCATCAGTCCGCTGGAAACAAGAAATCAACGTATGAAAGAGTATTATGACCATTTATAGCTGGACAAAAGTCATGAAAATGAAGATCCTGGGAAATTCGTGCGGTTTTCATTAAGGAAAGTAATTAGGAGGTTCTTATTTTAGATGATAAAAAACCTTTCCCTATAAACCCAACATAAAATCGAGATCCCTGCAATTCACAAGGCCAAACAAGTTCAAGGAAGCAATAGTCTACAGGAACTAGGCATATGCATATACAGGACAAAACCCAGTCGCTTAATATAAAGAAAGCTTGCTCAAAAAATTATAATAGACAATCCATCCCTCACTTGTGAGCAGAAATGTATTACCTTTTGCACAATATCAGCACCCAACCGCTCATCTGCATCATCCAATTTGTCCTTAATTGCAGGTACTAGAGTTGATAGATGAACCAATGCAGCCCCACCACCAGGCACAATCCCTTCTTCTATGGCAGCAAAAGTTGCATTCTTGGCATCTTCAATACGGAGTTTACGATCCTCAAGCTCAGTTTCTGTAGCTGCTCCAACTTTAACAACAGCAACCCCACCAGAGAGTTTGGCAATTCTCTCAGCCAATTTCTCAGAGTCATAAACAGAATCTGTCTCGGCCAACTCCTTCTTCAACCGTGCAATCCTAGCTTGTAACTCATCCTTAGTTGCAGCATCAGCAATAATGGTGGTAGAGTCCTTGGTAATAGTTACTTTCCTGGCTAAACCAAGCTGTTCAACTGATGTATTTTCAATAAGCAAGCCCAAATCATTGGCTTGAAACTCAGCCCCTGAAATTGCAGAGAGAATATAGGTCAACCTGTGCAACCCCAATCACCAGATAAAGCATTAATCAACTATAAACGTTTCATGTTTCTATTTAATTTCTCAAACCTGTTTTATAACAAAACTACTTTGTTTGAATAGAAGGGACAGAAAGAAGTATGCAACAGCCAAATTCTGATGAAAATCTCAGTCAGCTTTTCTTGAAAATTTATACAAATCTAACAGCGACAAGTGGGGGCCAAGGATTCAACATCTGGATTTTCTAGTAAATCATTACCTAAGAAACAACTGCTCATATGTCAAATACATAAAATGAACAATATTAGTCCAAAGTGCAACCTATGTGCATGTAGATTAAATTTGTATACAGTAACAGCATTACTACTTCAATAAAGAATCACTCTACCTGTTACAATGGCAATGTCCTGAAGCAAAGCTTTTCTCCTTTCACCAAAACCAGGAGCCTTGATGGCAGCTACATTAAGGATGCCCCGAAGTTTGTTCACAACAAGGGTAGCTAAAGCCTCTCCTGTGACATCCTCCGCAATTATAAGTAAGGGTGCTCTCAATTGAGTGGTCTTTTCAAGCAAAGGAATTATATCCTTGATGGCCGAAATTTTTTGATCTGTCACCAATACTCTTGCATTCTCAAATTCGCATATCAATTTCTCAGGATTTGTTACGAATTGGGGGGAGATATAACCTCTGTCTACCTGAAACCATCCAAAAAAAAAACCAAAAAAGAGTCAACAAAAAAGAAGATATCAGCAAATAAATAAAAGGCAGATACCAAAGCCTGCAGAGCAGATGCACACCTCCATTCCCTCTTCAACTTCTACTGTTGTATCAAATGATGACGATGACTCAATTGACAGAACACCGTCAGGCCCAACCTTGTCAATTGCATCAGCAATCATAGTCCCAATAAGATCATCATTCCCAGCAGAAATGGAAGCAATAGCTGTAAATAAAACAATATATGAGTTACAAGTTTCAGAATCATAGGTAACGAATACACAGGAAGATACAAATCTTCATGGAAAATAAAATACCTTTGATGTCATCACGACCTTTTACAGGCCTAGACTTCTTCTCTAGTTCCTCCACCAAACGTTGTACGGTTTTGTCAATGCCTTTTTTTATTGAAACTGGGTTTGCGCCAGAGGTAACATTCAACAATCCCAATTTGATTATTTCTCTTGCAAGGACTGATGCAGTTGTTGTTCCGTCACCTGCAGAGTCATTAGTTTTGCTGGCAACCTGCAACACACATATTCAGAGCCAATTAGCACACGTACAGTTACGGGTGTGATAAACCAGACTGTAAATTAACAGGGAACAAGGAAATATTAGTAAGCCTACCTCTCTTATAAGAGCTGCCCCAGCATTCTCCATCGGATCAGGCAGCTCAATAGCTCGGGCGATTGTTACCCCGTCATTGACTACCTTAGGATTCCCAAATTCATCTAAAACAACATTTCTCCCTGAAAATCAAGAAAATATTGCTCAGCCACCACGATATTTTCTCCTGTTTAAAATGGTTGTGAAAAAGGCTACACTAAGAAAACAATAAAGAGAAAAATTTGGGAGTCAACTTTCATAACATACCAGACATGATAAATATCAAAGATAAGTGAGCATATGGCATATAAGTTTCAACAAAAGGATAAAATTAGTAGTTAATACCCCTCGGACCAAGAGTAAGGCCAACAGCATCAGCAAGCTTATCAATGCCAGACTGGAGTGCTCTCCTGGAATTCTGGTCGAAAGCAATTTCCTTTGCATCAGCTCTAACCACAAATTTTCTTCCATAATTCACTCTTTGATTCACTCTCGTTCTTGGCCCCCCCTGCAGGTACAATAATGTCACAAATGAATTATAAAAAAAAGGGCGCATAAATCGAAATTCCGCAAATTAATTGAGGATACCCACCAATCTTAAGTAACAGCTCAATCACTACCATTACAAAGCTAAGAACTTGGGGAAAAGTCCTAAATTATATGGGAGATTTCATTTTCCTCCTACTCCTACAAACTAATATCAAGCAAAGAATCTTCCAGCACAACAAACACAGGACAGGAAACCAAGTACCAGTACCTGTTTGGGAGAGCAGAAAATGGAAGCAGTGGAGAGTGCATTAGAAGTTGCCATTTTTCTTACGAATTCCAGAGGTGAGCGTAAGCTATAAAAGTGGGTTTTGGGAGGATGTGGATAAGAAGAGGAGGCCGAGTGACAGAAGAAAATGGAGTTAGAGGGAGGGGGTAGGGTTTAGTTTTAGATTTTTAATTGCGAGAGGAAGAGATGAGCTTCCAGAAGATTCTATGAATTGACTCATGCAACCTGTTTTTGAAGAGGTTTTTTTTTTTTAAAAAGAGATGATACTCATACAGCTTGCTTAGACTCAACTCAATTACCGTTTCATTTACGATGTATTTTTGACAATAGGTTGTTATTTTATTTAGTTAAAAAATATACAAAATATATAATTCAAAGATTTATTTATTTAGTTAAAAAATATACAAAATATATAATTGCAATACATTGTTTTAAAGTTTTTGCTTCAAATTTGATGTTTTAATTGTATATGAGCTTAATCGAACTTAGTCCAATTTCTTTTTAAAGCTCCTTAAAACCCTTTAGTTGCCACTTGCCACCTTCCTTATCTAAGATAGGTGGATTGGGTCATATGATGAGACATTAAAGAAAACCACCACTGTTTACTTGACGATTCCAATCTTGGAACTAAAAAGAATACCTTAAGGGACAGTAAAATGAGAAATTTTGATCAAATAAGTGTTTTCTTTATATTATGGGCACATGGAGACTTTTATAAAAATCCACTTGAAGATTAAAAAGTTTCCTAAGGTGCAGATTGGAGACGCAGATCTGGTTTTTGATATAATGGCTGTAATGTTGGAGAATATGACAACTATTACAATCATGACTAGAACCTTAATTTATAATATTTATTATACTACTCTTATTAGTAAACATTTGGGCAAATAACATAAAATGCCCCTGTGTTATAGTTGACTATTCAAATTAGCCCTTGTATTTTTAATTCGTTCAATCCAGCCCCTGTGTTTTG
>JAOSBP010000008.1:5253255-5266593 GCA_027563825.1 Erythroxylum mucronatum | reverse complement strand
ATTTTAAATATATTATTAATATACACTACGAAATGTAGAAATAGATTTACAACGCCAAGAATGATTATCAACCATAATAAGACACATGAATAAATGTCTAACGAAGAGTACAGTGCAATGAGGGTTAATGAAAAAGAACAAGAAAGTTGATTGCTTACATAGGAAAATGACAAAACTATATTTTGGGTATCCTACAATTTGAAATGCTTTGGGGTTACTAAAATAGTTTCATGGCAACTGTGCATATTTTATTACAAAGGTAATTTTGAAAAAAAGATTACAAGTCATTCTATTACATTCATTTGTAGTATCACTTCTAAATAATGATCAAAGAAATCTCTCTCTTATTTTATTTAAACTTCTAAATAATGGAGTGACCCATTTCATTTCATTTCATTCTAATTTATTCCATTCCATTCCATTAATTACTATTTAATTCTATTTTATCATAAACTCCCAAACATACCCTAGAGTAACAAGGCTGTGCAAATAAATTGCTTAGGTGGCCTCATGGATGCTTATTTGGCAATTAACTGTTACTCCGCACACCACCATTGGCCATTGGGATTGGGCACGAGGCTGTCCAAATGCCGGGTTGTACGAACCCGACCCGATGGAACCAAGACAAATTTCCTTCTCCGAATTAGATTAGGTTCCGTTAATCCAAATCCAAGCCGGAGGAGGCAAAAGTTGCTAACTTGTCCTATATATCCTCCTCTTCCGTCATCAAAGAGGCTCGTGTTACCTCTGATTCTGCTATTTTCATTTTGATTGGGAAATACGAAACTAACCAAACCCATGGCGACCGCATCAGGTATCTCCTTTTCTTTCTCTTTCTTTTCTTCTGCTTTGTTGATTTTGTAATGTGATTCTACGTGATGATATGAAAACCCTAACTCGGATTACCGATTCCATCATCATTTCACATCAAATCCGTCTGCTTGTTTTTGGGTAAATTCGTCGTATTCCCGTATCATGTGTAAATTTCTCCGATTACACGATACTACCATGTATTGCATTGGCGTTGCTCTGTTTAAATGGTTTTCGAAACTAACGTATCATAATTGGAGGAATTACACCGACCTGTATCTTTGATATATTTACATACTGCCTCTCTGCAAAATGCTAGCATGTTCCTTTAGTTTATGTGTTTTTGGGATGTTTTTATCTGTTTCTAGTTCTATACTGCAGCAGAATAATATACGGTGGTACTGTTGTTGTTGTTGTCCTCGTCGTCGTCCATTGTTGGTTTTCAGTTTATGTGATTAACCTCTATTTTATGGGTCTTGCAGTCTCTTTTAAGTCAAGGGAGGACCATAGGAAGCAAATTGAACTTGAGGAAGCGCGAAAAGCAGGTCTTGCTCCTGCAGAGGTTGACGAGGATGGAAAGGAGATCAATCCCCATATTCCTCAGTATATGTCCTCAGCTCCTTGGTATCTTAATGCCGAAAAGCCTGTAAGCAGATTACGTGCTTGAGTTTTTCACATTGCTATGAGCTCAACATGCTGCTTGAATCTTAAGCTTGTATTTTCTTTCTTTCTCTGTCTTCTAGAGCTTGAAACATCAAAGGAAATGGAAGTCAGATCCAAACTATACCAAATCGTGGTATGACAGAGGAGCTAAAGTTTTCCAGGCTGAGAAATACAGAAAGGGTGCATGTGCAAAGTAAGTAAATCCTCTTCCTTTGTCTTTGCATGTGTATGCATTTGATTAAGTATATATCACTTGCGTGCACTGCATGTGCAGACATAAGATATATGTTACATGTATGGGTGAGTGGTAGCTTTCTTGAATTCCATAAATTTGTACCTATCAGTGAACCTTTTTGCATTGACATCAATAATAGTTAGTATGACATGATTAGTAAGAGGACTGAAAGTTTAAATTTTCCTTTTGTTTGCTTATTTCAGCTGTGGAGCCATGACCCATGATGCAAAGGCATGCATGGAAAGACCCAGGAAAGCAGGGGCAAAATGGACTAACAAACACATTGCCCCTGATGAGAAAATAGAGACCTTTGAGCTTGATTATGATGGAAAGCGTGACCGGTGGAATGGGTATGATACAACAAGTTTTGCCTATGTTGTTGAGAGATATGAAGCACGAGAAGCAGCTAGAAAGAAGTATCTGAAGGAAGAGAAGCTTAAGAAATTAGATGAGAAGAATAACAACGAAAATGCTGAAGTTGGGGCTAGTGACGAAGACAATGATGATGATGATTTAAGAATTGATGAAGCCAAGGTTGATGAGAGCAAACAAATGGACTTTGCAAAGGTGGAGAAGCGTGTGCGCACAACAGGTGGTGGAAGTACCGGGACTGTAAGGTGAGGGGGCTTTAAAAGTTTTATTTTTTGTTTTTATCAAAGAATAACCTAAATAAGTCCTCCGTGGTTTCACTGCTTTTCTTTTCTGCAATTTTTCAGTTTCTATTTGGGTGTTACTCTTACACCTCCTGAACATTTTTTTGCAGGAATTTACGTATACGGGAAGATACAGCGAAGTATCTACTAAACCTTGATGTGAATTCAGCTCACTATGACCCTAAAACCCGCTCCATGCGTGAAGATCCGCTTCCAGATGCTGATCCAAATGAGAAATTCTATGAGGTAGCTGCCCATGAAAATTGGGCATTGGACTAACTAATTATATTCCCTTTTCCAGTTGCTTTTTTTACGAAAACATTTTTTTACCATGCAGGGAGATAACCAACATAGGAATAGTGGTCAAGCTTTAGAGTTCAAGCAGCTGAACATTCATGCTTGGGAAGCGTTCGAGAAAGGACAAGATATGCATATGCAGGCGGCTCCATCTCAAGCTGAGTTACTTTATAAGAATTACAAGGTCATAAAAGAGAAAATGAAGACACGAGCTAAGGATACGATTTTTGAAAAGTATGGTAATGCAGCTAGTGAAGAAGAGTTTCCAAGAGAGCTTTTGTTGGGACAAAGTGAAAGACAAATCGAATACGATCGTGCTGGGCGGATTGTAAAGGGACAGGTAAGACATTGATTTTCATGTAGTGATCCCATTGAACCAGATGCAACAACTAGGTTTGCATACTGTTTCGTATAGGCATGTCTAGTTGAAAAGTCAAGCAAAAAGGGATAATAGTTGTTCTTTGATTTACACATCAGTAGACTCATTGGGCTGGCAGTTATTTATCTAGTAAACTTAGAAATTCCTTAATTAATTGCACTTTGGTTTTCAACTCCCATTTTTCGAGGCGGATGCATGATTTTAGCGTAGTGATTATCTTCTATGCGAGTCTCTCTTACACCCTCTTGCATGCATAATGTAGTAGTAACTTCTTTGTTCCCCAAACAGGAGATTTCACTTCCAAAAAGTAAGTATGAAGAGGATGTTTACATCAACAACCATACAAGCTTGTGGGGTTCCTGGTGGAAAGACCATCAATGGGGCTACAAGTGCTGCAAGCAAACCGTCCGGAACAGCTATTGCACAGGTGCTGCGGGAATCAAGGCAGCTGAGGCTTCAGCTGATCTCATGAAAGCTAATCTTGCAAGAAAAGAGGCTACTGAGGGTATGCACATTGTCTTTTTCTCTCATAATCGGCTGCTTTTTTGCCTTTTCGCACTGCTATCTATAAACTGTTAAACCTTGTTTCTTATTTGTGTGATTTGCTTCAAAGTAGATGTCTTGGTCCATTGAAAATATTTTATTTGCATCCTTTGTGCTCTTTTTATCCATGTGATAATTCTGTCTTCTCAGTTAACCTTAGAACTTCTTCAATGATCTATCAGATTCACAACGTACATTGGAGGAGAAAAGGCATGCGACTTGGGGAACTGAGGTCCCTGATGATTTGGTTTTGGATGACAAGGTACTAGCTGCAGCTCTTCGAAAGGTGAGTGTGGAACTAAACCCCTTAACACATGTTCTTCTTTACTTCATTATTTTCATATGATTCTTCCTGTTGGTGGGAGAGTGGAGAATGTCACCATTGTTTGCTTATTCTGAACTCCTTTTAAGTGCGCATTTATATCACTAAGAAACTGAGAAGTGAGGATTTGGCAGGGTTTTGGTTCTTTAAGGATGCCAAGTTGAGGCTTAGTGATGTATGACTAGTCCCACCAAGGGAAGATTGGAGAGAAAAGCCTAAACTTCTCCTTGTATGAACTAAAATCAGGAATTGAAATCTAACTAGAAAAGTCAACCATATCGAAATAGATCATATTGACTATGATGGAACTCCAAATAATTCTTATGGAGACTTTATCTTTGAACTAATAGCTAATTAATACACATTTCTTGGATTTCTAGAAGTGTAAATTCAACAGAGTTTCATATCGCTGCTCGTGCATCGGTTGTTTTTTTTATGAACTTGCAGTTGAAGAGGTTGTAAAGCTTGCATTGATGGAAATTGTGTTTCTTCTTTTACAGGAGGATGATAGAAAGAAGGAAGAAAAAGATGAAAGAAAACGCAAGTACAATGTCAGATGGAATGATGAGGTTGAAATGTTTAAACTTTACCGATTTAGAGCCATCAATACTTGTTTCGCATAGTTATGGGGACCTCACTTATTCTTTATGTATTGCAGGTTACTCCTGAGGATATGGAGGCATATAGGATGAAGAAAGTTCACTTTGATGACCCAATGAAGGATTTCCTACACTGAGCTTTGATATGTTTTGAAGTTCTGGGTGGACTGCCTTTGTACTTACAGGACCTTCGAAGCAGTAATTTGAATGCTTGTGCTTCCCTTCTCTGCAAGACTGCGAGTTTCAGTTATCTGCCTACTTGTTGTTGAGACATGGAGCCTGATAATATATTTGGACTTTACACCAGACCCCTGAGGCGAAAATTTGGATCAGTTATTAGAGGGCAGTTGTCTTTTGTATTCTCTTGGGCATATAAATACGTTCTATTCTCCTAGTGTACCTATGTCAGAAAACATTCACAGTGAAATAAAACTCCAGCCGCCCGTGGACGTAGCCAAAAAACATTGGTGAACCACGTAAATCTGTGTGTATTTATTATTTCCGCACTTGTTCTTTGATTATTGTGATTGATCGTTCATAACACTTGTATAGATTCTCTTTACTAAAAGAGCTTTTGGTGTGTTAATCAAGTCAACAAAAAGCTCGAATTCCAGCTTTATTTTGTATGAATGCTGTGGATAAAATCAATTGTAAATATTTGCTAGATTTAACTAGTTGATACATTGCTTAATGTTTATCTGTCCAATTTGTTGGAATATCTCAGTACAATGCAATGGAGATTGTGTTTGTCATCCTTTAGTGTTATTTATTTTGAATGTGACTTTTGTATGTGCATTCTCATCTTCCATTGTTCTAATTTATTTTATATAGGATAATCTTTTGTAATTCTGCTGCTTAAGATTTATACTGGAAATCATTTTTTTCATTTCTGAATCGATTCATTAAATTGAAAGTTAAGTCTTCTCCTTCGAATGGTTTTGATTTTAGTAAAGCCCTTCAATCCATTTAAAAAACATTAAGACAGCAATGACATCAGTTAAATGGATTTCAGAAACATTTGTCTCGATTAATAATATCTATTAAGCAAATTGGGGCCTTTGTTATGAGATTCCAAGATATAGACAAATGTGTAACATTTATTTATTTGCATGCAGACAACATCAGAAGTGGCAACAAAGGTTGAGTTACACGTACTATGATCTAATTCTTAAAACGACAGAAATCTTAGGAGAAGAGCCACTCATTCCTTGTTTTTCTTGGGTCATAATAAAGCTCAGTGCACTGACCTACACTTAGTCAAATTTTTAATACAGAAAACGACTTATTAGAGAAGGCATAATCAACCTAACTCGCGAAGTCCACAAGTACAAGCAAAGCAAAAGGACGAGGCTACGCTTTTCTGTTGGCATGATGTCTCACTCCACGGTTGAAACAATTACTAAAAACTCATTTCAACGCACTAACTTTGCCTCTTTTCCCTGAAAGCTCCTTCACAACTTCTCATAAATCTCAATCCTATGCCTTTTTTCAGGTTTTCTTTCATCCAAACCCGAATCAAATTCCTACAGCAAGCAACAACCTACTACTAAAACTAATACAACGGCTTCAGCAGTCATCCACCACTTTTCCTTTTGTTCCAAGCGAAGTGGGGTCTTCCTTTTAACATTACTAATCACCAAATTCTTGCCATTCCCCTTTTGTCTTAAGCACTAATAACGTGGCGTTTTGGAGAGGCGTTAAAGCCACTGGGAAAGAAACACACAGTCCATATATGTTCCTCTCGTGACTTGCCTGTGAACATGCTATCGGATACTGTAAGTTGACAAGATTGCCAATGCTTTTGGTTTCTTTATAAACATAGTATTCATAGTGCTATTACTTCATGAACTTAGTGTTCATCGTATTATCCTCCTTTCTTTTCATTTTTATCAACGAATGGGAGTATGGTGGTGGTCTGTCCCAAAAGATCCCCTCCTTGCCTTCGTCCCCAGCTTATGGCTCTGTTCTTTATTCTTTCCACCTCATACTTTTGCTGTTCTAAGTGTTTTGTTTATCTCTAATTGCAGAGAAGAAAGAAGATCAGTAAGCAGCAAAAGAGAGAAGAATTGGAACGAGAGGTATGGGAAATTTTCGTATCTATGTACAATATTGGCATCACACTAGTCTTTCTGCTTCACCTCCTTTAGTACCTGTACTGGTCCCTGTAGTATGGGAATTACAATTAATGCAGAATTCATGTCTATTATTTGCTTAAATATTGAAAACAAGGAATTAATTTACATCTGTACTTGTTTTTGGTACAAGTACAACATCAAACAATTAATGTGGGTTGTACATAGAAGCAGCTTAATATGCTAAAAGCTCTAATCTTTAGAAAATGATGGTGGACACAAATTGTAAAATAGCTATAACGAAATGCTTAGATTATGGCATCTTGAAATATATTTATGGAAAACTATCTTATTCATTTATTTGTCACTTGAGAGATGTTCTATTTTAAGTCTTAAGAGCCTAAGAAACTATGTTAAAAATTTAAGAATGATCAGTTTTTGACCCGGATGAAATCTTAATTAATTTTGATTTCTTTTCTTGGCAACTTACTGATCACACGATGTAGTCATCATGAGAATCAATTTTACAGGTTTCTTTGCTTCAGAACATGTTGCAGCAAGAAGAAAAAGTGCATGAGATTTTGGAGCATATGCATAACAACAAGAAAGATGGAACCGGTATATCTATCCCAAGTTTTCTTCCTCCCAAGGTACTATATATGGTGTGAATAAGATTCTTTTACTCTATTTCTCTTGGCGTTCTAGGAATCATGTGGGAAGCACGAGATTAAATCCTGAATTTAGTGATCAACCGGCTCTTAGAGTTTTCTTTCATGTGCTCTGCATGCTTACTTCCAATATGTTTTTCCCAGATAGAACTGTAATCAAAAGGTGTTTAATTCTTCAATTACTTACATACACTTGCAGGCAAAAGAGCTGTTGGCTGAATTAGCAGCGGTTGAGAGTGAGATAGCTAGATTAGAAGGCCAAATAAGTCAACTTAAACTTGGTTTGAGAAAAGAACAAGATATCATCAAGGAAAAAAAGTCAACGTCATGGCAACGTGGTGGAACCATCAACAACCTTCAAGACCACTCCCCGTATGTTGCTCATCCTAGCCCTTTAAGCAGAAGAATGCAAGAACAGATGCCATTTGAGACTAATAAGGCTTTGCATTTCATAAGCAAAGCAATTAAAGGTGATTACAATCTTAGTGACTTCAGTGTACATGAGAAAATCGGATCCTCAAGAACATATTTTGCTCAGAAACAAAACCATTCCTACGAGGATTCTAAATTTCAAGACAGGATTCCAAGAAAGGGTCGATTTCTGAAGTCTCCATCACCTATGCGAGACCCTAGATTTCCCTCGCCCAAGGTTCGATTCTACTTTAAGTTCAACTAGTTGCATGCAGGTGATTGTATGGGAATAGCAGCGTTGAACATACTTCCATAAGGGTTAAAAACCACTTGATTTTTCTTTCAGCCAAGAGAGCGGAATGTGGAAATGCCCTTTGAATTCTTACAGAAATCTATATCAGATCCAATTCTGTCAGAAGAAAATGTGCAGCAGTGGCCACCCAATAAGCTGTCAGAGAACATCATGAAGTGCTTGAACTTCATATATGTTAGATTACTAAGAACATCAAGAGCAATGGAGCTGGAAAAGTCAGGTCCAATTTCCAGGTATTTGCATTCTTCTATGATATCAAGAAGTTTCAGGGTTGAGACCCCCTTGCACTCGAAATCGTCCATTGCATCACTGAGGGAATCAAGACAACAGGACCCTTATGGAGTCTTCAATGTGGAAGAGTCCGTTCCAAGGGATATTGGTCCATACAAGAACTTGGTTATTTTCACATCAAGCTCAATGGATCCAAAGTACATTTCAAGTTCTAGTTCTATTCCATTGCTAAGAAGGTTAAGGTATATTTCCTTAAACTTCTTTATGTACTGCAAATCATCTCCAGTTCAATTCAAGTCGAACTTAGATATAGTCCCAAATTCAGTCGACGATGTACGAGTAGGCCTTATGAATAATGCATCTCTACCTACGTCATTGAATTGATAGTAATAAACAGAATAAAAGTGGAACTTTCACTATCAGATTAAGTGTCATAATATGGTAGAGACACAAATTTGTTTGCTTATCCTTACAGGTTTGTGATATCCTGCAGGGTGCTAATGAGTAATCTCCAAACTGTGGACTTGAAATTCCTGAGTTACCAACAGAAACTGGCCTTCTGGATCAACATGTACAATGCCTGTATCATGCATGTATTGCTTTTTATCAATATTTTATTCTTACCATGATACAACCATATATATCTGCCACTGCTCTGATCTACAAGCAAGCTAGAGGGGTCACTATACTGAACTTTTGTTCTAGTCCTTACCTGTGTTATCTGTTTCCAACACATTTTCAGGGATTTCTCCAGTGGGGAGTACCCTCAACCCCAGAAAAATTATTTACTTTAATAAACAAGGTACGTTTTTCTTCACTGCTTAATTACAGCCTAGTGTAGAAGATTAATCATGAATGCTATACAATCTCTGTTACCCACATAAAACTGAAATTTAATTTTATCACTCTCTTCTAGCAAACAACAATTAGAATTGTTAAACATTAAATAAGTATTACCCTCTTATCATAATTGTTGATATCTCGAATGAATCTAGGCAACTCTCAACGTTGGGGGAAGCACGCTCAACGCTTATGCCATCGAGCATTACATTTTGAGGAAACCTACATCTTCTAACAAGGTAAATTTACCGAGTGAATCTTGTTTGATTCCATTGTTCTATGTACAAGGGCCCTATACTTAGCATTTAACAATTATAAACATACTCGTAAAAATGAAGTCATCCTTGATATACAGGTTCACGAAAAGAATGATAAGGACGATAAAGAAGCCTTCGTTCGCCAACTTTACGGTCTCGAGCTAATGAATCATAACGTCACATTCGCTCTCTGCTGTGGAACACGTTCTTCTCCTGCAGTAAGTTCCGAGTCGAGTTCCAACTCTACATGCCAATATCTAATGAGTTCAAACCTTTTGAGATAAAACTTCCAAAAACTTTCCACTTCCAGTGACTTCCTTAATGTGGATAAAAATATGCAGGTGAGAGTTTACACAGGTGATGGTGTGATGGCTGAGCTGGAGAAGTCAAAGCTAGAGTATCTGCAAGCTTCAATAGTAGTAACCGGAACAAAAAGAATAGCATTCCCAGACCTTCTGCTACGAAACCTGCTTGATTATGCCATGGACACAGACTCGTTAGTGGGGTGGGTTTGCCATCAGTTGCCTACGTCTGGATCATTGAGAAAGTCCATTGTGGATTGCTTCAGAGGCCATAACAGTGGCAAAATACCCACCATTACTGTTGACAAGATACCGTATGACTTCGAGTTCCAGTATCTGTTGGCAATACAAATTACTTGAAGAAGGAGCGACATTAAGTATTCCTGTGTTCTCTACAAAATATTAGATGGAGAAATTTCACGTTCTTGAACCGCCTAGATGCATGTTCATGACAAATAACACCAAAAGCGGCGACAAGGACCCAGACGATTGAAGAAAAACATTCCGACAGAATAATAAGAAGCAAAGAAAATTTTCCTTCCACACTTGTCTACAGATATAACTGAAAGAGTGAAGGCCATTAATTCTTTTGTTCACTATCATTGAAAGTTATATATTTTTCGATGTGAAAACGGAATGAGCATTCATAACGTTGAAGCAAACTGTTGTCGAGAAAAACAAATGGACCAAGACAACTTGTATTCTGATCCAAATTAAAAGACAATAAGATGTCTTGTAAGATAAACTCGGGCCGGCAGGTTCTACTTGCAGCACAATTAGATGTTTACAGTGAAGGATATTTTTTACTTTTTCTTTAATTGTATTTTTTGGTTTTTAAATAATTTATTGGTTAATTTACATAATTTGATCTAGATAAAGATAATAAAGTGGCTCGATAAATGATCTAAATTAATGGATCAAAATCCGTATGAAAAATAGTTCTCGATCAGTATAAACTGGACCAATATCGGGTCTGCGATAGGAAAGCTTGATGTGGAAGTTATATATAAAGGTTAAGGTCTTTTGCAGTTACTCATATCATTCGTAAGTATAAGGATTTTCTGACTCGTTAAGAGAGCTTACGTTTTGAGAAAACTGTAAAAGACATTAACCACATTCCGGTGAACAATTCCCGCGAAGACGGCGGTAAATTCGCGCTTGTTTCAGTTTCAGAAAGTTCGTTTGAAATTATGGAACCGAAATTAGGTATTTTTCGCATTTCTTCATTTATTGCCCTTTCACGTTCGATCCAGGATACGTAACTAAGGTATCGTTACGTGGTATCAGAGCAGTGACATGATCGAGTGATTAAAAACGAAGTTTTTTTTGGTTTTTTCCTACAAGTTTTTCGAAGAGTTAACTTCTGTTTCTCAGTTTTTTGTTGCTTTTTATTACATGAAATTGGTATAAATGTGTTTAGTCTTGAAAACGGGTTGAAAAGAGTCCGAGAGAGCAAAAATTTGACCCGAAACTCGCCAAAAATTGCCATTTTCCAGCGAGGGTGCGCCTCATCGTCGGGCGCCAAGTGAACAATGGCACGAACGGGCGCATCTGCCTTGTGTTACACGCATCAGACACATGAAGAAATAAAGACCAAACAGGTGTCTGGTGCGTGCGTCACACACGCCAGCGTCGATGGGTGTGTTTGTGTGACACGTGCTTACGCTAGCTCGTGTCTGACACGAGCCACTCGAGCTGACGCGTCGGCTGTCGTCAGCCATACATAATTGCTGCAGTAAAAAATGCACAAAAAAAACAAAAATTTTGGATTCCTGTAAGGGTGTCCCAGGGTATTTTGGGTTAGTTTTCAGGCTCGGGAAATTCATAAAGTAAAATTTTCCATTTTTCTAGATTTATTACATTAGTAATATATTAAAGTTTAACTCCAGAAAAGGAATTAAGGAGCTCTGAATCTGATTTCGAGTGAATTTTTATCACATAAGGGGGAAACTTCAAGTTTTCGTGTCTCGGGTCTCATGCTCAGTATTCGGGATTGCTTGATAGTCACTTGGAAAAGGGGTTTTAAGACATTCTGAAGCCTTTTTTTTAGTGAACTTTCGTGCAAATTAACTTCCATAAGGGAAATACATGAGGTTTTAGTGTCTTGGGTGGTAGGTTCAGTGTTCGGTGACGCTACAGCCCTCGAAGATTGCTACAGCCTTAAGAAGGAGAAACTCAAGATTGCTACTACTACAGCCCTCGAAGCAACTAAAGGGAAGGCAAAGATGAAGCCCGCTAAGATCAAAGATAGAAAGTCAAAATCTTCTCCATATGTTGACGCTGGTCAATCTAGTATTGGTAAAGGTCCTAGGGACATAACAAAGCCAGCATTATGAGGCCTATAAGGAAGGACTGTGACCATCAGGTAACTCCTTGACTTTTCAATTTATGAATCTAATTTGCGATAGTCACATTAAGTTCTTTGGTGGGTATAAAATGGAGCATCTGATCAAGGTGCTTCCACATTGTAGGGGTTCATATTCAGGATAAAGTCAAATAAAAAGAAGGAGAAAATGATGGTTCACAGTAATAAAGAAGTGGAAGTACTATCTATAGGGAATATATGTACTGAACCTTGGTGTAAGGTTCATTTTGATTTTTACATGACATATTTTATATGTGATCTTTTTATCAATTTTGGACAAAGAAGATTCAGGTTGTGTACTTAATACTTCTGTTGTTTAATGCAAAACATAATGGCACAATTTTTTTGCTATATAGTTTATATAGAATGTATCTTACCTCGAATTAGATATATGCTTGTTCGTATCTTACCAAACAAATCAAGAAGGAATAACCCCGTGAATGAAAAGTCAAACATAAATTGTGGATTTAAAAGAGATGAAATTAAAAAAAAAGGAACATTTTGAGAATTTCATCGCTGATTTGTGTCATAATTATAGAATCCATTATTATATATCTAACAGGAAGAAATTTAATAACCATGTATATTAATTAAGGCTCCTCCGCCACCTACTCCGGCGTGTGACGACAAGTTTCTCGCAAAGACCGAACATGTGGTGGCTCTATCGACTGGTTGGTACTTGGTACACAGGAGAGTCAAGGTGTGGGAAGATGATAAGGATCATTGCAAGCAATTGGACGAGTGTGATTCGAAAGCCGGCTGCGACGACGAGCATGCAGGGCAACCACCTTGCCGTACCAATATCGTATACGGTTCTGATGTGATTTGTTAGGCTTTGAGATTGAACAAGGGCTTAGGTGTTGTAGATGTCATCTGGTCTTTGGCTTAGCTGCTAAGTGCTAGCAGCGACAATCTCCATGGAATATTATAAAGGATAATCAGATTAACTTCGATTAGGAAAAATTTTCTTAAAAATTACAAAACTATGTATTCTGTTTTTCAGTACAGTTAGACTTAGATCGCATGAGTTTGCAGTAACTAATAGGACAGCGTTCCAAAGAAACTGGAACAAATAGGACAGCGTTCCAAAGAAACTGGAACAAATAGGACAGCGTTCCAAAGAAACTGGAGTTTAGGTGGATGATCTATGTCTGCTGGCACATAACCACTGCCTCGGGGCCTCAAGATAATCATCTGTAACTGTTGGCACATGCCAACTACCATTTTCTGATTCCTGTATTAGCAACAACAGTGACACAGATTAAGCAACTACTTTTTCATGATTGAACCGTAAATCACAATGTCAACAGTTGGTTGATCATCTCACCTGAATAACAATTGAGTAAGGGGGAGGCATTCGTAGGGTAAGGCCATCTTT
>JAOSBP010000008.1:5227813-5242364 GCA_027563825.1 Erythroxylum mucronatum | reverse complement strand
CAATACACCTCATTCTTCAGCAATAAATCCCCATATTGTTTCTCAGTCGTCCGTAGTAATCCCATATCCAGAGTAGGCTGTCTTCGCAAGAAAGCCAACTGACGTTTTACTTCACGAAGACTGTTATAGAACCACTAGAAGCCTCCACAATATTAATAGACTGAGAGGGCTTTAGATGTAACCGTGGGTATAAGTCCAAACAATAGTCCCGAACATGTCCATCCTTGCCACAATGGTCACATTTTCTTTGACCTCCTCTACCCTTTCCTCTACTACCACCATGACCACCTCGATTACTTCGACCTCCATCACCTCTTCCACTATTGTGAACAGTGAGAGTAGACTTGTCACCACTTTCTTGTGTTGGCCCCTTTAATGATTGAGATATTTGTGAATATATCTTAGCAAGGAATGAAAGTTTGGTGCCATTGAGTATCCGAGCCCGAATTGTTTTATATTGTAGCCATAAGCCAGCCAGGTATTTTAGCACGAATAACACTCCTCTTTCCATTAGAAGTTGATCTTTATTTGTTGTTATTGGATGAGTTGCTAAATGTTCGATAAATAAATTCTTTCTTTCTAAGAAGTACTCGGTGTGATTCTTCTCTCTCTACTCACACTTGAACAACTCTATAGATAAATCATATATATGAGTAACATTACTAGAAAATAAAAGTCGCACATACTCCCACAACTCCTTTGTTGAGTTTACTTGCGGACAAATATCAGCAATATTTGACTCTATAGTGTTCTATAAGCTCGTCATTATTTAATTATCATCTTGTTCACACTTCTTGTATCTTGGTGACTTAATATCAGGAGTTGGATCTGTGAGATGCTCATACCTACCTAGACTTTTAAGATAGACAATGACTGCCTTCTCCCAAGCAACATAATTTGTTCCATTCAACTTTCGATTTGTGATTTGTTGAACCAAAATGTGTGGTTGTCCATCAGTACTATCAGTTTGAAGTTACTCATAGTGTAACTGATACAAAAAAGATGTTAATGAGAAGATGAACTTTAAATAGCAACCACTTATTCAACAAAGGAAGAGAGACTACGACTATGATAGAATCAACAACAATAATTAATTATATAAACCTAGTTTCTAGCAATTAAAGGCAGAAAGAACACATCACTAACCATGGTTGAACACATAAATCCATTTTCCAGTGATTAAAAATAGAAAAACTCATCACCAACAAGTTTTTAGGGATGGGGAGACTCTGTCTATGACAACAGGGACATCAGAGAGTCCCTGAAAGCCAACACGTGAGTTACATGCACGGGTTAAACAACAAGGGCGTGGCGGCACATGGGGGTGGGTGGAACGCTCGCCTGCATTACTCCTCCTTCTGTCTTGGTCACCGGTGGCTGCTAGAGGTGTCCCTAGGGTTAGATTGTTAAGGTTAGGTTTGTTTTTGTGAGAAGGGTTTAGGTATGGGTTTCAATTGTGGGACAAATGCAGGTTTTCTAAACTTGCTCTAATACTATGTTGAGAACTAATAAAAAGGATGAAAGAGCTTACTTAGATCAGCAGCTCTCACTCCTTTATATGTTAGATTTCAAATAAGGTAAGTTACATTTAGAATCACCATTGTAACATCCCGTTACACATGTTAGGGCTAGAATAGTAAATTATGAGGCATTTATGAGAAATTAAGAAAAATGCACATCATGCGTAAGTTAAGTGTGACATGCATACTTTTGCACATTTATATGATTGTACATGCATTCATTGAAAATTTTCAGGTATAATTGTATTGAGTTGTGATTATTCAAAATTTTTGAGAATTTGAATTTTATTTATATTGGAAATATTATTGATTAGTGGAATTGTAATATTTTTGAATTTTGGTAAATTTTGGTGAATTTCAAAAATTATGAATTTTTATGAAAAATAGGAAAAAGGAATCAAAAGAAGATTGGAGATAGTTGTATTGTAAAGATAGAATTAATGGAGTTAGTTTCAAAAGGAACTTAGTTAGAGTTAGACCTTAGGAAAAATGACAAGTATTAAGTTGCTTTTCTAATTTGTCAGAAGTAAGTTTTGATATCTGAGAGTTAAAAGACTAAATTTTTCTATCATCACCTTCTCCGAATTTCTTCCCATACACAGAGTTTTCCATCAAACTCTTTCCGAGAGTTAACTTTTTGATTTTGGTGTTACTTTTTTTCCTAATGCACCCCTAGGGTGCCAACGTCTCCTCTTAGAGGATTTGTCGGGGCGCAGTGCTCTCGGACCTATTTTGTGCCCTCGGCTGGCGCACACCGTCCCCTGGCTGGGTCAAGTTAAACACAGATGGGGCAAGCAATCGCTCCCAATTCTCGGCTTCTGCAGGGGGCCTTCTCTGAGATAGTGATGGCAATTGGTTAGGAGGATTCACCCAAAACCTCGGTTGGTGCGCTCCACTGACTGCCAAACTTTGGGGTGTCTTTATAGGCCTCTCGCTCGCTTGGAGGTTGGGCTTCCGACGTATAGAACTGGAAGTGGACTCCCTCGCGGCACACCAACTCCTGTCTTCCTCAGTCAACAGATCCATGGTGCTCAACCCCATAGTCCAAGGCATCCATGAGCTTCTCACAAGGAACTGAATGGTTGCTCATCGTCATATCTACCGAGAGAGCAACACTTGTACCGACTGGCTCGCCACACAGGCGGATCTTTCTGATTTTGGTGTTACTTTTTTTCCTAATGTACCCCTAGGGTGCCAATGTCTCCTCTTAGAGGATTTGTCGGGGCGCAGTGCCCCCGAACCTAATTTGTGATCTGTAGCGTATTTTGCTTCCCGTTAATAAAAAAAACCAAAAGTTGGTTAGAGTTCACAGTGGGTTACGTGTTCTTACATAGAGTTTAGGGCCTTGGGATAGTTGAAGATTTTGGAATCTTTAACAAGTAAGTATTGAGAAATTCTTTTAGAGTTATAGATTTATAAAATAAATTTGATGAATTCACTGTCATCTGCATGAACATGTGGTTTACGTGTATATATTCATAAGCACTATGTTAATGGGATGAAAATATGGATATAGTGTTATTTTAGTTTTGATGATTATTAGTGATCAGATATTGTGGAAATAAGTTTTGAAGTTTGAAATAGCAATAAAATGGTGTATAAGATGAGTGTAGGAAATAAAAGTATAAAAAGGTGATATGATCTGTTTCTTCACTGTGCATGTATGTTTATATATATGTGCATACGTGAGTTGATGAAAGCTTTAAAGATGATCAAGAAAATAGTTTTTGAGTTAAAAAGTAGTTGAAAAATGATGGTCTGAGATGAGAATGAGTGTATAAATGAAATTTGAGAAGAAAATAGTGAATGTGATAAAAAGTTGAAATTTGTAGAGCATGAAGAGAGAGAAAATGGATATCCGAATTTTTGATGATCTTGATAGAACTTGGTTAATTTTGCTTTTTAGAGGCAGTGTGGATTGTGGTGAATGAGTTTAGTGAAGTGGAGTAGATTAGGAATTGAAGTATTGGTTTTTGAAAAGTGGAAGTTGTCTGAAAATTCTGGGAATGAATAGTGAAAGTTGATTTTTCGATCTGAATTTGGTAAATTTACTTTACTGATCTAGGCATATTTTGACAAAATAGTCTTTATGAAAGTTGTATATCTTTCTTTTATCTTTCCATTGATATAAAGTTTGTAAAATTTGGAGTTCTGGATCAAAACTTATAAAGGTTTGAAGTTGAGATGTCGGTGGAGAAGAAGAAGTGGAATTACACTAGCGTGCTTGACTTTTGAGGTTCAAAATATATTTGCACCGTCATGCATAAGCACGACAGTGACTTTTGAGTATAGTGAAAATGCACTATCATGTATAAGCACGATGGTGACTTTGGGTTATAGTGAATTTGCACCCTCGCGCTTTTCAGAATTTCCATTTTTTTTCTGAACAGCCTTCCTTCTTTTGTCCATAACTTCTTCTCTAGACCTCCAAATGACTGATTCTTGAACCATTGGATTCGTAAGACATTGTTCTATTTGTAAACAAAAATTTGTAATATTATAAATTGATTTGAAAAATATTGATTGAACGAAAGTGAGAGAATTTGTTGGAATGGTATGAACTGGTGTTGTTTTACTGAATATACTTTGGTGTTTTGATTATATCTGGATCTGTAGGATTCAAAATAAGATGATTTTTGATTTGAAGTAAACTAGAGAAATAGGGCTACAAATAATATGAAAAGTCAAATTTTGATTCAGTCTCTAAGATGTTCAATTTTTGGGTGGAATTTGTCTATAGTAAAATGTTTTTGAATAAGAACAATCCGAAAATATTTGAGGCATATCATTCAAATTACTGAACCAAATTGAGTGATTTTGGTATCAATAGAAACTTAAGACATTGGAGAATAACGTTTTAGAAGGAAATGTTGCCTAATTTTGCCATTTACCTTATCAGATTTATTATGCAAAGTTGACCCGTATGTATATTGGAAGAAAAATCTGAAGTGGTCAATGAAGTTGTGTAATTGGTTTCACATTGCTTTTTATTGGTCCAAATTATAAGTATAGATAGTATTAATGAGGGCTTTGATATTTGAATGATTTGTTTATAAGGATCTTGATAAAGTACCCCGAAATTGTCATTAAACATGCATTGTGCATATTGTATAAGTACGTGTGCATTAAGGAATATTTGTACATTTGTGCAAAAAAGTGATATTTGTAAATGTGTTTTGTATGATTTAGAGGAACTCATTGGACACTAATCGGACATTGCTGGACCATCCAAGCAATAGCATTTTGGAGCGTACTGTGAGTCAACCTAGATTAATTTCCTAGGATTTAATTGATTTGATTTGTTTAAACTTCCAATATTATTGAACTGTTTGCGAATTGTTTCTGAATTCCAGACTTGAGGTCCGAGGAGTTTATTAGTTAGGAATGTATTGGAAGTGTTTTAATTTGGTATGAATTCCTGAATGACTTTGATTCTCAACGAAAGTTGAATGCCGGACTTAGGTCCGATGAATATGAAAACTTTATCTGAGCATTTGTATAAGATTGTGATATATGACATATTTAGTATTTGATGCATTTCATAAAATGCATGCTCAGATAAAGGCGTTGTGATTTGAGTAGCCAATTTGAAGCGCTTCCATGTAGAGCTTTGCTTTGTGATTTCTGATTCTGCACGTAAAGTTATGCTTCATGATTCTGTTCTGACTGAGCCCTATGGGCCAGTATTTGTATAAGTTTGTGATAGGCACTGGGTCACAATATTAAGAACGAATGTAAGTCTCATGCATATAGCATTCATATAAGACTGAAATTCATGAATGATTTGCAAAGTTGTATTGAGTGACCTTATGTTGTGCCATGTTGTGTGAGTTATGATGTTCAGAATGAACATCTTTGGTATATGTGATATGTGTTTGACATCCGGTGAAACCATCAATGATGGTTAATTCATTAAGTTCGCAAAACTCGTAAAAATTATAACGTGACTTTTTAGGTACGAGACAGGATACCTGGTTCCTTAGTCAGGGCTTAAGGAATCTTTTGGATAGAAAAATGGCTCAGAGGTTTGTCAGCTGACACCCAAAGTGCTATAGCATTTATTTTGTAGTTTTGTTAGAACTTATAAGAGGTTTTGTGAATATTTGTATGATGGAAACAGTGTAAGAATTGTGAAGGAATACAATCAATGGTTTAAAAATTTAGTGACTTTTGAGTAAGTTAAATGATGCCATGTGTAAGTTGGATTTGCTTTTGCTCCAACATACCATTATCATAGGTTATGTTTATGAAAGTTTGGGTATGTATCTTATGGTAGTGAGATATTGCGCTTATTCTCTAGTAATCACCAACATATTAGTTTAAATATCTTCATACTTTAATTTATGAGATCAATTACTTTCGTCGTAAGAAAGAAATATAATGTATGCTAGTTTTACCGTTTCAACAATATCAAATCTTGATGAAACTATAACTAGAAATATTTAAATTTAATACGTAAATATAAATTGAATCTTACAATTATGATCTTATTATAATTTCAATTACATATTAATTATTTCAGTAATTTTATCTTTAGTATTAAAACGTAAAATTATGTAATTAATACATAAAGATAAAGAATATCTTTATTAATAATTTTTTTACCATACTGAGTCGTTTGTCGTCTAGTAGAAGATGTCTATAGAAGTTGCTTTACAAATTATAAATTTTTTTTTTTTTTTTACCATTCCACCAATTTCCCTTTTGGTGGCTGAAGTACATGCGACCGTCTCCGTACCAACTAGCAAGCTACATGTGGATCTGTTAAATACCTAGTAAACAATTTCCATTAGGTCAATATTCCATAAAGTGGGCGTCCATAGTCCATACACGAACCACTTTGAGTTCTTGTCAATTCCATCATTTCGAAAGATCCTCGTGGAAGATCAGAACAACGCTAGGAACAAAGTCTCGTGTTTTTATTGAAATTCTGCTTGACTTGGGACACTTATAATCGCCTCTCTGACACATCATAATTCAAAGAAAATGATCAGCATATACATACCGGTCATGAGTGAAAGACAAATCTAAATAAAAGACGTCATTCAAAATACCACAAGGACTTGTTTATTCACGTTTTTTTTTAATTTGTATCCCACGCTGTATGAAGTTCTTCGTCAGTTTGGGGCACGAGGGGGCCGGACAAATTTGACCGGCTTTGTCAATCTTGTTTTACATATCAGCCCTGAAGCTACGGTGTTCTTGTTGTTGTAATTTTGAATCAGCCCCTCTTGCTGGCTGTTAGAAATGTTAATTACATGCATCTATTGAAACTATATCTCATCAAAACTTTAGCAAGGCATTCCAGAAACTAATCCAATCTATTACATAGTGTATAAGCTATAGTTCCATCGACATTATATTATATCGAAGGTACCGCAGAGTGACATATGCACGTGTTCTTGAACTTGACAGGCCGCATCATTAGATATGAAATAAAGGGTACTTTAGTATTGAAGACTGGGTCTTGTTTAACCATTAGTCGGTAACTCATATTTTAATGGCGATGGCTGTCGAACATTGCCCTCCCTAAACACCAACTCCCACCCCATTAATTTACAAAAACAAAACGTATGAGTATTTCCAGTCAACTCTTGATTCTTAATTTACAAAGTCCTATTGGTCGTACGTCTAATGTGAATGTTCTTCCTCTATAGATGCTAATTGAGAAAAAAAAAGATAATATGTCCTAATTTAAGCTGTGAAATTAGTTTGTACTCAAACTGTTCAATTTAAATAATGATCGACTAAGTTCATAGACATATCAATATTAATTATAAGTACCAATAAAATTAATTTTTTAAATTTTAATTACTTTTTTATCAAATAATTTATTTAAATACATAGTTTACAATTTATTAGCTATACTTGACAAAACGATTTATTTATTACTCATTTAAAAATTAGTGATTATAGATTTTATTTATTTAAGAAAATATAAATTTAAAATATTTTATTAAGTTAAAAATTTCTCTATTTTAGGTTATTTTCATAAATTTAGGCTAGAATTAACAAAACGAGAAAATTAACTTATTAACTTTAATTTTGTTAGACAGCATCGTCTTTTAACATATTATCAACCCACTGAACAATGGGATTGACTTTTAGTTTGGTTTTCCATGTTTGTCAAGATTTTAAACGAATCAATGATCAACTATATGTAAATCATCCACATAGGTCAACTGGCTTGCTTTTTTTTCAAAATCGTGTCAGAATTCTTATTAATTTATAAGGCATACACATCAAAGTACATACGCATGACAGGAGTTTTCGTCAGACCCCCCTACTCCCTACGCAGATAGTGATAATGCCTCCATCATTATATAAGCGACCTCCTAGGCGGCGTTGGCGAAACATTCGTATCATTAAGTCTTTAAGAATGATGGACTTCAACCAAGCATTTCGCCAACTCTTTCTTTTCACTTTCTTCATTGTCCTCCTCACCAATACCCTCCCAACAACGTCTCAAGAAGTTGGTAAGCTCGTATGGATTCGATTGGGGAAAAAAAAAAAGGATCCATTGTCATTCTTTTCTTGGGTTACTCAGTTTGATCTATACTCTTACCTTCTTCTTCTTTTACCTTTTATCTTGGTATGATGGTATGCAGATGATGAGAATGAATTTAACTATGATCTTCATGGCGACAAGGGACCAGCGAAATGGGGAGAGATTCACCATGAGTGGAGTGCTTGCAGCAACGGATCTATGCAGTCTCCGATTGACCTCTTGAATCAGAGAGTTCAAATAGTTTCCCACCTAGGGAGGCTTAATAGAAGTTACAAACCCTCCAATGCAACCCTCAGGAATAGGGGACACGATATGATGGTAAGCAAGAAACTAGTGTAGGACTACATTAATTAAGAAGATCAACGTAATTGTCAGTCCAACTAACTAAGCATCACAAAACAAGCAATAAACCTACTTCACCTACTACCACCTTTTTATTGAACTTGGCTGTCTATGGTGATTCAAATTTCATTGGTTAAAAGAAACTGTTGCACTTAGACCTACATTAAACTATAGGAGATGTTCTTTGATCATAGTTTTGGAATTAATCATGTATAATTTTTAAATATTCGGGTAAAACTAACTTTGGATTCATGTCTATGTAGTTGAAATGGGAAGGTGATGCAGGACGGATCAACATAAATGGTACTAATTATGCACTCAAACAGTGTCATTGGCACTCACCTTCAGAACACACTATCAATGGCAGGAGGTGCTCTTACTTTTCTTAAACTCTATTTTCTCTGTGCAATAGTAAATAAATAACAACCAGGAGCTCTATAACATGCATAAATCCGTCACCTGCAAATTGTACAGGTTTGATTTAGAGGCACA
Source organism: Erythroxylum mucronatum (assembly GCA_027563825.1). NCBI lineage: Eukaryota > Viridiplantae > Streptophyta > Magnoliopsida > Malpighiales > Erythroxylaceae > Erythroxylum > Erythroxylum mucronatum. The sequence goes on along the minus strand of JAOSBP010000008.1, from coordinate 5,233,502 downwards.
TATGGTTCATGAGAGCTCGGAAGGAAAGGTTGCCGTGGTTGGGATAATGTATAAGATAGGAAGACCAGATTCTTTCTTGTCATCTGTAAACATACACTTCCTCAAACTCTCTATAGATTTATCAGTCACCCTCCCTCTTCACTGATTTAACGTGCTTGTTCTATTATGGATTACCAGATTATGGATCGTTTGCAAGAAATAGATGGCACAGAAGAAAAAGAGACCATAGCGGGTATTATTGATCCAAGGCAAATCAAAATCGGGAGCAGAAAGTACTATAGATACATTGGTTCTCTCACCGTTCCTCCTTGCACTGAAAATGTCGTGTGGACAATTGTTAGAAAGGTTTGCTTTTCCTCATCAGGCAATCCATAGATTATAGTCCTCAACATGCAATCCCTAAGATTCCTCTTGTAATGTGCAAAATTTGTTTTAACTCCTTTGATCAGGTGAGGACAGTTACAAGACAACAAGTGAGATTGCTTCGTGTGGCAGTTCATGATGTAAGTGATCGATATTATATATCATTTGCTTTAAGAGATCTATTTAATAATACAAGAGATTACTGAAATATCTACATGTGCTTTTATGATGAACAGCTATAACCTTATTCTTAATTTTTATCTATAATGCTTTAGAATATGTTCTGTCAACTACTTATTATCCTTGACACGTTACCATTACCTTTGTTGAATTTAGATCTTTTAATCAACCATACAATTCTGACAAATTTGAAGATTATTGTTCAAGCTTTGAAAAAACAAAATTACTGTAATTGAATAGTGTTTTTAGACAAAAATAACGTGGATTTTCTGGTCATGTACAAGTTTTCTCCAATAATTTTTTGAAGACATCCCTTAAATTTAAAGAAAATTTGCATGTTTGAAATGTCATAATTTCCTATTATTCTACGGAATAATAGGGCTCTACAATGTTTAGGGTACGTTTGGTAACTAAGAATGAAAACGTAAAAATTGGTATCTAACATATATTCTTTAATTTTTGTTTTTTTGGTTGTTAGTAATGGATAAGATCATGATTGAGAATGAATTTTAAATAATTCTCAATTTTTATTCTCAAGATAATACGAGAATAACCTGGAATCAGATATCAAGAATAACAGAAAAATAATCATAGATAAATATGACTTTTTTTTCTTTTTCTTTATATTTTATCTCAACTAAACTCTTTGTTTGAGAATTTAAGATTATTTTATTTATTCAGACAAGACATGATTTTGATTAATTCTTATTAGGATATTATTATCAACATTACGCATTAATTTATTTAATAATTAATTTATTATATTTCAATGATTTTGTATCATAAAATAATTCATTATGATTTTTTAAAATTGTATTCTTATAAGAAAAGTATGCAGTATAAACTGACTAACCTGAGCATGTCAATTTAGGCTTTTATGTCCTTAATTTTCAATTTCGAGCTTCTTCATTCCTAAACTGCGCATCTATGTTGACTTTATTACTTATTTACAGGAATCAGATTCAAATGCAAGACCCACACAAGCAATTAATGGACGTCCAGTGGAGCTTTACAGACCACAAGATGAAGAAGACAATTAGAATTAACTTATGATTCCTTCTGTACGAGACAATTAGAATTAACTTATGATTCCTTCTGTATGATTCCTTCTGTATGATTCCTTCTGCTTTTAGATTAAAAATTTAAATTACATTAGTTGTTTACCATGTATCTGATTTCCATAGTTCTTTTGGTTTTCACCTTTATAATGTCGGTTTATTTCTAATTTCCGTTACATATTGATATTATATATATACATATATACATAGAGTTAATTACAAAAAAACCTAAATTTTCGTCGATTTTTCAATTCTAGCCTGAATTTTAAAAAGTAGTAATAAAATGCCTGAATTTTCAAATTTTTTCAATTTTAGCCCGACATTAATTCCATTGTTATTTTTGCTGATGTGACAGTGTTACGTGTACAAAGACCCTCACTAATCAGACGCATCACCATAATTAGCATAAGTTAATTAGATGTTTGAAACAACATCGTTTCAGTCATTTATCAGCTCTCATTCTCTCTCAAAACAGGAACCTTCCAATCGTAAGATCTCTCCACAACAATACCAACCATAGTTAGTTGGAACATCTTTCAATTAAATCACACAAGGAGCGGAAGGTAGCAAATGCTTTCAATCTTGACTTTTACGAATGTCGCTGCATATCTCTAACTTTTGTCATTTACAAGACCTAAATCAAAGTGGTCCTTCAAGTCAGGCAGTCAGGTGTCTTTCTTTTACTTGTAAAAACGAGTGTGTTGTTAATAAAACCACTCCAGATGCAAGAAAAAAACTATTTGGAAAGCAAAAAATGGTTAGACAATCTATCACTTCTACGAATCCATCAATGCTTGCTCACTCCAGATACAAGAAAAAGACTATTTGGAAAGCAGGAAATTAATGGTTAGACAATCTATCACTTCTACGAATCCATCAATGCTTGCTCAGGAAATACGTAAACTTGAACGGCGGCAAAGACAATTGGGCAAGGAAGCTAATCGAGCACTAGAAGTACTTCATAAGGAGGTTGCTTCTTACAGATTGGGCGGCCAAGAAACTGTTGCAAAGATGTTGTCTAAAATTAAGGAATTGCAAATTAGCACTGTTTGAGAAGAAGTTGCGAATAGAGAAAAAGCTAACCTAAAGAACGAAATTAGTCAACTAAACTCTCATGAAAGCACCATTCACTACAAGGAAAATGTCGAATTGCGACGGAATATTACCGACGGTATTAAAACCGCTGGAAATACCGACCGAAAAGATTATTCCGTCGGCGAAGTTGGTTAAGGATAACGATGTTGCGACGGATCAATATTCCATTGCTGAACTTGTGTGGAGGTTATTTACCGACACACATTTCGGTCGGTAAAGTGGTCGGTAAAAACATCAGATTCATCGTATTTCTTTAAACCAAAATGACGTCATTTTGAATACTGATTAAGCCCTCGTCGTCCTCTTTTCTTCCTCTCCCGCGCACCTGCTTCTTCTCTTCCTCTCCCGCACCTGCTTTCTTTCTTCTCCCTTCTTCTCCAATGCACCTGCTTCCTCTCTTCCTCTCCCTTCCGCACCTGCTTCTTCTCCCTACATTCATCTTCGTTCTTCCTTCTCCATCGCCGCTGGTCGCCGTCGAGTGGAGTGGCCTGTCGCCTCGCCGACCTTGTGGTCTCCGACGACAGGTAAGTCACTTCTCCTCCCTTCCCTCTTTCTCCGATAGTTGAGTTGCCGATGGGTATGGGTTTTGTTTTTAAATTTAAATGTTTATTTTGTTTTTATATTTAAATACAAAAGTTGATTTATATTTAAATGTATATTCATATAAATGTTGATTTATATTTAAATGTTGTAATTGATTTAAATGTTGTAATTGATTATTATATGTAAATGTGTTCATCCGTAGGCTTTGTTATTGGTATATATGTAGATGTGTTCATCATCAGGTTGTTTGCAGGAGGTGTTGTTGAATAAAGTGTAAATCTTTGTATTCAAGTTTTCTTCTAGCAACAATGTTTTGGAGGTGAATAAATGGATTACTTTAACCAATCATGACTATCATCATTTAGGCAGAATAGTTGTTGCTTATGACTCTCCCTTTGTCAAAGTTCTAAGTCACTTTTCTTCTTTTCAATGGTTGCATATTGTAGTTAAAGTGATATGGATTGGAAAAGCCTGTAGCTCTTTATATGCTAATAACTTCTCCCTTCAAAGAAATGATGTGTGGATAAACCTTTTGAGGTTTGAAAATTCAATTATGGAACTTTGGCTTGTAATTAAGGACTTCAATTCTACTACTCTTTCCTCATAGGCTAAAGGAGTTAAGTCCCTCAACAAGCCTTTCAAAAAACTCAATTCCAGCCTATCTAAATAAAAATCATTGATCTTATAATTGTGAAAAACTAGTACACTTAAGAGCAATATACGTGAAGGGTCATGGTCAATTAGGAAAAAACTTAATAAGGCCGTGGTAAATTATGATTGGTTACTAAAATTTGAAGATATAAGTGCTAGATTTAATAATAATTGATATTTATATCACTATCCTATTAAAATGTATGGACTCTCAATGAATCAGAAAAGAGTTTATCCTTTTAGGTTCTTCAACTTCTTATGTCATTCATTTGGCTTTCAAGATGCAATGCAAAAGGGATTAGACCATATGGTTCAGGGATTTGACTTTTAAGTTCTTTAATAAACTGGAAGCAATCATAGAAGTGATGGAAAAAAATTATAAAAATGAAGTTTTTACTCAAAGTAAAAGCCTTATTTTTGAGGGCAGAGAGAATCTTCTAATGAAACAACAGGAGCTTTATATATATCTAGATGATTTGAGCTTGGAGTTGGCTAAAAAGACAACGATAGGTGAGTATTTGAGCTATATAAGTCATTAATCATATAAAATATACAGTGTTATAGTTAACAGAAAGAGATAGCAATACATGTTTCTTCCATAAATCTCTCATAATTAGAAGACATTGAAGTACATCTCATTACATAGATTGAAGTTATCGTACATATTCTCATTTCATTGTCTAACCTACATATTTAAGCTTCCTTTAAACTCAAAGAGGACATGTATGCCGATGAAGGCGAGAGCAATGTCACAACAGCATATAAAGGAATAGGAAGATCGAGATTTGTCGAAAATTCTTCTATTCCTCAAACTGAGTCAACATAATCACGTATGCATTAATATAGTGGTGTTTCGTTAGTTATATGGTTCTCTAATATCACGATCTCAAAACTTCTGCTCTGATTATGTTTTAGGTCAAACTGTTCCTCTTAGTAGTTCATCTGGAGAATTAGTCTTTCATTCTAAGAGCGGCAACTCATTCACTGTTTCCTCAACAAGTATGGCTATAGCTTCAAAACTATTACAACAAGGTGTTCAAAAGCCTACACCAGTTGGAAGAAGTTTCACTGTTTCCATTGGTGCGTTTCAACGTGCGAGGACTCTTCTCGAGAACCCAGACATTGGGGACTCTAATTTTACCTTCACCGACTCGCATGTCACATGGAATAAAACAAATTAATTATATCGATGTGCTTCTTTGCTGCAAAACATTATTACACTTAGCTTTCATGTTGATCTATTGTTGTATCTATAAGACTTTGTTAAACAATACATATTTGTATTATTGTTAAGGTGCATTTATTGTTGAAAACAATATGTTAACTTTCATATATTGGATTGTTTTCTTCTCCATATATTGTGTAAAATATTGCTTTCAAAGTATTAATTATACTTGTAGAGAATTGGGCAAAATTGAATTTCAGGTTAACAAATGGGACCAAAGAGACAGCGTGAGTTCATGCGACCGAGGTTTAGAGCCATGTTCGGGGGAAGTTACAGTGAAGGTGGTTCGTCACGATCTGCAGCTCCGACTGACTCACCTCCTCCACCGTTAGCGCCGACTGCTGCAGATGAGGCATCACCTACTCCTTTTCATCCTACACCATCCCCTTCCCCAACACACATATCATCCAACACCCCATTATCGAAAGAAGGAGACGTCCGTGAGCCTGGAGCTGAGGGGCCTGATGGAAGAAAGTTTGTAACAGTAATCAATGACTAGTAAGTTATATCAACGCATGCACAATTTGCTTCTTATCAAGTCTTACAGATATAAATTTTTACATAGGCTCACATA
>JAOSBP010000008.1:5196676-5212497 GCA_027563825.1 Erythroxylum mucronatum | reverse complement strand
AACAAACAGCACCTTTTCCTTCCTTTTGGTTAGCTTTCGAGAGGCTAGCCACTCTCCCAACTTCAGACTATTTTTTCCCGACCCATTTCTTGCCTCATGTTCTACAGAAATACCCTCTTCTCTCTCATGCCCAGTGGGCCCTACTGCTACCAAGTTAGTTAGGATTGTCCTCCCTTTTTTCCCTTGCAGCAGCCCCTCTCTCTGTCTTCTAGAATATACCTTCAACCCCACGTGCCCCTTCTTCCTTTTATAAACTTTCTCAATTAAGGGTCTATCACAGTCCATATGAGTAATAGCACGTATGAGTTGGTCTTTGTTTTACAAATTGATGGACTAAAGGTGCAGACATAGTGATCGATTTCATTCGTGGAAGTTTGAGAGTCTTAGTAGGTTGGGCATGTTTAGATGAAATTCATTTCATACAAGAAGAATCTTAGGATGTCCTTTTCATAGATTGATGGAGTGAAGCTGTGAACCCGGAGATTTATTTCACCAGTGAAGGTTCGAGAACTTAACTGGCCCGTTTGGGCATGCTTGGGCAAAACTCACCCTAGATGAGAAGAGTCCTACATGTGGCTCAATGAAATTATTCCAAGCAAGATTAGTCTTGGATGCTTGAGGGATCTAGCATGTCCTTGAACTAGTTGAAAGGGAATCATTTGTAGCAAACTGAACATTAACTCTAGCTTGAAGAGTGTTGTGATTATATTGTTATAATATGTATCACATATTCGTATAGATGGCAAAGGGTTAGGCTGAGCTGGGCCTGACCCAAATTAACCTTCCTAAGGTGCGGCTCGAGCCTGGTCCAAAACTCGATTGCACCTAGCTCATGTTGCCTGAGCCTGATCCAAAGACTGCGAGCCACCCAAAGCTCTTCATTGCATCTCATTGTTGTCAAAGTCTCGCTGCCCATCAATCTGTCATCCCATGTTTGAGATCCAAAAGTGCATTTGCAAGTACAACCCAAACTATGAGTCTTATTAATCTAGAAAGAAAACTTAGAAGGAACAAGGGAAGAGATGACAAGGGGATGCTGAAGTCATTGGTCTTCAATTGTGGGTGGGTCAATAGTTTCTTTGAATTTTTCCTGCGCATATGCTGGTTGGACAAGAGAATAAGGCCATCTTATTCTGCACTATAAGGAACAAGAGAAGTTAACTGAATATAAGAGAAGAGAAGGATCAGGAAATGCAAAATGTACCAGCGAGTTGGGCGGCTGTTGAAGCAGAAGAAGAAGGGGGCTAGGGTTTTCTTTTTATATATAGTCAGGCAAGGCCATGGAGCCAAAGCCTGGCTTGAAGCCCATAAATTGAAAAAAAATGGCTGAGCTCGACTCAAAGCCTGGACAACTCAGGCTGAACTTATTGATTTCAGGCTGGGCTGTTTCCGGCCTGGCTATTTTGCCAACCCCACATATTCGGACAATACTTTCATAGCTCGTATTATCTGCTTCTATAAATTGATTGGCTGAAATCAGAGTTAAGCCATTCTACTCATTCTTTTTCTATTTTTGCACGCAGGAAAGGGTGTTGAGGGTGATCTTGTTTCTCACATCATTGTCATACCATGTGTCTAAACCTATTCTTATTATCACAACTTCTGATATGCTTAATCTATGGGATCAAGAGTTCTTCCACATTGCTTCTTCTGATGTAGTGGTCTACTGTGGAAACAAAGATGTGCGCAAAGGAATTAGAACACTGGAGTTTAATGAGGAAGGAAATTGTGCATTGTTTCAATATCTGATAACATCAATGGATATTTTCATTGAGGTATATCTTTTGAATCTTACACAATATTATAGCACGGAATTCTGTTTGGTTAAAATGATTGACAAGTTGTCTTTATGATGATCTTGCACGTTTCAATCATCTACAGGATGATCATACTCAAGGTTTTTGTCTCTTACAGAACATAATAGGCATGTGTGGTTGACACGAAAGAAACTTTTTTATTCTTTTTGGAAAAAAGGGATTTCTAACGTTTTTGCACTTCTATAAAAATCTGAAGAAGTGAAATAAAAGATGAAACAAAGATTTGTTATTACTATTGCTGAATTTACTGGACTTCTTTGTTCAGTAATGGGGATATCTAACCACATAAATGGTTCTGTAGGATCTTAATATGTTCGATTCTATTGAATGGAATGTGGTTGTGATTGATGAGTGCCAGTTCTCTGGGATATATTCTCATATCTCAAAAGTTATTGAGCTAAGAACTGATATGAAGCTTCTCCTTGTCAATGGTCAACTTAAGGTATGGTTCTACATGACTACATGCATTGATATTTATCCTGAATTATTTTGTGGTGCCTCCACTAATTTTGTTGATGTCCTGTATGTTACTCTATGTGTTACAGGATGATATTGCTGAAAATTTGTTACTGCTTGATTGTCAGAGTGGTTGCAGTAATGAGAGCTCAGTTATTTTATCTAACAATAAGATCAGTAATTTAAAGGATAGCTTGTCAAGGTGTTTGGTTAATGGTGGCAAGTCGGATTCCTCAAAATTTGAAGAGTATTGGGTACCTGTCCATTTATCACCTATGCAGCTGGAGCAGTATTGTGCTTCTCTACTTTCAAATGCTCTGTCTCTTTGTTCAACCTCGAAAAATGATACTGTTGGGGTCCTTCGAGATATTCTCATCTCCACACGGAAGGTTTGGCTGAATAAATTCGCAACGAATCACTTGATTTTCTGGATTTAAATTCTTTTTTATTAGTATTATATCTTTGTTTGGTTATAAATAGTGCATTTTTTTTAGTAAGCTGAAAATTTGGGTTGGATCATCAACTTGTCGATACTTTTCATTTTCATTTTCATTGTTTCGGTACTTCATTAATTTCTCTGAGCTTCAGATTATTTCATCTACTCTTGTGATTTGTTAGTCATATGCTTGTTGATGGTTGGCAGTGCTGTGACCACCCCTACATCACAAATCCATTACTGCAAACCTCGCTGTTGAAAGATTGTAAAGTAGTTGAGATTTTGGATATTGGAATACAAGCGAGTGGCAAGCTACAACTTCTTGATGCTATGCTTTCTGACATAAGGAACAGAGCTTTAAGGGTCCTAATTCTTTTTCAGGTACACTGAATTGATTTATTTCTTCACAGTCCTTATAAAGCTTTTACATATGATGTGTTGCATGACTTAAGATGTTTTGGCTTAGTCCCCGTTTCTTACGGCTATTCCATCGTCTGCAATTTCTGTATATCTTTATGGTTATTATGGTGTTTAGTTTATGTATGTCATTCAAATGTGTTTGGCTACGATGCTTAAATAGAAGGCAACTAATCTTGAATTACTGCTTTCTGTATGCCATTGTTGTATAGCCACCGTCCCTTCCTCCATCTCTCTCTCTCTCTCTCTCTCACACACACACACACACACACACACCCAGCCAATAGAAACTTGGAAACAAGACTTTTAGATTTACATAATTTAATCTATCAACTGTTTAATGTTGAACCTTTTGAGAAACAATAATCTTTTACTTGATAGTGAAAAGAGCATTCACGTTAGAATTGGTCCCTGATGTTCTGAATAAACGCACAAAACATTTAAAACTGTTTTATGAGACATACAGAATATTTTCATTATGACTGAATTTCTTGTAGTTTATTGATAGAGTGATGTTCCAACTTCCTTAATGGTGTTGCAAAGAAAATGTTTCTTTTGTTGATTCTAATTCTCCTAATTATGCACAATTCTATGTAATCTAGCTGGTTGAATAGTCAGCCCTTTGAGGATGAGATTTAGATGCGTCCAAGAAATCACCCTGATGTAGTTCTTTTTTTAAGGCTTTTAAACCATATTTCACCTTTTCCTTTTCAATTCCCCCTGTGTGATGTGTTGCTTACATGTTTGTACAGTCTAGTGGTGGTGGTGTATGTATTGGAGATATTCTGGATGATTTTATGCGTCAAAGGTTTGGAGAAGATTCTTATGAGCGTATTGATGCGTTTATTACTCCTGCAAAGAAGCAAGCAAAAGTTCACAACTTCAATAATAATCAAGGAATGTTCGTCTTGTTGTTAGAAACTCGTGCTTGTTCTCCTACCATCAAAGTTTCATCAGTAAACACTGTCATCATATATGGTAGTGACTGGAGCCCAATGAATGATTTACGTAACCTGCAAAAGATAACAATTGAAATGCAACGTGAGCAGATAAAAGTATTTCGTCTATATTCACTATATACTGTGGAGGAAAAAGCTCTAATCCTTGGAAAGCAAGGCAAGAAGCTTGATAGTATCTTACAGAATATGAATTCTAGCACTATTCACATGCTGCTTATATGGGGATCTTCGTATCTATTCGAAAATTTGGCCAATTTTCACGGTGGAAGTCCTTTGTTTGAAAAATCACTTTTAGATGTTACCCGGGAGCTCTCTGTCATAATTTCTGACAACACAGAAAATGTTACAGACAACCTATCTCAAATTTTGAAAGTCAAACAGAAACAAGGAAGTTATAGTGTCAATTTTCCATTGCCTGGTGAGCTGAAAGTGCAGCTTATGGGTGAAGATCCACCACATATATTTTGGAAAAAGTTGTTGGAAGGAAAGGAACCACAGTGGAAATATTCATCTGTTTCAACGCAACGAATTCGGAAAAGGAGTCAGTTGTTTGATTTACAGCAGGAAATAGATATTGAAGGTAACAAAAATCCAAAAAAGTGCAAGAAGTTACCTACAACAAGCGATCATGCACCTCGTGCAAAATCAGCTGTAAATGATGGAGATATAGCAGCTAAGGACAGGGAAGGTGATGTTGATGTGACTCCTTTCCTTAGTGTTATTTCTTGGGCCTGCTTTAGACTAACGATTTATTGAATTGTCAGTGGTGTACAATATTCTGGCTTTTACTCAACATTTCTGAATAACCTTTCATAAATCGTCTCCTTGTATGTGCAGGAACAATTGGAGTTCCAGCTCAAAGTTTGTCTGATGCGCTGCCTGAATCAAACAGTGAACCAACTGCAATTCATTCCAATTATACAAACAACTCTCTTTTTTTGTCTAACAAATCACCAGAAATGCCTAAAGCCAATATGAACAAGTTTATTGATAGAACTAATGTGCACAATGCACAGAAAAGTCTACATCTTCAATTGAAGCCTGAAATAGCAAAACTTTGTGGAATTTTACGACTTCCAGTATGCCTCTTAGTTCCTTCCCAGTATTCATATGTTCATAGTGCTCCTTTATTCCCCTTTCGTCAAAAATTTAGTTTTGCTACAAGGCTTGTCATTTGTGTTTTGCTATCATTGCAGGATGGTGTCAAGACTATGGTTGAAAGTTTTCTCGAGTATGTAATGAATAATCATCGTGTCAATAATGAACCTGCAACTGTATTGGAGGCCTTTCAAATATCCCTTGTAAGGACTTATAATTTCTTATATCTACTGCTGCTTACACTGTTATTTCTCATTATCTATGTTTTTTTTTTCCCAATATCATTGTTAGTCTCACAACCTGAGTGAACTATAAGGGATGTTTAGGTGTACATAGTTATGTAAGAAGTAATTGATTATTTGAATGTTTGTGATAAGCATAACTGTAAAGAAAAATTATATTCTTTTACTCTATGCGCCATAATCTCTTCAAGCATTTTGATCTACCACATATTTATAATGCATTGTAATTGAGGATTTGATGGAATAAAAGAACATAATTAGTATTTGCGTAAGATGGCTTATGTATTGGTGATTAAATATTAAATAACTTCCCATTTTTATTTAACTCAAACTTGATTAGATTATGGTTGTTAGAAACAATGAAACAAAAGAGAAGATTGTAGAATGTAATGTTGATACCTCTATAGTGTACCAAGCCCCATTTTGAAAGAGAAGATACTTTAAAACTCTTTTGATCACATGCAACAAATTTACCATTAATTTGTTAAAGTATCAAAGTATGTATCATTTTATTTTAAGAAAACACTCATGGGTGGGCCTTCACGTGCTTAAACAGATTTCTTCTTTTTTTAATGTATGTTTTTATTGAATATATACGGACTTTCTTGATTAGAGACTTTTGAAGAGTAATCAGTTGCTTAAATTTTAAAATTATCCACCATATGCAATGTGTATATAATATACACACATAAGTCTGAACGGACTAACTTTGGCCTCTGACAAAAATTCCATGTTCTGAAATTAATACAACTAAAATGACCCTATATTTGAAGTTTTTTCCTTTGTTGTTTGGCAATCCGTGCACCTTATTTCATTTTCTTTTTTTTTTCTCAAAAAGGAGGATTAATTCCTTATACACTAAGGTTCAAACCTTGATGTGTTTATGGTGGAAGCACATCACATCTATACTTGGCCCAAATTTGGGTCCATGTGCACCCAAAAGATATAGGAGGATTACTTTTCCTTCATAAATTTAAACTGGAAATTCATGTCTAATAGTCTTGGCCATGGATTCCAAGTTTTCTATTGTTTTCTATTTTCAATTGATTTCCCTGGAATAGGGCCTTGATTGAACCCTTGAAGAAACATTTAAATAGATTGTATCTCTAAATGATTTGATATGACCCTATTGTGAAAGCCCTTGATATTTGAGGTTTTAAAGTGAATCATTTTTTTCCAAATAAAGTCAAACTAGAGATAAAGATCTAGTGTTTTTATTGCTTTCATTTGCTATGTATATGATTTAAATTTTGATAAAAAAATTTATTTATTCTTAGAGTTTGATATCTCATTGTCGAGAGCTGTCGTGTATAGTGTTGGTAAAGTACGTAGTTTGAGTAAATAATTTTTCTTAATATCATTCAACACTTGAACTACCAATTCACTTGTTACTTCTATGCTGGAAAAATTTCAGTGCTGGACGGCAAGTTCTTTGCTGAAGTACAAACTAGACCACAAGGAATCTCTTGTACTTGCAAAAAAGTACATGAATTTTGGCTGCCGCAAAGAAGAGGCAGATTTTGTTTACTCAATGTTGCGGTGTTTGAAGAAACTGTTTTTGCATCATACTGGAAAGTTGAGGACAGCCTGTTCTCCAAATGCTTCTCAGATATTATTGAAAGATCCTATTCCAGATCATCTACCTTCAAGGCCTTCGCAGTCAAGGCCATCAGATCTACAGGTCTCCGGTGATCAAGTTCTTCCCCACATCGTATTGGCACGCTATGATATCTCAAAAAGTATCAAGGATATTGAAAAGAAGTGCGACAAGCAGATGGCAAAGCTCATTGCAAAACAGGAGAAAGAAAAGGAACAAGTTTTGAAAAAATATGAGGAAGAGAAGGCGCAACTTGATAATGAACATAAAGCAGAGGCAGCTGTTATTCGTCTACTTGCTAATAATCCATTGGGATCAGACAAACTTAAGTTACTTGATATTCACTATGCCAAGAAGTTTGAAGAACTTGAGCATTGTAGGGAAACAAGCTTAAAAACTTTAAAGGTGAAGCATATTGCTGCAATAAACGGATTAAAGGAGGGAAAGAATGATTGGGTGGAAGGAGTGAAGTCATGGGCTCAAGTTGAATTATTAAATAAGATGTCTTCACTTGAAGCGGGATATACTAAGGCAGAATCTCTTCCTTTAAGTTCAGGCTATGAATTACGAAATCTAGAGAATTCCCTATCCACACCAGGGTGCAAGGCTCCAGTGGAAGTACCTGAGGCCTTAAGTTCCAATGGGGATGAAGACGATGTTCTCCCTGGCTTACAGTCTTCGTCTGAGCAGATATCTCATTCCAAGTTAAACATGCTTGGTGGTGAAGCCCAACGGGGGATGGCTGACAGCGTGCATTTGAGGAAAACTTTTCAGAATGTTGTCTCTGATACTGCACTTTCGTCTAAAGTTTGTACCAAAGATATGGAAGTTAGCTTAGGAGTTCCTGAGGCTGCTGGTTCTAGTGACAGTCTGGAGAATACTGATCATAGACCTTGCTCTGAAGAACAAAATATTCTTGGAACCACATTGATATCACCTTGTAAGGAGTTCCCAACTGAAGGCCCTGATAGTGCCAATACCCTGGGTGGCTTAGAGGATGTTGCCCCTGTAAATCCTCCTTTGGGAGGAAAAACTTGTGATTTTACTGTTTCGTGCATGCATGATGGAATTTTGTTGGGAGTGCCTGATGCTGCTTCACCTGAAACTGGTAGGGACTTGAACATCTCTGGAAAGAAAGAAAGAGTTTCTACTTTGGCCCCTGATCATGAAAGCATTCATTGGGGTACAGTTGCTTGTGGCGGTAATCAGGAGTATCTATCCTCAGATAATATTGCTGGAGCAAACCAGCAAAATGGGGATGCTTCATCAGGAGGGCCTGAAACTAATTCCAGCAAAGAATGTGACATTCATGATATTGGTACATGTGGTAGCCGGATTATTTGTGATGAGACGTATCAAGACTCTCGCACCTCAAGTATAATTGAGGGAACCAACCAGGTAGCCAGTAAAGTCACAGTGGAAGTGCCTGAAAGTGCTCCTGGTAAAGCAGAGGAGGGTGGTATAGCTTCTAAACGGCAAGATGAAAATGGTCAAACAGATCAGAATGTGTTTAATGAGGACTTGCAGTCATTGGATAAAGCTGCTGTGCATGAGCAGGATGCGGAGGCTTCAGTTCGAATAACTGAAATTTCTGACAGTGAATTCGTGACATGTGCTAATGATATTTTAGAGACGAATAGGGTATGCCCAACCCTTTCAGATAAAGACGATGGTGCTATTTCCATCTACAGTTGTGATGATCCTTCCCCGTTCTTGCCTCAACCTACCTTTGCCGAAAACAGTCAAGTGACTCTCAGTGAATGCCAGCAAAACCGTGAAGACCATATTGAAAGCAGTATTGCTGAATTTCCTAGGCAAATGGTTGAGAACCAAACGGATCTGTTGAATCAAACCATTTTGCAGCCCACAACACATTTTGCTGAGCATCCACCTGTAGAAACACCCGTTAGCACTTCAGGGATACATGTTGCAGATACAAGGCCTATTCCTGCTTCTTCTACTACTAGTAGTCATTATGTACAAGCTGCAACTGATGTAGGAATTCCTTCGCCGCTACACCATGATCCACTTCAAAATGAGCTGGAGAGAATAAGGAAGGAAACTGACCAGATTATTATTATCCATGAAGGCAGAGTTAGTATCCTTTTATTTAACTGTCTCGTCTTTGATGCTAAATGAAGCCCTAGGTGTTTTTTTAAAAATGAAAACTTCCTTTCCATTTTGCAGAAGCAGCAGTTAAATGATGAGTGTGAGAAGGAGATAGCTGAGGTGGTTGCTCAGATTCGTAAAAAGTACGAGACCAAAATTCAGGAGCTTGAGAGTGAATTTCTCTCTAAGAAGAAACAGCTGGAGAGCAATTACAAAACAGTTTTCATGAATAAGATCTTGGCTGAGGCTTTTAGTTCCAAATGCAGGGATGTTAGAGTCTCAAACTCACCAGCCACGCAGCAAGGTATTTGATATATGTGATGATGTCAGCCATGTGGAAATCGTAAAATTCAATGTCTAAAGTGTCTTGCAAGCCCTAATGTCTTCTTTATTTTGGCTGTTTAACCTGTCATGTTCAAATTTAAGCAAATTAAGTTTCTTATGCTATAAAATTTGAGTGATTTAAGGCCTATTGGAATCTTACAATGTCATGCAGCAAAAAATTAGTCCCAGTTCCATGTTAGGTGATCATTTTTGTTATAAAATACATTTTCAATTCTGGTTATTTGACTTCTGAAATTCTTGTTTGTGTCATTGTTAAATAATCAGAAATTTTTACTCTCAGGACTTGCTGACTGTTCTTTAATGAGTTTGATGGGCAAAAAAGTGAAAGGTTAGGTATTTAATTATTGATTATGAAATGACAGGAATAGTTAAGATTTTATTCATTGAGACTACAAAAATGTCATCAATTGAGCATTATTGTTATGAAAGCTGACCACATTTCTCTATAAAGTACCCGAATAGAATTGTGGGAATTTAAGTTTTAACTACACAATGAAGCTATGCAACTGTTTCCATTGTATAAAACCTGAGCATCTTATTAATTCAGGATATTTGAGTTTCTATAATGAGGCTTCAGCTTCCATAGATGAAGTTAACTTTTTAATGACAAATTATAAATTGCTATAATCAAGTAGCTTTGATGTAGGACGAGCAGAATATATATCAAATTAGTGATTAGAATCCACAGAACTTACAAAGTCTGGCCGCTAGAATTTGTGTTTTAGGTTTGGGATTTTAGCTTAGGTTGTTCAAATTTCAAGTTAGGAGTAGCTGGAATTTTAATAATGGAAGGTAGAGAACTAGAAATCACTCCTAAGGTCAAGAATCATTCTTTGAAGAAAGCTTTACACTTTTAATTGAAAACTCAAGTTTATAGAAAAATATTGAGGATCTTCAATAAGTTTTCAAGTACTAAACAATTAGGATAACATGTCTTACTACAAAACTTGGTACAAACTAAATTTCAGCCTTAGTTGTCTTTTTTGTCACCTGAACTCTTACTCTTCATCCTATCAAATTAAAGTTTGCAGTTAATTGCTTTGCCCTTTTTTTATTTTCTTATAAACTCCAACTTCTTTTGCATCAAGCTTAATTGGTTGAAATTACAAATTCTAGCACTTTGTGGTTGAGTAACTTGCCCTCTTGTGTATCTTCTGTACACTCTTAAAGCTCTTCTCTATTAATTTTGAAGTTACAAATTCAAGAACCATTTTTAGGTTCAGGGGTTTAGTTACCCCTGAACCAGTTGTTCAGCCCCTTCATAGGGGTTTAGTTACCTGCATGTGTCTTTAATGTCATAAAACCTGCCTACTTGTTGATGCACCAACTTTTAATTCAAGGGATTTGGAATCCTGTAACTTTCCTTAGCATGTATTTACTATAACACTATTTGTTCTCTTATTTTTCTCGTTGATGATGCATTTATGCCTTTTTTTTTCATCAGAATTGTCCTCTAGTTTTCTGCTGCAACTACTTCAGCTGTCCTCACAAGACTCTGCTCAGAGGCCTGTTACTGGTTTGAACTTGGCTAGTTCTCCAGCAGCCAGTTTGCAAACTGCTACACAAACGACTCCTGCACCTCAACCATATGGTGCAACATCAAATGTTGTCTCCTCTTCCTCCGTGCCCTTTTCTGGCACCTCAACCAGATCATCCCCCTTAAGCTCTATTTTGCCAATAACAGGCAATGCTGGTACCTCAACCAGATCACCCCACTTGAACCCCATTTCGTCACCTATTCCTGACACATCAACCAGAGCAGCCCATTTAAGCCCCATTTCGCCAGCAATAGGCGGCCTTGGCACTTCATCTAGATCAGCCTACGTAAGTCCTATTTTGCCACCAATAGGCAATGCTGGCACTTCAACCATATCCCGCCACTTAAGTCCTACTTTACCACCAATAAGCAATCCTGGTACTTCACCTCACTTAAACCTGATTTCACCCCCAGTAAACAATCCTGGGGCCTCAACCAGGCCACCCCACTCGAGCTTCATTCCACCAACAATTACCAATCGTCAACTTGGGAGTGAAATTAGAACTCCTGCTCCTCACTTGCAACGTTTCAGACCTTCAGCATCAGTAGGTTCTAATACTGCATCTGTTGCGCATAGCATGCCATGTCAACAGGTGGTCTCTAGCCCCCTCTCCACTCCCACGCTTCATAAGCTTCCAGTACAAATCCAACCATCAATACATCAAGCTAATCCTCAAAGTGGAGTCCAGTTGTCTGAAAATGCAGCAAACCTTCCACCAATTCCAAGTTCGTCACTATCGGCAATTGAGTTGCTTATGGATGTTGATGCGGTTCCACCATGCAGTTTGCCTCCACTAACAGCTACGGGGTCTAACTGGGATCAATTGCTCGTTCCTAACCAGTTCGATGGTGCACCAACAAATACATCGTGTGAAAATGATGTCGTCTGTTTGTCAGATGAAGACTGACTAATAAGGACTGGTTTTAGTGAAGTTTACGAACTGCATTGTGGTAATGGCCTGGGGACCGCAGTGATTCTTAACTGTATCCTTCTTGTACAGCATTGCAGGTAGCACATGTTCCAATTCCCATGTAGCTGTAGTTTGCACATGTTCAAATTCCCATGTAGCTGTAGTTTTGTATATATTACGGCTTATTGGGATCATCATACTGAATATGGTGCTGTTAAGAGGCTGCCTATTTCATGTAAGTTTTTATTATCTCAGTTACCGGCGTCCTTTGTGTTTGACAAAGATGCCACCTTGATGAAAATCATTTCTTTATCTGTAAGTTTTACATAGCTAGCTAACCACCTCGAATGGTTTCGCTCAGCAGCGAAGATTTGACAAAGATACCTCCAACAATGAGCCCATTTGGATTAAATGAGCATAAATAGATATATCTTCAAAATTTTGGATTAAAAAACCGTTTCTAACATAATATTTTTTTATTGTAATTTTACCCCCAAAAAATCGTCTTATTGTCACCAGTAACTAACACTTTTAAAGTCAACGTATCAGCAGGCGCCTATGTTAAAATCAGACACATGCCTTAGCCTCTTGTCTTCTTTTTACGCCTAAATTCGGAAAATGATGGATTGTCATATAAGGAAACTCAGTTGAGGATCTTTAATTTCTTGTTTGAAAAACATAAGCTGCACAATTTTGAATGAGCATTTTCTTTGCTGTCGTGTCGTTAAAACAGACCAATCAACAGATAAATGGAAAATCGAACACGACGACGGATAGCAGTTTGACAGTCAAAGGGCGTGAAAATTCAACGAAAAGGTGGGCAAGTAATGCCATAAACTATTTACTTTTTATATCCCCATTTGAAATTTCTGCTCCATAAGGGTAAGGGATGATTGAGCGCTGATATAAGACTGCTCCTAGAGGTTTCTTGGTGTACTTTGATCTAATATCTGCCAAAAAAAGTCAGACAAAGCACAGTTGCGTGTGATGATTTTGGTTCTAGTATAGCTATAAAAAGAAACCTAAGCTGGCTTAAAGTACCTTATAAATAAGCGGTGGACTTGACTCTAGGCAAGTAGGCATAGCCATGTTATGCTAAAAAGTAAAACGATCACCCTACCACTTATTTCAATGCCATTACAAGTTGGTAGTAGCACTCGCATTGCACCATTCCTTATAAATGCAAATAAATTTGACTTGACGCAAAGAGTAGCTTTTGACAACTGTATTATGTATGTAACAAATGACATTCATGCTTGACACCCTGTCAATTTCCTCAACCGCATAGACTATCATTAATTCAGCACCAACATTTGGTCATCTCTCTCAAGCACTCACCTGTTAGGTTTTTTATCATTCAAACTTGAAGGGTTGGCGTCACCACACAATTTTAACAGGTACCCACCTAAGACTTCTAACTTTTTCGTATAACCATAATATTCATAATCAAACAATATTTTATTATATTATATTATAAATCTTTTCATCCTTTCAAATAAAATTTTGTTAATATTATATTTTGCATTCATATAACTTTATCTCTCTATGATCATAATACAAATTCGATCCTTGTTGGAATACCTTGTACGGAAGATATTGTAATATCTCATTATTCAATCATATCGTCCTCTCCCACATACATACTCAGTGCCTTTTTAATGACCAACATAATCCCCTCTTTTGGTCTCTTGATATACTTATTATCGCAAGCATTTTTCAAGTTAGGCATATCATCATCCACTTTCTCTTCACTCTTGGATACATATTTTACATCCTCTCTTTTAGTAGTTGGGTCACGTTGTTATCAAGATATGACATCTTTATACTTCTCTAACTTATCCCTCGTCTTCCTATATTGCCTGATAAGATGCTCATATTGACCTCTTACTATATTCAGGGTGAACTCCAAGTCTATCCCCACTCTTTCCTCCTCGTTCATTTCCTTTCTTTGGATGAGCTTTTCTTTCAACTTTGACTCTTAATGAACTTGTAAGAAAATATTAGTAGCAAAAGTAAATTTTCATTTATTTTTCTTAAAATTCACTCTACTTATAATCTAAATTCTTGACTAAAAGTTTTTTGTAAACTATATAATCTATATCAAGAAATATAGTTTAAATATTTTTCATTTATCAAATAACTCCAAAAGAAGTAAATTGGATGAAAAACAAAATAAATAAAAATAACTAGAAGCCAAGAAAATAAGAAAACTTAGAAATAGGAAAATGAACTTGTTGGAACCCAATTACTCCAAAAATAAAAAAAGAATAAGAACTCAATAAGAATGAATTTTTAAAAACAGAACAATTGATAAACAAGATTCTTTTATTAACCTGTAAAATCGAGGAAATAAGAAACAAAACCAAAAAATGAATTATTTTTTATGAATATTATCCACAAACAATGCAAACAAGAAAATTAAATGTACAAAACAAAGACACAATAATGATGAAAATGTAAACAGGCAATATCAAACTAAAAATTTAGGTTTTTATACAAAATATGATATGAATTCTCCCAATAAGAATTATGATATTCATTATTACTATTACGTAATCAAACACTATTATATCTTGACAAGTTCGATTTAAAAAAAACACAAAATTACAAAAATGATATGAATCGCCGCACTAAGAGAAAAAGATTAAGAATAATAAGATTATAAAGCCTAATCGCTATTAATAAGGTAGATAAAATCATAAGTTTTTAGAGAACTAAAAACAAGAGTTACCTTTAAAAGATTGAAGAAAAATATTTCTAAAGTTTTTATTAATTAAAAACAATGATAAGTAAACAATTAATTATAGTAATAAGAAAGCCTCATATAAGTATAAAACTATAAGAAGAAAATATCATACTAAAATAACAAAACCATAAGCAACTAAACACACGTCTGGCGTTGTTTAGGAAACATACCAAAGTCAATTTGTTTTAAAAAGTTTAACATCAATTATAAGTTCAACTCCAGCATCTTGTTCATTCAATCTGCAAACCTTGTGTTACTCATATTTTGTAACCCTTTCTAAAAACTTGGTTCTTCACTGATTTAACAACATAAGCTTGACTTCATTCTCTTAGAGATCAAAACTTTGCTTCGTGCATAAAGATTCACTATTATATTATTAGATCATCGAAAACTTGTTTAACCTTTTTTGTTTTACTCTCAATGAATCTCCAACAACTTTGGACGCTTCAGGTGAACTATAAACAACCTACTCAAACCCCTTCTTCTAATGCTTTGAGTTTGTTGTATAACTTGAATTGATGCTTTGATTCACGAAATATTTTGTTTTTTGTTTTTAACTTTCAGAACGTGAAAAGAATACAAAAAGTTAATGTAATCCCGCCTGACAGATACCTGGTGCTCATACATACATTCATTGGCCCCTCCCAAATGCCTTTTTAGATGTAAAGTTCATTCCTCCCAACAAGAAATTTATCTGCTTTTGAGACGATGAGCAAATACCAAGTTAATTGCTTCTCATGAAATGAATGAAAAGAGAGCATTCATAAATTTTTAAAACTTAGTGGATAGCAATCGAGTAAAGTGTTCACTGATACGGCTCCTTTGTGGCGTTTATACAACTTTTTTTAGGCTTAAATTTATGCTACTTTACGCGAGCAAGTCAACATAAAAAGGCAGAAAGCAGGCTTTTGTGAGGGAAAGATTAGCATCTCTCCCCCTTAATTGGGTTCTTAAACAAAATGGGTTTTTTTAATTGGTTTTGATTTATTGGAAATCTTAAATACTTAAAAGTAGTTTATGAGAATAAAAAATATATACATTTTTGTTCTAAGTTTATTTATAACTCATTTTATGTGTAACACCCAAATACCCCCTGGGAGGATACATGGATGCCACCCAAGACAGAACAAACAAAAACACTGATATTTATT
>JAOSBP010000008.1:5148392-5167126 GCA_027563825.1 Erythroxylum mucronatum | reverse complement strand
AAATAAGAAGGGGGAAAGGAGAGGGAGGGAGGGAGGGAGGGAGGGATAGTTTAAATTTTTTTAAAAATTTAGTACAAACGTTTTCATATTTTTAAAAATTTTTGATACCAGTTGATACTAACTAGTACCGTTCAAAATCGACCTATATTTAAATCAACGATTTACTTTGTACTAATTTTGGCCCGATATAATACATATTGGTACGAGCCGGTAGGAAATGGTGTCCTAATCCTTGTGACCAGAGAGTGATCTATTATTTTCTAATAATCTGTTATATCTTTTGTGTATAAAATGGTAGCTCATGCTTTGAATAAATAAAATTAAAGGTAAAAGAATAAAATAAAAAGCTAATTGACTAGTCCTCTCTTCCCTCTTTGGCCACGTGACGCTCCTCTGTATTTGCGACACCAGATCGCCTCCTCGTTATGTGTGCCAATGCTGCCATTCTCTGCGCATATGCCCACCATTTCTTTATTTATTTATACTCTCGAGTCTCGTCACTTTCTTCTAGTCCCATTCCTCGTATTCTAACGCTCATTCTTCTCCGGTTACTTACAACCACTCAGGCTCGGGCAGCTCTTCCGTTCCGTTACATTTCTCACACGGCATCTAACTTCCTATTCCTATACACCGTCTTTCTTCAACTAAGTCGGCCGTGAAGGCGATGGAACACACGGACTAACAGGCATCACCCTTGGCCTAGTTTCTCGGTCATTGTTTGTTCCTCGTTGTTTTCCATTTGTTAAGGTTAAGGTACTGCGATAATTATATTTACATCGCTTTTTATTTTCCTCGGCAGTAATGTATTATCGTCTAGTCTAATCTCCAGTCGGCAAATTTATTTCCAGAACCACCGATGATGTAACACTAATTATCTTTTTATTAATTTATTTTGATTTTAATTTACTCAGGGATTTTCATTCGTTTAATGTAATATTAATGCCACGTCATTTCAGATCTGTTGGATAGATTCTCTACTTATATCTGACCGTTTGATTTGTCTATTCATCTTGCGGGGCCCACTCATCCTGAATAAGCAGTTTTTGGTCCCCACTCTTACGTTGTGTCTTTTGAATTTCTAACACAACGTTGAAATTCTACCTGTATTACATAACTATTGTATGCCTTAGAAGCCAAGTCTTTGTTCGTTTGTTAACCGTTACACCTATATTCAAGTATTTTTCTATTTTTCACATTTTCCAACTCTCGCTAATCATTACTCTTGAATGGGAATTTTAGAGAACTGTAGATTTTGATCGAACACAATCCGGTAAAAGGAAAGAAAGGAAGTGATGGTGGGGCTTGTAGTTGAAATTATGGATAGTTGTTAACTGGTTTAGCTACTAAATATAGCTGAGCAGTCACTTTCAGGGTTGAAATGGTGTTGTTGTCATGAAGGTGATTGATGGGTTTGTTCCTTTTAATCCCGCTCTCTTTTTGTTTACTGTATCGTAACCAATTATTCGCTACTCTATGTCGTATTATCAGGTCCTCATTTCGCTGTCGGTATTTACGATAATGAATGAAACACACCGTCTCTAACAAAGGTCGTGCTCATTTCGGAATCATCCATTTCTTAACGTCTCCAAGAAGATGTTGGACTTTTGAGGTCTGTGAATGTTAGCCTGGGACCATCAGTTAATGGTTGTCATAGATTGTCGTTTTATTCAATGTAAGCTTACTACACTAGCTTTATTTTACTGAAGTAACAGCCTTGTTCAGTGTTTGTGTCCCTCTCCGTTCTTTTATCAGTACCCTCGCAATTAGTTCGTTGAATTTGATTCTGGGGTACCCTCCGAAGCGGTTTGATCTTGACTAATCATTCATTTTTCTTAATTATTTGATGTAAACTAAGGTCTCTCATCTTTTATTAAATGATATGGTTCAGGCACTTTTTCATTTAAGAGTTCTAGTTGTGTATCATTATCTTACAAAAATGATGTTACTTAAAGCTATTATAGAAAGATGCATTGATTTTTTGCAGCATTTAAAATTCCGTAATTCAGTACATTTTAGAATGGTGATTGCATTTGGGTTTTGGTAGAATACTTTTCAGTTTATGCCGTATAGACACTTGGAGTGTTTGTTGACCCACCATAAGTTCACCAATTCCTAACTAAAAACACTTTACTTGTGTGAATAGCTAAATTTATGGCTTTCAAAGTGTTCTGTTTACAGTAAATTCTTGTATATTGCAAATTGGTGACATTAGGTTACGGGTTGGTTGTAAGCTTTTGTTTATTCATCATAAAGCTTCATTCAACCATTCTCCTCTCTCTGTCCTCAAGTTGAACTTCTATGGCCTTTCTGTAGTCAATCTTAGTATCTCTTGCTGTTAATTTTGTTTCATGCAGATTGCGTGATCTGCGAATAAGGAGCCAGCCTCATGTCCTAATGAAGGTTCCTGAAAAATTTTCCCTTTTTTGTCTGTTTTCCCTTGTCCTCTGTTTTCTTTTTGTTTTCATTTGCACATTCACTTTCTTTCTATCTACACCTAACAGTTTTAATGTAATTATTCTTTGCTTAGAATCTCAATAAGGTATCAATGATTTGTTTCTTGTAAATTATGTTATAACTCTCATAGTGCTTTTGGGAGCTAATTTTTGTGTTGGATGAGCAGTTTGATGTTCAGAAGATATTCCTGAAATGTTTGTGTGTCCGTCCAATACAGTAATTAATGTATACTGGATATAAAATGCTTTAGATGATTCTCTTCAGACTCCTCTTTCCATCTTCATTTCGCGACAAACGTTGCTTGCTCATCCATCCTTTTACAAGTTTGAGATTCTTTTAGAAAGTCACCAAATGTTTGCTGATCAATGTGGTGAACTTATCAATGGTTTCCTTGTAGTTTATGCATAGAGTTGACTGAAGTTCTTTTTCATTTACAATCTCAGTGGTGAAATAAATGAAGAATCAAGTGGGAGTAGCCATTGCATGCGCCGTTAGCCTGATCTGTATCCAACAAGGTCTTTGTGGTTAGTACCAGTTTTATACACTTCCATTGTAGTTATATGAAACAATAAAATAAAAATGCCAGTTACAATTTGAGCGCGGGGGGCTGGTGTTGTACAAGGAGTTATCTGTTATAAGTTATCTGCCATTGCCAATGAAACTAATTGTGAAGGAAGCTGATCTAACTTAATTTTAGTTGACGGAGATGAACATCCCACTACAACAGGTCTAAACAACTGGACGTGTACATGTGCATCCCCATTTCAAAGAAATGAGAGCTATGTCAAATCTAACTGTTCTGGTTCCTGTGATTGCAGTCCAGGTAATCTTCTTAAGGTGATGAACTGTTGCTTAGCTTACAGTTGTTTCTGGATGTCTAACAGGATCTTGATTTAATATAACATTAAAATTGTTCATACAAAGAATTTAGCAACCGTGTGTTAACCTAGGAAATGAAAAGAACAAAAGGTGCCTAGCAAAGAGTTCTGTCAGTTCTTTCTGTTATATGGTGGTGCCACATATTGATTATAAATTGGTCCAGCTTACTTTTCAAAAAAATTGGTCCAGCTTTTGTTAACCCTGGCCATTAACAAAGAGATAAGCTTCTCCTACAGTTGGTAACCAAAGTTTTCCTACAATTAATTGCATGGATTTCATAATGGGAGATAGGACAGTTATAGACATTTCACTTGAGAAAACTCTTATACACCCCATGTTTCTGTCATGACAGAAATCTTGTGAAAAGACGATGTCTTCACTGAACACTTGTGTTGGAACCTTGCTTTTGATGAAATTCTTTTCAGAACTATTTGTTTTAATATATTTGAAACGTGTCTGCACTTGCATTGGTGGGCATGCCCCTATCCTCTCTTAATCCTCATTACTTATCTGTTGTCGATGGATCCCCTAAAAATTGCTATAAAAAAAGAAACCTTACTTTGATGCACTTTTAAATGTTTCTTCACCGTCTTCTCATGGTGGGAACACACATGAGATGGGCATAGTTTGCAGTCCAATAGTTACCTCAATGACTGGTTCACTGCCCCTTATTGGAAGGGATATATTCTATCTTCCATTCAACTTCTTCTGTGTTGCGTATTGTACTTTGAAACATAGTATTCTAAAGATTACAAAGCATATGTCTGCACTTGCATTGGTGGCCATGCCCCTATACTTTCTTAATCTTCATTACTTACGTGTTGTTGATGGCTGCCCTAAATATTGCAACACAGACAAAAGAAATATTAAAATTTTGCAGTTTTACATGTATCTTCCCAGTCTTCTCACGGTGGGATCACTCATGAGATTGGCATAGTTAGCAGTCCAATACTTAACCTAATGGCAAATCAGTTAGCAGTCCAAATGTCCAATACTTACCTTAATGATAAACCAGCTCACTGCCTCTTGTTGGAAGTAATACATGCTACCTTCCATTTTACGCATTGTCTATTGTACTTTGGAAAAAGCATAGTATTATTGGGATCATTTTGCGTAATCTTCCTGTAAATTGGACTGAGTTGCAAAGACTTGCCTGTGGATGCTGGCAAACATATGTCTTGTGGTTACATGGAAGTTAACTCCTAGATCTTTATGGTTGGAAGCCGAGACAATATCAAGTGTCTAACAAAATCCATCTCGTTTTTCGACAGCTGCAGGACCTAGTGACATTATATGGAGCTGTAAATGTGCTGCGGAGGGATTTCCTAAAGTAGTCGCTGATAATCATGATACCACATGTTTTACAGCCTGCAACTGTACCACCGGTACTTAAATTTTTCCCACCTGCATTGGGACTTCCATCTTTGACATACAGTTCAACACGATTGTATTTTCATTTTTTAAATTGGGAGCCTCATGGTATATTTCATAGTTCTAAAGATTCGACATATTTATTCAATTAGTCAAACTTTTCCTTCTCAAAATTTTAAGTTTAGTCAATTAAGACATCACGGGGATATATAATAAACAAGGTTTCATATAGTAGAACCATGACACAGTTTGCTTCCGATTGTGACTTGTGTATCTAAATGAAGATCTTCACTGATGTTTTGTATCTTGTGATACTTCAATCTTTTACATATATTCACTGTAAGTGGCAAATTTTCTTAGAAGTTACCTATCTCATGTTTATTACTTCATTCTCAATAGGACCTGTCGATGAAGCCCTAGCTCCCAGAAATCACACATCTAGCAGAAGAATTGTACTGATCATTCTTTTACTATGTGTCGTATTTGCAACACTTGCATTTGTTGCTGCAATAACATGCTATGTCTACCAAAAGGACAAGTGTCCTGTACAAGCTTCAGTATTCTCATCAGACAGAGAGACAAGTTGCAATAGTGCTACTAACTTAATAAGTCACAGAGCATCTTCAGTCTCAGAAAGCAAAGTTAGTATCTATTTACCTGCCAATTCTTTTTCAGGTGCGTGAGATTTGCCCTAGCCATAACTTGTCCAAATATCTAGTCAACCGAACTATTCAACTATAGTTACTTCTGTAACTTTTATCTTTCCCCAAAATTTCAGGTTGTTTTGGCAAGTCTTCTTTCTTGTATAGGAGTAAAGCAGAGATAATACATGGAACCGTAATCAACTTTTCATACTCTGAGTTGGAATATGCAACGGATAAGTTCTCCCATTCCAATCTTATAGGACTGGGGGGAAGCAGTTATGTCTATCGGGGCATGCTTAAAGATGGTAGAACTGTGGCAGTTAAGCGTCTCAAGGCTCAGGGGGGACCTGATGTAGATTCTATCTTCTTAACAGAGGTAAGTCCTCAGCTAAGCTATGCTTTTTGGGTGATATAACTGATTCTGTCTGCAGATGCATTTCAAGAAACAAATCATTTTTGCTCCACAACATCCCACCATCCTTATTTTTTCCTCAGGTAGAGCTGTTATCTAGACTCCATCATTGTCATGTGGTGCCTTTGATTGGCTATTGCTCAGAATTATTCGGGAGAAACTCTGAGAGGCTTCTAGTATTTGAATACATGCCTAATGGTAACTTGAGGGATTCTCTGGATGGAAGTTTGGGTGAAAATATAAACTGGGAAACTCGTGTTGCCATTGCAATTGGAGCCGCAAGAGGCTTGGAGTACCTCCATGAAGCAGCAGCTCCAAGAATTTTGCATAGAGATGTCAAATCCACAAATATTCTTTTGGACAAAAATTGGAGAGCAAAAGTAAGAACATCAGGATTGTGTGTTGACAATTATTTCTAAGTATTGAAATGACCATTTGCTGACTACAAGGGTACATATTAATTCAAAACAAAGAGATGTATTATATGCATCACACATCATAGAGATCTTATATTAAAGTAAATGGTAGCATTATTAGTTTTATTGATTCTAGCATAATTGATGCACGTGTAAACTACAACTATGCAGATTACGGATCTTGGTATGGCTAAACATTTAAGAGATGATGGAGTTCCCAGCAATTCCAGTTCTCCAGCAAGAATGCAAGGCACTTTTGGCTACTTTGCTCCTGAATATGCAATGATTGGAAGAGCCTCTCTTATGTCAGATGTTTTTAGTTTTGGGGTAGTTCTCCTTGAGCTTATCACTGGTCGGCATCCCATCCACAAAACAACCACTAAAGGAGAAGAAAGCCTTGTCTTATGGGTAAAGCAAAGCATAATAGTTCTAATCACATCTACATTTTGATGTCTTTCTTATCTGATGATTGATGATCTGCGCCTGGTCATATGCATTAATAATCTATCAGGATGCAGAAATTATCTAAAAATATATAACATGTTTGCTGCAACCATACACCAATGTTGTTTGCATTCCTATCATGCAGGCTACTCCGTATCTTCAGAATTCTAAGCGAGTAATAACAGAATTGCCTGATCCACGATTGAAGGGGAATTTCCGAGAAGAAGAATTACAGATAATGGCTTACCTAGCCAAGGAGTGCTTGCTGTTGGATCCTGACGCTCGACCTACCATGAGTGAGGTTGTCCAGATTCTCTCAACCATCTCACCTGACAAATCTAGGAGGAGAAACATTCCTGTAAATCTTTTTCAGGTAAGAAATTATTTGAAACCTATTTAGGTGCTTCTTTATGTCTTAAGTCATTGCTTGGCTCAACAATTTTAATAGATCACCTTTGACAAACTGCAAACATGTCAAAAATGCTGAAGAGTCCATACCTAGGCGATTATTTTGAAAACACTTCTTACTAGAAGCCGAAGTCATAATTAGCTTGCGTTTATGCAACCATTGCTTTCTTTCCTATACATGTCTAACTCTTTTCTCCAGTCTTGACCAAATAGCTTGATCATTGGAATTGTCTCAACACTAATAGTTCATATCGCACTTAAGTCTTAGCATCCAACTTGTGTTTTTATATTTATTAAAGCTTTTAGTTTGGAGTGTAAATATCAAATTCTGTTGTCTCACCAACAAAAGAAAATCTTCTCTTGTGGCAAATCAGTCGCGATAATCTATATATAATTGATAATAACTCAACACAAAGCTTGTGTTTCTAATTATCACAACACAAAGCTTGTGTTTCTAACTTTATGCTGTAAAAACATTCTAAAGCAATGAAAAGTTTCGTGCACTTCATATATTGATACGACCAACTACTAACTACTTATGCAGATGTCTCCCATCAGTAGTACGAAAACTGGGTTTCCATGGGAAGTTGATAACGAAGCTTTAGATGTTGACCACAGTGTCGTCGATAGGGAAGCAGTAGCAGATACTGTTTCAACAGAGCATAAGGAGAGATTGATCCTCTCGACTTCAAAAGCTCGGAGTTGGCGTGCTACAGATGATGAAGCTGTGGACTTAATGGAGCCACGATTGGAATCTTTTTGCATGGTTAACTTTGGATCTCCATGACAAGATACCCCTACAAGCCAAAAATATTCGATCACATGTATACATGGTCTGGTTAAAAAGAAAGCAAGGGTTTTCGGGGTTTGTAAATATATTTTACGTAATGTTTTGAGGACTTCACCATTAGGTTCTTTAAGAAAAAGAAAAAGAGAAGGTCACATATTTTTTTTCTTCTAGCAGCTGTTAATGTACAGCAAAAGAAAGATTTACAGATAATCCATGACCTTGTGCTTTGGAGGTGGCATTACGCTCTCATTGACTGAATTGCCAATCTTAGGTACTACTGTGATATCTTATGTGCAAAGGTGGCAATGCTTCTCATAAACACGTGTCTTGTATATTCAATGTAGGAATTGAAATCCCTAATTTAGAGATATGTTGGTTAACAATCTTGTTTTTGAAGAAAGAAATGAGAAAGGAGCATATATTTTGTCAGCTCCAAGGTACGAGGAATTCAGTGGAGCAATGCAAGGGAAAGGATCCCCAGTTGAAGTAACTGTACTTGTTCCTGAGCTAGACTTTTGTTTCTGTGGTACTTGAGCCTGGCTGTCCACCTTTCTGAAGCTCTGCTTTGTGAATTCCCCTTTTTCTCTTTTGACGGAACTTTATAAGTTTTATATATTTATTAGAGGACTGTATTAGTTAAGTGACATTTGATAACCAAAATTCATCATCATGCTTAAAAATTACAAATTAATTCAAAAGTATCAATTTGGAGGATAATAGAAGTCATATATTATATTTATAAATAATAATTGAATTAAAAATTATTCATCTGAAAACTAATTAACCATATATATTTTCAATCTTCAAAAGATAAATGCATATAACTATCATTTAAACAGTATTACAACGTAAGAACAACATTGTTTTCTTGGAGACACGAGAGTACTTGCGATGTCACTCAGAGGTGTAAAAGAGATCTGAAAGTCGATTGGTAAGGCCCATCATTTGGTGGAGGAACACATTGAACCCAAGTCAAGTGAAAGTGATTAATACTCACGCGGGGGATGTCTACTGTTTGTCCAACCACATTACACTGCTCATTGCCTTAGAATAAGACAAACTATAACCACCTAGCCTGACTTGGTATATACACAAAGTGATTAATGGGACTTCAATGGCTACCATTGCTTTTCACGTTTCTACACAAATGTCTCAGTAGTACCTCCTTGTCCGTTCAAACTTGTGATCTGCATTTATTGAGCAATTTGCAATTTCATTGATAGCTTCTTCTTCTTCTTCTTCAGTTTAAGACCGTGGTATATATATAATTGGAAAAGAATTATAGTAGATAATAAAAAATGGCTAACCCAAACTGGTAAATGAGAATTCAGTTATAAACAATTATGATGAGTTGCTCTACTTTGGTTCTACACAACCAAATTATTTCCAGGTGGGAACTGGAGGCCTCAAGTCTTCTGCCGGACTTTTGCAGGCGAACTAGACAACTATGTCCTAAAAGCCCGAGTCACTTTAGTTCTTTTTGACAACAAACTATCACAAAGTTCGATTGCGACAACTTCTTTTCCTTTATTACACGATGCTAAAAGTCTATGGACACAATCGCCTGTAAGATGACGTAATACTGCAGACATTCGTCTCTTTCTTTCAACTGGCCTACAAAGGAATTGCCATTATTTAACATATTTGTTTGCCGATTATCGAATACAGTAATTCACTTGGCTCCACATAATAAGTTGTCGAAAGCTACTGTTCGCATATAGCATATCTTAGGAAGCATAGACACGGACACGGACACGAATACGAGACACGACACGGACACGGGATACATCAACTTCTAAAATTTGATAGACATGGACACCATATATACATACATATATATATATATACATATATATATATATACGTATATATATATTATAAAATTTAAAATTAAGAAAAAATTTAGAATTCATAATATGGTATATATTGATTGATGTATTTTAAGACTTCCAACATCTCGATAGTTCATACATAGTATTTGATACTTTATAAGCTACTCCCAAAAAATATGGAGCATATATTCCATTAAGCAACGTCCGAGCGGTCTATAAATATGTCCAAGCTGTATTCACCGTGTGTCAATAAATATCCGATACGCAGACACAGTTTCATTTTACCGTGGCCGTGCTACATGGAGCATATCAGAAAGATATATTCTCCTGAAATTTTGTCAGGACGATAACACCAGAAGAATACGTCAATACCTGAGTGGAACTTAAGCCAAAGCCAAAGCCAAAGGCAAAGCAATGTATATTATATTTTCTGAGAGGTTCCAAATTTGCAATCATTGAGCAAACTGAAGCTAACAGAGGATAATTGTACATATTTTTAATGAGAAATTAAAATAAAATATAATTGAGTTCTCAAATGACAAAAAAGGAATGTCCTTTTTTTAATTTTCTTCTTGTATCGGACAAAACCATACGTCTAAGCCTTCTCGTCGTTCTCCTTGCAAAATTTAAAATACTAAAACTGATTGATTCATACAGAGCTGTTCCCTTGTACATGGTAGCAACTGTACATTTTAGCTATTTTCTCTTCCACAATCTGTTTGTAGGCGAGAGTGACGAGAAGAGAGTTCCATGCTACTACTCCTATAATGGAAATTTTTGCTTTTTCTGGGTTTTGACTATTTCCTGTGAATTTTATATGTGCTGCAAATAAGCTATAAAGATCAAATAGCTAAAGAACTTTTCTTAGAAGAAAATTACTTGTGAGCCCTACTATCTCCTATGACTGATTTTTACACGTCTTTAAGGAGCTCAATGTTGAACAATGTAATCTCAAAAAGTCGCTTCCTTTAAGTAGTTTCCTTGGTTAGCATTTCAGATAGTTTCCTGGATATATGGCTTTTCATGTTTTTTGTTCCTCTCATTTTATTCCACGGTTTATTGCCGTGAATGAAAAACTTGATGATGAAGACTGAGTTTAATTAATCCACTTGGAGTTCTCCACTACCAGGGAAAGGGTATACCAGTTTTTGTTTAGGGCCCCACTATCTGATTTTGTTTAATTCATTCATTACCGTTCTTGGTACTTGGTTCAAGGAAGGTTTCATAGTTTTACGCTTCTGGGCTGGTTTTACAATGACACAATCAATATCTTTAAGGGTTATTAACAGTTTCACATGTTTCTCCTCTCCCCCAATTCATATTGGGTTTAAGGAAAGTTAGCTATTCCTTTAAGTACTGTGTCACTTGCAAGTTGTCGCAGACTTGGAAGTACTTTAAAAATAAGTTGTCCACATGTTTGACTTTAATCCTGCCTGAAAATGTGGGATAGCCTTTTAAAAGCCAGCTTTGCCTAGGGGTTGATTCAGATCTTCGTACCTCATGTTCACATGACACCTGCTGATAGGAACCAAAGATGGTCTTTTTAGTTTCCTCTGGCTGTCAGCTCATGGCTTGCCAATTGTGGTTGATTTAGCAACTCATGTCTATAAATACTTGATAACCGACCTGATATGTTTCCACCTCTGGAAAATCTTGTGTCACAGAGCAAATACATCTATTGACGATTATCCAGTACTTACAGAATGGACTATGGTAATTCAAGATCTGTAAGGTTTGTAACTTTGTTGTTCATTCATTCATATAATTTCTTGCTATTTAGAGCTTTTCTTTCTAATGAGTAAAAGGATTAGAACTTGAGATTTAGCTGCAAATTTTCAGCTTTAAAGATGATCTTGAATTGACAAAGCGCCCACCCGCCAAAGGAGATGGTATCATTAAGTTCATGTATAATATTAATGGTGCACAAATAGCAGAATCCAGTGGGAGGGGTGGAAAATCATTGAAAGCTAAAGTATTATCCAGAGTTTTCTCTGAGGATTATGAAAGAGTGAAGAAGAAGATACTGGATCCTCGCGGGCCAATTATTCGTAGATGGAATAAGATCTTTTTAGTAGCATGCTTAGTTTCTTTGTTTGTCGATCCTCTCTTCTTTTTCTTGCCCAGAGTCCAGGATGCAGTGTGCATAGCTATTGGAACACTTCTTGAGGTTGTACTCACAATCGTTAGAACAGTAGCTGATATCTTTTATATGATTCAGATTTATATCCGTTTTCGTACTGCTTATGTTGCTCCTTCATCCCGTGTTTTTGGGAGAGGGGAGCTTGTTATAGACTCTAGAAAGATTGCTTCAAGGTACGTGCAGCAGTATTTCTGGGTTGATCTTATTGCTGCCCTGCCTCTTCCTCAGGTTTGTTGATTCCCAATATATAATCCCAAACAGTGGTTTCCTTATGATATGAACATTGCAATGGTTCAAATTAAGGGCTAATCTGTTTTTATTTCTACATTCCAGGTGCTGATTTGGGTTATCATCCCAAACCTTGGTGGCTCAACTATCGCAAACACCAAAAATGTGCTTAGATTCATCATCATTTTCCAGTACCTCCCAAGACTCTTTCTTATTTATCCACTCTCCTCACAAATTGTAAAGGCTACTGGTGTTGTGACTGAAACGGCTTGGGCAGGAGCTGCTTATAATCTCATTCTTTACATGCTGGCAAGCCATGTAAGTAAGAGAATCTCTCAGTTCTATTTAAACGACATTGCCTCCATATGAGCTCTTTATGTGATAATGCTGGCCATTTTTTTTTAATCTTTAAAAGGTTTTAGGAGCTTGCTGGTATCTTCTTTCAATTGAGAGGGAAGAATCATGCTGGAGAAGTGTCTGTAATATGGAACAAGCTTATTGCAAGTATGGATTCTTCGATTGTCGTCGAATGCAAGATGCTGACAGAAACTCCTGGTTCAGATCAAGCAATGTCACAAATCTGTGCAATCCGGATAGCAATTCCTACGAGTTCGGCATATATGGTGATGCATTGAAATTTGGAGTTACATCCTCATCATTCGTCAACCAGTACTTCTACTGCCTGTGGTGGGGGTTAAAGAACTTGAGGTAATCCAAATACTAATCTCCAAACCTTTTATAGTAGTTTACACTTCTGCAGATAAATGTCCTGTATGGAGTATCATAAGAATTGGAAGACAAATGTTGGAATATAAATGTATACTTCAATGAGAAATAAAAAAGTATGTAATCAATTCCCATGACCTAAAAGAGAAGTTTGATGCCTTTCATCGACTACTGGAGACCAGAAAAGAGAGATCTTACAGAGTTAAATGAACTCCCTATTTCATGTTTGATCCTTTCAGAAATTATTTCATTTGGAGTTCTCTGTATTTATTACTCTGTTAAGGTACTAATGATGTTTCCTTGACCTTTGTAGTTCCCTGGGGCAAAATCTTTCCACAAGCACCTATGTGGGCGAAATAGCTTTTGCCATTATCACTGCAACACTTGGACTGGTTCTCTTTGCATTGCTTATTGGGAATATGCAAGTGAGTCTCAAATAAGATATCGAGTGTTTTATTCAGAAATTAAAACTTTGCAATTCATCTATCCCCGCCATCAGAATCAATGATACATATGCGAGTAATAGCTGAGAAGAAGTAATAATTATCACTATTTTTTTTATCAACTACTGGTTTTTGTTCAATTTCATCTCAGATCAAGCTTGTGAGAGAGGGAATATAGAGAAATGAGCTTTAGATCTGATTAATGTCATCTGTTGGCATTTCTTCACATAATTCCTGAAACTTTCTCATATCTTTTAATCCAATGAAAGTCCTGTTGCTTATCTATCATCTCCAATGGCAGACATACCTGCAATCAACCACAGTTCGTTTAGAAGAATGGAGGATCAAGAGAACCGATACAGAACAATGGATGCGTCACAGGCAGCTCCCTACAGAATTAAGGGAGTCTGTTAGGAAATATGACCATTACAAGTGGTTGGCCACTAGAGGTGTTGATGAAGAATCTCTTCTAAAGGGCCTTCCGATGGATCTACGGAGAGACATCAAGCGCCACCTCTGCCTTGATTTAGTGCGCAGAGTAAGTCAATGAACCCGTCCTTCATTCCAATTCCCGGAGACGCACAATCGTAACTATTGTTTCATGATTAACCTAAAAATCTTTGTATGCAACATCCAAAACAAACAGGTTC
Organism: Erythroxylum mucronatum; assembly: GCA_027563825.1. Taxonomy (NCBI): domain Eukaryota; kingdom Viridiplantae; phylum Streptophyta; class Magnoliopsida; order Malpighiales; family Erythroxylaceae; genus Erythroxylum; species Erythroxylum mucronatum. The sequence goes on along the minus strand of JAOSBP010000008.1, from coordinate 5,153,289 downwards.
CGTTATTCGATCAAATGGACGAAAGGATGCTGGAAGCAATATGCGAGAGGCTAAAACCTTCATTATGCACTGAAGGGACATATCTTGTGCGTGAAGGTGATCTTGTCAACGAGATGCTCTTCATAATCCGTGGAAACCTCGACTCTTACACCACTAATGGTGGTCGTACCGGGTTCTTCAACTCTTGCCGACTCGGTCCCGGCGACTTTTGTGGTGAGGAACTACTGACATGGGCATTAGAACCACGTCCAAGTGTCATCCTTCCATCTTCCACTCGAACAGTGAAAGCTATCTCAGAAGTTGAGGCTTTTGCTCTCAGAGCGGAAGACTTAAAGTTTGTAGCTTCGCAGTTTAGAAGACTACACAGCAAGCAACTGAGACAAAAGTTCAGGTTCTACTCACACCAATGGAGAACATGGGCTGCATGCTTCATACAAGCAGCATGGCGGCGGTACAAGAAACGGAGGGAAGCAGACGAGCTGAGAGCCAGAGAAAACTGCTGCGTTGTGAAGGCTGAAGCAAATTCACCAGTTTCAGGCTTAGCTACATATGCAGCAAGACTAGCAGCAAGCACAAGGAGAGGGGTCATAAAGCATTCTGGATCAGATTCGAGTATCGTAAGGCCACTGCAGAAGCCAACAGAACCAGATTTTTCTGTAGATGAAGATTGAGAAAGTCGAAAGAATTTTCTGCTTCAGGATTGCATGTACAAATAGGAAGTTCTATATATGTATTCAATTACTTTAGGGACAACAAAACGGGAGTGATTCTGATGTTTGTTCATAAATATTGCAAGGCCATAACCCTGTACAACCTGTCGAATGGGGCCAAAACGATCGGACAGAGGATCCGAACTTAGAAAGAAGCATGGATTTCTTGTGTAGAGGTTGTTAGTCATGCTAGTTCCATTTTACTGCTGTTTATTGCTTACTCAAAAGTAAGTTACTTGGTGTCCTGAGTTTAGGAAGCATTCTCTCAACGTGCTTGTCATTGCTTTTATTTATGATGTTCTGTTATCTTTTCTACTTGTATTTGAGGAGACACGGTCGAATAAAAATTATTTGAAGTCTATACTTTGAGTGTACCTTTCAGGTGTTTGATAAATTTTCTTTGTAAAAACTTTGTTCTGTTGTTTTTGTCCACCCACTCTTTCTTTACATTTGGTATTAGAGCAAAGTCTTGTGATGGCTAACATATCAAATGGAGTGAACATTTCACAACCTACCATTCCAATTTTTCAAGGCAGTAACTATGACGTTTGGAGTACAAAGTTGAAAACTCTTTTTATCTCCCAAGATCTATGGGAGTTAGTGGAGAAAAACTATACTGAAGAAAGTGTAGCAGCAGATAACTTTAAAGAGATGAGAAAGAGAGACGCTAAGACTCTTTTCTTCATTCAACAGGTTGTAGATGATGAAATTTTTTCTTCACGAATTTTTGCAACAACAAAGGCAAAAGATGCTTGGGATGCACTCAAGAATGGATATCGAGGCACAGAGAAAGTGCTTATAGTCAAGCTTCAGACACTTCGTAGGAAGTTCGAAAGCTTCATTATGAATAATGAAGAGTCTATTCATAACTATTCCAACAATCTTATGAAAATAGTTAATCAGATGTGAAAGTATGGTGAGCAGGTGTCTGATCAAAAGGTTGTTGAAAAAATATTGTGAAGTTTGTAGCAAAAATATGAATCTATTGTTGCTGCCATGGAGGAATCAAAAGACTTAAGTGTCTTAACTGTTGATGAGCTTTTAGGCTCCTTACAATCCTATGAAGATAGGTAGAAAAGCTATGAGAAGTGTTCTACCGAGAAGGCATTTTAGAAAAAGATGCAAGTTTTTAAAGGCAGTGAAGTTGTCTATGAGCATAAGAACAACAACAACCATCGTGGAGGATACTCTTTTCAAGGAAGAAGAGGAGGCAGAGGAAATAGAGGAGGTGGACGATCAAATGACAGAAGTCAACATTCAAATGCATCCCACAATAAAGGAGAAACTCAAAATCGTAAGTTCTAGTGTTACTATTGTGATGGACTTGGTCATATAGAAAAATATTGTCGATTAAAAGAAAGACATGAAAAACAAGCAAATTTTGCAGAAGAAAAAGATAAAGATGAGTCTGAAAGTTTGTTTCTTGCTTGTGCCACTGCAAAAGAGTATGAATCTAGTTTATGGTATATGGATAATGGTTGTAGCAATCACCTAACTGCCAAACTAGAGGCATTTGCCAGCTTGGACAGGTCAATCAAAATTACAATGAAGATGGATGATGGAACGATCCATAATTCTCAAGGCAAAGGAGTTGTCAAGCTGAATCCTTGTGGAACCAGCTACATTAAGGATGCTCTTTATATTTCAGACTTGACTCAAACTTATTGAGTGTTGGATAACTTTTGAGAGAAGGTTATTCTTTAGTTTTTGAAGATTTTTCATGTGCAATTTTTTCTGATAGAGCCAAGAAGACCTTGTTATTTAAGATTCCAATGGACATAAATAACATGTTTCCATTTGGCCTTGATGATGAAAAGAAAGCACTTGTAGCCTCGTTAGAAGAGGACAATTGGTTATGACATCATAAGTATGGACAACTTAACTTTAAAAGTCTAAATATGCTATCTAATCAAAAGCTTGTGGATGGTTTGCATATGATAAAGCCAGTTGATGCAGTATGTGAAAGTTATGCAGTTGGAAAGCAACATAAAGATCCTTTTCCAAAAAGTAGCAGTATGAAAGCTTCAAGGCCAGCTGAATTGATACATGAAGATGTTTTTGGACCTATGCACACACCTTCTCTCAATAATAACAGGTGCTTTTTGGTCTTTGTAGATGATTTCAGTCGAATGATTTAGGTTTATTTTGTCAAGGAGAAATCAGAGGTGTTTTCAGTCTTCAAAAAATTTAAGTCATCTATTAAAAAGCAAAATGGTAATGCAATAAAGGTACTGAAGACAGATCAAGGTGGTGAGTTTATTTCCACAAAATTTGACAAATTTTTTGAAGGGATGGGCATTAAAAGGTAGTTGACAGCTAATTACACCCCTTAACAAAATAGAGTGGCACAGAGGAAAAATTAAAGTCTCGTTGAAATGGCAAGAGTATGCTTAAGACCAAACACCTACCAAAAAGTTTTTGGGCTGAGGCAATTCACACAATAGCCCATCTACTCAATCACAGTCCAACTTAAGTGTTGTTCAATTAAACACCGTTTGAAGCTTTTTATGGGAGGAAATCAAAGTTAACACATTTTAAAATTTTTAGGTGTGTTGCTTATATCTTTGTACCACCATAAAAGAGGGAAAAACTTGATAATAGTGTAAAATGCTTATTTGTGGGATATAACTTGAAAACTAAAGGCTATCGATTTTACAATCCTATTTCTGAAAAAATTACTAATAAGTCGGGATGTTGTATTTGATGAAAAGAGTACATTGAGTTGGAATGAAATGCAAAAATTTCGAGCCATTATTCAAGGGGATGATGAGTTTGCTAATGAGCTAGTTGTTGAAGAAAATGACTATGATTATGGCGGTTTAAGTCCCTCCGCACCTAACTCCACCCCTAGCTCTTCAAAGTCAGCTACGCTTAGCTCCTCTTCGTCTAATACACCTCCTAGAAAATGGAGATCGCTCAAAGAGACATATGAGCGAACCGAAAGGTGCCAACTTGTTAAAATTGAAGAGCTAAGTTCATTTGGAGAAGCTATAAAGATGCAGTAGATGCTATGGATGAAGAAATGAAGTCATTGGAGAGAAATAAGACTTGGATACTAGTTTACCTACCAATAGGAAAGGAAGTTGTAGGGCTTAAATGGGTGTACAAACTCAAATACAAGCCAAGTGGGTCAATATTGAAGTATAAAGCAAAGTTGGTGGCACTGGGTACATGCAGCAAGAAGCTTTTTTAAGTGGCTTTCTAGAAGAAAATGTGTATTTACAACAAACTCAAGGTTATGATGTTAAAGGAGCTGAAATGAGGGTGTATCAATTGAAGAAAGCACTTTATGGACTCAAGTAAGCCCAAGAGCTTGGTACGCAAGGATTGATGGACACTTTAGCAAAAATGGGTTAACATAGATTTATCGGCATTGATGCTTTATTACTTTGGCTTTTTTGAGATGACTTATAGACCTTGGAATCCTATATCATTGATATCTTTTTCTTCAAAAGAGTGCAAGTGAGCCTATATTGTATGTTAAAACCAATGGAGTTAATGAGATATTACTTATTTGTCTCTATATGGATGATTTGATTTACATTGGAAATAATATTACCTTGATTAACGATTCCAAGAAGATTATGATATCTGAATTTGAAATGACTGATTTGGATTTTACGAGCTATTTTTTGGGGTTAGAAGTGCAACAAGATGAAGCTGAAATTTTTATCTCTCAGCAGAAATATATCAATGATCTCTTAGAGAAGTTTAATATAAAAAATAGTAATTCAGTTAAAACTCCAATGATCACAAATCAGAAATTCAGCTTGGATGACGGAGAAGAAAAGGACGATGCACAAATATAGCGAAGTTTAATTGGAAGATTGTTGTATCTCACGAATAGCCATCCCGACATCTTACAAGCTACAACTTTATTGTCTCGGTTCATGCAAAACCCAAAGTAAAATGCATTATGGTGCTGCAAAAGGGTGTTTAGATATTTGAAAGGAAAATGTTCTTACGGTTTGTGGTATTCTAACTCCAACAATTTTAAGTTATTTGGTTTTTCAGATAGCAATTGGGTAGGATCTGTTGATGACTGTAAGAGTACAAGTGGATATTTGTTCAAGCTGGGCTCAAATAGCATCTCTTGGTATTGAAAGAAGCAGCCAGCAATTGCGTTATCATCTTCTGAAGCTGTGTGTACAACTGTCACTTCAATAGCATGTCAAGCTATATGGTTG
>JAOSBP010000008.1:5122122-5139624 GCA_027563825.1 Erythroxylum mucronatum | reverse complement strand
ATAATAATAATATATAAAGTTAAGAATAATAAGAATAACTTAGTAATAATAAAAAGAATAAATAATAATAATAATAATAATAATAATAATAATAATAACTTATTAAAAGTTACTTATAACACTAATTAAAATTCTAATTAAAAATAAAGTTATTTATCATAATAATAATCATAATAGTAATAATATATAAAATTAAGAATAATAAGAATAACTTTGTAATAATAAAAAGAATAAATAATAATAATAATAATAATAATAATAATAATAATAACTTTTTAAAAATTACTTATAACACTAATTAAAATTCTAATTAATAATTAATAATAATAATAATACTAATAAAAATTAATAACAATATAATAAAAATAAAAATTATACAAAAAATAATAATGCTGATAACAATATTAATAACAAATAATAAGTATAATAATAATAATTTTACTAATAATTATAAAAATCAGATAATAATAATAATAATAATAATAATAATAATAATAATAACTACAATAACAATAATAATTATACTAAATAAATAAATATACACTTAATATCAAAAACAAAATTAATTAAAATTACAATTGATAAAAATCATTTATCAAAAAATAATCATGTTTGAATAATAATCCTATAAAGCCAACATGCGACTCTGTCCATAATAATAAACATTAATGCATGGCTTTGATCTGTACTCAGCTTGGCTTTTTGACTGTCATATACTCTTTCCTGTCTAAGCACGTGTTGTTAAATTTTAAAGCAAATACAGCGTCGTTTAAATCATGGACAGAGTTGGACAGGAATATCTTAGACAGGTGATTTGTACTCCCCACAAATATGCCAAAAGGCTTGTTTGCAGTGAGTGGGAAAGAAGTGGATTTCCACCAATGCATGTGCCCAACTCAATGCTGTTCTTAGTACAATCAAACAACATGACCATCTGATCATCAAATGTATTATAGGAAACTCCAAGTACATAAATGTTGTAAGAAGGCTGAACTATGGAAGGGTTTTCAATTATTTAACATTTTTTTTCAAGCCAGCCAGCCTGAAAATAGGAGCACAGTGCATTATAAAGAAAAGAAGGGGTGTAATGATTACAAGTACAATCAAAGCGGACCGACGAAACACCAACTAGAGTGCCCCATCAACATCTTTTCGGATAAAAAAAGCGTTTTCATTTCTATAATTAAACAATAGAGTGCGGTGAAAATGTATGGACGTTAGTCATTTTTGGTGAAACAGAAAGGAGCAAGTGACTATCAAAATGATCCCAGCTGCCAGGGCTTTAATCACAACATTTTGAGCTCCAACGGTGCATATGCATCATGATAGATACCTAAAAGCCTTCGAGATGTCAATCTGTCCTCAATCCCTTAGCAGGTGTCGCTTTGTAACTGCATTATTTTTTTATGGATTGGAAGTGTACATGCCCACTAATTATCACCCACCAGAAGGATGCCACATATCTACGGCTCCCACCTGGTTTTTGGGATTTCACGTGTCAGCTCAGCTAAGGGAGGCGTTTCCTTTGTCTCGAAAGGTTGAATCACCCACCCAATTGCCCCACACCCGACCTAATCAGATTGTAAAGGAGGCGTTTTCTTTGTCTCAAAAGGTAGAATCAGCCACCCAATTGCCCCCACACTCGACCTAATCAGATTGTAAAAAGTTAAATTATAGTTTGATCTCGGTCGACCACCTAGCAGATCGGAGGGAGGCGTCTTACTTTATCCTAACCGAGGCAAACCAATAAAAATTCCTTCAAATTTCTCTGTGCTTTGGAATAGTTTCAGCTTGCTAAGTTAGAAATTTCTAATCCCAGCGATGCCAATGGCCGTCCTGAATTTTACAATTCCAAAATTTGATCGAGGTCAAGTTTCTCGAATCAAATATTTCGAATTTAGAGTCCAATATTTTTAATTTTTAATTTAATTTAATATTATTTATTATTTTAAAATTTGACTTAATTTAATTTGTTTAAAATCTCATCTAGTCACAACAAATTAGGAGCAATTTGTGTTCAAGCCACAGGAACATATTCGTAATTTGCTTTTTGGGGTAAATTTTAATAACAAATATATTTTAATGTTCGAAAGGACAAAAGGTTAAAGGATCGACCTTTTAAATTTACTCAAATCTTAAGTCATTTCAATACTCATAAAAAATATAATCGAAGTCTCAATACATTTTAAATTGAACATAATTTTACCTTAATTACATTATATTTTAAAATAAAAATTGTCAAAATACTTATTGAATAATTTATTTTCAGATATGTATGAAGTTTAGAGGTAAAAAGTTGAAGAGGAGAAAATATGATGCATTAATGATTGTATAATCGTAAGTTACACCAACGACTCAATAGAAATTTTGTTGAGATGCAAGGTTTAGAGAGATCTAGAAATATGCAACTTTACCTCTTATTAATAGGGACGTTATTTCCAATAGATTCACAGGAAAAAAATATAAATGGATTTGAGGAAATAAAATCAAAAAATAAACAAATAACTTCTTAAAGCATAAAAAATTCAAAGTCTAAATAAAAACAAAATATGTAAATAAATAAATAAATAGTCAAGAAAAAAGACAAATAAATAAATGAAACAAATAAACAATTGTTAAAACAGAATGATTGAAAGGGCAAGTACTACAGACAAAAGTATTTAGGCTAAATGTTAAATACATGACATAGGAATAGAAGGAAAAAGTTCCAAAAAAAACCTATGAAAATAGAAGAACTTCTTTGTATAAGATGTTTTACATATCCTAGCTCACCATAGTCTCTTACCAAGAGTCAAGTCCTTAGTAAACTATAGTAGAGCCATATCATACATAATCACATCCCCCAGTTTTTTGTTGTTGTTCATCTTCTTCTCTTATAACCCCTCATTGTAATCTTCTCGCAACTTCTCATGGGACCGAGAGGATGTCTCCTCTTAACAAGGTCGAACCACCTAAGTCTTATCTTTCTTAATTTACCAATGTTAGCAACCCTCAACTTGTTTCTTACCATTATATTCTTGACTTTATCTCTTCTTGTAAAATTATATATTTAATGGACTATTCTTATCTTTGTCATCATTAACTTATGACTATGCACCTATTTGTTTTGAAATACTTCACCTCAAAGAGCATGGGTGACCTAATTGCTAAATAGTATAATTTACCTTTGAGCTTGAGTGGTATCTTCTTATCACATAAAACTCCTGATGCGTCCATCCATTTAAGCTATCCTGAATTGATACGGTAAACTATGTTATCACCTATATTGCCATTGTCTTGGATGATGGATCCAAGATACTTAAAACAATCTTTATGTGGTCAATCTTCATCTCCACATCGAATACATCCCTGTGACCTAAAAGTTATATTTTGACTATTCAGTTTTAGTCCTACTTAATTTAAAGCTTTTTGATTCTAACGTTTCCCCCTAAAGTTTTAGCTTGATGTTAACACTCTTTTTAATTTCATTCACTAAAACAATGTCATCAATAAATAATATACATTAAGACACATCTCATTGGATATTCTTTGTGAGTTTATCCGTAACTATTGCAAACAGAAAGGTGCTCAATGAGAATCCTTGGTGTAACTTGATATCAATAGAAAAATACTTTATATCTTCACTTGTCGTCTTTATTATAGTCTGAATACCTTTATACATATTCCTAATAAAGAACTCCCTTAGTTTCTAAACACTTTTATATGATTTCCTTAAGTATGTTATTATAATCCTTCTCTAAATTAATGCAAACTATGTATAAGTCTCTTTGTCTATCACTGTAATAATTATTAATCATTTAAGGAGATGTACAGTTTCTGTCATTGACATCCTTAGTATGAAATCAAATTAGCTTTCTAAAATAAGTACAGCCCTTTCTCACCCTCTTTTCAATTACCTTCTCTCGTAACGTTGAGATGTGGCTGAGTAGTTTGATTCTTCTGCGGTTGTTACAACTTTAAATGTCACATATATTCTTGGAGATGAATTAATGTGCTATGTCTCTATTCATCTAATATTTTGGTCGACTTGAGGTTTACATTACAAAACTGAACTAACCAAGTAAGACCTTTTTATCTTAGACTTTTTCACCCCTTTACGAGTAGCTCATAAGGACCTACTATTCTGTCACTCTTCATCTTCCATGTGTCACCAATAACTGAAGGTATGATATTTTTTTCAAAAGTGCTATAATCGACCTTTATTAAAAAGGCTATAGTGCTCATTGGCAATTTATTAATATCAAATGGAACAAGTATAACGCTTAATTTAAATCATTGGATCATTCAGAGTTTGGAAAAATTATTAAGGATTGCCAACTAATATTAGAAAGTAATTTTAATATTTTTGTTGTTTGGCTTAATTGACGAAGAAATGTGGTCGCTCATGAACTTGCTAGAGTGTCTTGCAATTTCTCTCGTTTAAAAGTACGAGTGTCTATTTCACTTTGTCTAACTCATTTACATAGTTAATGGAATTTTTTTCCTTTTATCTTTCAAAAAAAATCAGTTTATTGAATACGTGTTAGAAAAATATAGGATGTGAGTTCTATAAAGAAAAGGTTATATGGAAAACAGAGAGGGTGAAAGACCTGGGTGCATTGAAAAGAAAGATTGAAAAGGCAAGGTCGGGCTTGGTAGGCTACATGTATGACATCATTGGCATCAAAAACATGGAGCAGTCATCCCCCACTGCTACTCTTAATACTTCCATGTTTCGTTTTGTTACAAATTTTACTTGACCCAAACTTAACCTACAAATTCAATACAAAACCCCAACACAGTTCATGCGTCAAAAGAACTTGTATCAAATGTTTCACTCTTCACATTTAATTCAACATATCTAATCCCATAATCTAATGCTTGCATGGTCAGGTAACACATCTTAACTTCCTGGAAGGAAAAAAAAAATCTAAATGCTGTAGCTTTATGAATGTCACAGACCAAGCAGAGATATGAGTTTGAGGCAGCAGGGAGGATAAGCATTGGCCACTTCATCTAAGGGAAATCATCTCTTACCTATGAAAAAAATAGCAATCCATCAGGGGATGAGGATGATATGATAATACCAGTTTACGCATGGTATGGATAAACTGAACCAAGACACAGCTGCTAATAAAGAGAAATCAATAAAAATAGGGAATTGCCCTTTGAAAGTAAAGGAAGAATGTAACAAAGAAATTCCCAAGAGTTGGATTCCACATCATATGAATGGATGCCAAAAGCTTAATTATGAAAAGTGTAGGTTCTGTAAGTTACTGTCCAACTAGCGAGGAAACACGGGGACAAGAATGTTAGATGGAGCAGGAAGTGGCGAACGTGGGCAAGTGCAAGATGTTTTGTCTGTTAGTTATTGTGTCGGGGGAACGTTCTAACTAGTAAATTTTATTTTTTATATATTTATTAATCAGGTGAAGGTCTCAAATTATTTTTTTGAGCTTGAAGGACGGTCAACGAGCAGTAAAGACCTATAAATATCAAGTGATTTCTGAATGGATTTATGTATTTATGAGTTATTAATACTGATATTGATATATCTTTTAATATATCAAAGTTATTGAATTAAAAAATACTTAGCAATTAATGGTTTGGATTAATAATATAGAGATAACCTATCTTGCTACTTATTAAGATTCAGTTTCTAATAAGTACATGAATTAAAATTTGTATACATACTAAACTTTCTGTTATAACATGCGAATATACTTTACCTTTTATACCAGTTTTCTTCAATGCTATAAAATAAGAAATATAAAGTTTGTATTATACTTATACCATAATAATATTAATATATATAAATAAGAAATACAAATTATGGAAATAAGTAAAAATACAATACAAAGAAAACACTTTATTGAAATATTAATATTTATCAATGTATAATTAATTAGTAATTATTATAATAATTCAATTTAGATTTCAACAATAATTTTCCTTTAATAATTCATACGAATATGCTTTCAAATAAATATGAAAAGTCAAAAGTGATCGAATTAGAGCATTTCATTAAATAATGGAGACTATTCTTATTTATATAAAAAAGTTAAAGTTTACATAAAGAAAAAGCTACTATTAATAAAATTAAATAATTTGTTTATTTTAATTTATAAAAATCAGTTAATTAATAAGTTGCTCTATTTTTAATAATAAAATATAAAATTAATTGATTGGAAATTTTTTATCATGATTGTCTCTGTCTCAGCAAAACAATGAAAACAATAAAAGTGATAAAACTGGAGTTACCTTAGATTGCAAGCAAAGGGTAAAAGAGTTGGAATGAGAACGAGATGAAAGTTACTCAATTGATAAATTAAGATAAAGAAATGAGTTTTTAGAATATACCTCTATGTCCTAGTTTATTTGAAGGACCTAGGAGGCATGTAGCTTTTCACATAAAGCTGATGTGGATGTCACATGTTATTGGATAAGACTGTTCCAATTTTAAATTTAATCAATGATTTTAGGTTTTAAAGATAATAATTATCAAACTTTGATCATAAAAACTGCACAATTACAAATAGAGGCAAAAAAAATATAACTAAATTAGAAATAAATGTGTTTTATAAAAATAAACTTTAAAACATAAAATTTAATTTAAAAGGTAATTCTTCGTATGAATAAAAGTTTCGAAATTTTATATTAGACGTATCGCTTACAATTTGTTTAAATTATAAAAGTAAAGAAAATAAAAAAGTCAAAATTAATTTTAGATGATGACATAATTATACAATAAAAAGATTGTTTTAATTACTTTAAATCTATAATTCAAAGCAGTAACCAATATTAAATCAATTAGTTAAAATGAAGGAATGTCTCAAGAATTTTACGTGATAGAAAAATACCAATCAAGTTAAAAGATAAATTTTACCATTTAACAATTAGGTCAATCATGCTCTATTAGGCAAAATATTGACTTATCAAATAGTGGCATAATCATAAGTTAACGATGACAAAGATAATGATGCTTCGTTGGATGTGTAAATTTATAAGAAGAGATTATAATGTCGGGAATGAGATAGCGAGAGATAAGTTAAGAGTGACTAATATTGATAGTAAAATGAGAGAGATAAGTTAAGAAGAGACATGCTAAGTTTTTGTGAAAAGATGCAAGAAAGTGATAATTAGAGATTATAAGAGAAGAAGAGGACAATCTAAAAAGAATTAAGAAAAAATGATCGAAAATGATATAACTACGTTAGAATTTAGCGAAGACTTTACCTTCAATAAAAAGCTTTGGTGAAATACAATATGGGTAGAGGACGCTCAATAGTTAGATTCTTCCTTTTTAGAGGCCTTCTGAATTTTTTTTCCTGATTTTTGTGTTTTTAAACTAACCTAAACACTTTTGTCAATAGTAGTTATTCTTTTAGTTATTTTATTTATTTATTTCATATTTTTAATTACCTATTTGTTATATTTATTTATTTATTTTCTTTTTGCTTGTTTATTTATTTACTTATTTTTATTTTTATTTTTATTTTCCTATTTTTATTTTTCATTTATACAAGTATTTTTTATGTATTTGTTTATTGTTTTCTTCCTACTATTTTTGGAAACTTTTTTTTCGAGCATCTATCAAAAGTAGCCTCTCAACTAACTAAATGTAAAGTTGCATATTTTTGGATCTCACCAAATACCGCATCTGAACAAGGTTTCTATTGAAACTTTATTGTTATCATTTTTTTATATGATTTGAACAGATAAAGAAAATCAAAATTTATAACATAAACTTTTTACATATTCTTTTGAATGAGCTATTTTATTAGCGTAGTCTAAAATAATGTAAATTAAACTTTTAAATAAAATTTACAAATACATATATTAAATTAAAATTAAAGAGATAAAGACATGAAATAATCTAAATTTTTATAAATTTTATATAAAATTGATACAACATATATAAAATTATATGACATATTAGTTTTATCAAAATATTTAATAAAAATAATATATTTATGTAATAAAATAGAAGAACGTTTTTATTTAAATTTTTTTAAAAAATTAAGCAAACAACAAAATAATATAGGAGTATCTTTTTTCACCCCAAAAGACTTGATTGGGTATTGAGATTGTTTTTTTTTTTGATACAATGAAAAATCCAACCAAAAGAAAAACTAATTAATGCACGGCTTGGCGGTACTCCGTGCCAATCCGATCTTGGTGCAGAAGCTCCAGCATGATTAGCGGAGGGTCCTTGAGAATATGAGTGCCGGTGCTTGCCAGTCCTGCAAGATGAGCCAGTTGATCCGCACATTGGTTCCCTTCATGGTGTACGTGCGAGAGACGCACGTTCCAATCCCGCCGGAGAAGTCCACGGGTACTTGTCAATAAAAATTGAAGAACATCAAAATCGTTATTGGGAGATGAAAGAATGTTAATCACGGGCACCTATTCTTATTACTTTGTAATTATTTAATTTTATGAGTATTTATTTATTCAATTTATATGAGTTTTATTTATTGGATGAATTGATACTCAAAATAATATAGACATTATTAATCTAATTTATGATTTGTTCCCCTTAAAATTATGGACTATAGAGTATGCAAGTTTATGTATGCCGGTGCTCTTCCTATATATAATAGCACGAATCCGCTCCAAAAACATTGTCGAGCTCTGGTGGGTCACTTGTCACATAGAAGGTAAGCTATTGCTTGAGAGAGAGGGAGACAGAGATGGAGATGGAAATGAAGCAATCCAAGTTCAAGAGAATTTGTGTGTTCTGTGGTAGTAGTCCTGGAAAGAAGAATAGCTATAAAGAGGCTGCTGTTGAGCTTGGAAGAGAATTGGTACTAATGCTTATCTGTTTCCTAGCTCTTGCCTTTTGTATTGCCTTAAAGCTCTGTTTCTCTTCTGTAATATCTCCAATTTCCACGAGGTTTCAGTTTTCTTCTTTCATTACAGAACTTGTTTAACTTGCTTCTGTACAGCTTTGATGTCTTTAATGTCACTCAAACTTGTATTCTCGTTTCGGCTTCATGCCCTGATTCCTCTGTTTGGGCCCTGCTTCAGTTGTTTTTCCCTGAGTCCATCAGTTTGCAATTTGTTTCTTTTCTGTTCTGTTCTTTATTTCTTTCTTTTACTCTGTTTGACTGTTTCTTTCTTCATCAAACTTTAATCGAATCTCGTGCTTCATATTGCATTGCCTGAGAAATGGAATTCATGGTTAGCGAATTTGTTGTTCGTGCACTAATTTGCTAAATAGCTCCTTTTTCTCTATATTTGACTCCAAACTTGGAATCTAAACTGTCATTTCTTTTTCTCGGAGCTGCATTTGAGATCAAGTCACTTAATTGACGTTTGGTGTATCATGATTAATGCATTCTTCAAGGTATCAAGAAATATAGATCTCGTATACGGTGGAGGGAGTGTTGGCTTGATGGGCTTGGTTTCTCAAGCCGTTTATGATGGTGGCCGCCATGTGATTGGGTGAGGCGTCTATAGCTCTATATATTGCTCTTCTTTTTTTGGTTTTTCTTTTGATAATTGGACTTGAAAGTGATATTCATTTGCTTCTCAGTGACCAACCTCTAACTTGGTTTTTTCTGCAGAGTCATTCCCAAAACACTCATGCCCAGAGAGGTATCCTTCTATTCCTATGAGCTTCTCTTGTAACATTACACACACGAACATGAGCTTGACAGGTTTCTTTCGTGTTTGTGAGCATATGTTTGAAGATAGATAGGGAGATCACCATGTGTTTCTTTCTAAATAGTTGCTTGTGTGGTAGCTACTTCTAGGTTATTCACTACCTCTCCTTTGTTATCTTGGAAAGCAATTGTATTGGTTCATGAAACTTCTAAGTTAGGCCTTCAAAGATTCTGTAAGGTTTCACATTTGGCTTTTCTACCTGATTTTCTTTCCCCCATCAATTCACCTGGTAACATCTGTGTTTTGTTCCTCTTGATACTTGGTATATACCCACTTGACATGATTCTTACGATAAGTCAGATATTTAAGGTCATTTTCTTTTGTTTTCAACGTATTGAAATTCTTCCTAGAAGGATGGCATTTGGATCATAGGGTATAGTACCCTTCTTTTGTTTTTTGTAACTTAGTCCTCGTTCTCTTCTCTTCTTTTTTTATGACTCTGGATTGAGCCCACCACTTATGCTACCCTCATCATTGCTTCTCTGTTTAACCCCTCTCTCTCGCACTCACAACGCAGTGTCTCCCCACAAGACTTGGTGTCTTTTGTGCATTGTTTTATATTGACTTGGGACCTTGGGCACTACAATTTGCAGATAACTGGAGAAACAGTAGGGGAAGTGAAGGCAGTTGCGGATATGCACCAAAGAAAGGCTGAGATGGCTAGACAATCTGATGCCTTCATTGCATTACCTGGTTGGTATATGAACTGGGACTTCCTTCCTACCATTACACGAGCAAAGCTCTTCATTGTAGTCAAGTACATAAAATTTTGCGCTTTAAGACCAAAAAGAAGGGTTCATTAGGGATGGGATCGTTTACAAGAGACCATAATCAGGTGTAAGTACAGAAATTCGAGATAAAAACATTTTATAGGCACTCTCAGGTAAGTACATTTCAGAGTGCATAGACGCTACATTCCAATGTTGGAAGTCCTTTTGTTGTATCATCAGGTTAATGTGTGGTCGCTTCAGAAACCTGTACCATTCACTTGCTCTGAATGCCACAAGTTGGCTGAAGAGAGCATCCGCTTCATGCTTAAGCCGACAATCGACTTTTACCAGGAAAAAAAAAGGCAAAAAAGAAGATTTCTTGCGATTGGTTTTATCCATCACAAGATCCCTGAAGATAAAATAAATCTTGAAACCCTAGCAACTGGTCTTCATTATCCTTATCATCGTCACCGTCTGACACTGGAAATTAGGCTTCTGACTAGCACTTACCATTTGAGGTCCATATGCAATTTCCTCTGCGGTAGAGGACTAGTCTCAGGGCATGTGATACCATAAATTTACAAAAGATGTTAAAAACTTAGTCCGATTATAATGTTCGCTTAACTAGAGTTAGTGTAGAATGAGATTAATTATATAATTATTGTTTAGTGATTATTATTATTATTTATAATATCTTTTTCACTCAATAGATCAGCAATCACAAACCTTTTTTCTTGCAAAATTGAAACGAACGTGCGTGCAGGTGGCTACGGGACCCTTGAAGAGCTCCTTGAAGCCATAACTTGGGCCCAACTTGGTATCCATGACAAGCCAGTAATGCACATTTATCTTCCTCCTGTTACATTCAAAATTAGGTTAATTGCTACATACCAGTTGCCTTATCAGCTAATTATCTACAGGTGGGATTGCTGAATGTAGATGGATATTACAATTCACTCTTGTCATTCATTGACAAAGCTATAGAGGATGGCTTTATTAATCCAAGTGCACGCCATATCATAGTGTTAGCTCCTACCCCAAGAGAGCTGGTCAAGAAAATGGAGGTACTTAACTGGTTCTCTCTTCCCTTTCTTTTTCTCAAGTTAAAAAGACACTAAGTTTCTTGGTTTCCAGGAGTATTTTCCAAAGCATGAAATTGTTGCTTCAAAGCTGAGCTGGGGAAACTGAGCAGTTAGGCTACTCATCAAAATGTGAGATCTTAAGGTGAAGACTACAAATCCCATGAAGTTATGTTAGATGACCAAATTGTTCCTGATCCAAGTGGGAATTCATGTTTTTGTTTTTCCCTTTTCAATTTACATGAACTAGACAAATTGACATCAAATTTGGAAGCTCTTTGACCATTCTCTCTTATGTCCAGCGTTTGGTTCTTTCTTCAGAACAAAGTCTAGACCAGGCAATGTTATTTATTAATTGATAATGATTAATAATCAAATATTTAATAATAATAATCAAGTCACGAAAAGTTTCAGAGAAATCAGACGAGAACAAAGAGGCCCATCCTTCCCAGTTCCCAAGGTAGAGCCTGTATAACTAGATTATTGCGTAGAAGACCACAACATTCGACTACTCACTTGACGTTCACCTGCCACTTAATGCCAGGCAGTCTAAGTTGCTTATTTGTATGATTTCAAAAAATAATGATGATATCAGTCAAATATCAAATATTATTTTTAATTACAAATAATTTATTAATTTTATATAATTAAATTTTAATCATTTATTATAATTTATAATAAATATATAATACTTTAACTATTTTAAGTCATATATTTATAATAAATGTTACAAAGTATCAAATAATAAAAGTTTCACGATTATAAAAAACAGTGATCATAAATACAAAGAGAACTTTGAAATAAAAATATTTATAAATTACGTGTTTATGGGTATGATACTAAATAAGGTAAGAAAAGAAAAATTAAGGATTAATAATTTTTAATGTTTAATTTTAATTGAATATTTCTTAGTATTAACTTGTGCAAGTTGGAAATATTATGACATTTCCAGTACACATAATCCATTTTTGTACCTTTTTTTCAATTGCTACAATACGAAAACATGACATTGCTTGAAGTCTACTTCATTGCTTATTTGTATACAAACAATTTCTTGGATCCTGATTTGAAATACTTGTTTGTTTTTGTTTTTATTTTTATTTTTCTATCTTCATTTTTAAATCTAATAAAAAAAACTTGTTTGTGTAAGTTTTTTAGTTTCTTTTCTTTTGGTTTTGATTTATTCCAGTTTTCCAAAAATTATGAAAACTATACAAAATGTTTTGTTTTCTTTTTTCTATTTTTATTTAATATTATATATCTAATTAACTAAACCTAATTATTAATATAAATTATGAATAATTTAATTTTACTTAATAATTCATTTAATTTTGTTATTAAATTAAATATATTTATTATTATTTAATTATTAAATATGTTTATTATTAATAAGAAATGTGAATAATTTAATTTAATATTATATATTTAATTAACTAAAATTAATCATTAATATGAATTATGAATAATTTAATTTATTTTTAATAAAATAAAATAAATAATTATCAATAAATATTATCAAATTTAAAATATCTTCAAAATATATAAATTTAAAATAAAATATGATTTAATAATTAAATATATTAAAAATAAATATCAATTTCTAAAATAAAGTTACATTTTAAATTATTTATTTTAATAAAAATAAAATAATTTTTATTAATAATTTATTAATAATATTATATAAGAGATTAAAATTTTATTTAATTAAAAAATATCTGAAAATTTTATCTAAAATGTAATTACTATCAGTAATAAAAATATAACTACGTTTAATATTAACAACTAAATAATTTTTGGTTTTCATTTAAAAAAACTAAAAGTACAAAAAAAAAATCATAGCATAAAAAGGACACTAGGTAAATTGGGTATCAAATGGTAAAGATTCAATATCCCATATGTATAGCCATGAAATATACTCAGAAGCACATTTCAATTCTATAAGGTTTCGGAAGTCGATCTCTTTTATAAATTGTTAAAAGGTATTTTATAGAAAGAAAAATTATTAGGTGAACTTTTCACTTATGGTCTATATATTAGTTTGAATATTTTTTTGGTCAAATTATAGCCACCATTCATCTCTAATGAAGGTCATTCTTACGATATTCACTATGTCTTATAATTTTAATTTTAACATTTTATTATTAAATATTTAGATAATGATTAAAAATATAAATTAAGAAGTCTTATTTGAATTGGATTCTTGGATAATCTTGTTACACAAATAGAAATCTATCTTGAATGAAAATTGTAGTTGATCACATTTTTTTTTAAATGGATAATGCAAGATGATGTGGGTGGTTAGTGCGTGTAGGTTTCTATGTTTTGAATTTTCACTGCTACATGACTTGGTTTTTTGTATGAGATATGTGAGTTATGAAGTTATTTTTTTCTTGAAAAAAGTTGACGTGAATTTTTGTAGTGTTGGTCTTAATCGTGTGAGTTATTGGGTACTATCTCTTTTCCCAGAAAATATATGAGTGATTTGGTGAGATTTTTCTAGTGAGTTTTGATGGTGAATGGAAGAGGAAAAAGGTGTTGTTTTTCATATAAATATTTTACTATATTGAGGGAGGCTTGTGTCTGATTTTAACAAGTGTGAAGAAAATTGAAGATAACCGAAGGTATGTTGATACCTGTGTAACCCAGCTCTTGTATTTGAAGCATTATTTGCTTGGTGAAGGTTTTAGCTGAGTGTTTAGCTGATGGGTTGTGCGTGATTTGATTTTTGCTACATACATACGTGAGTTATTTGTTAATCCTTCAGCTCTAGTGGTGATGGTAAGTGAATATATCAAATTTGAACTTGATATCTATTTCGTATGGTGGGTGAGTTGAACTTCCTTTTGGGTTTGCAAATAAAACAAGTGAAAGATGGTATCTTTGTGTCTCAAATCAAATATGTGAAGAACTTAATAAAGAAGTTTGGACTTGAGAATGCTAGACATGCGAGAACATCTATAAGTGTTCCTACGAAGTTAAGTAAAGATGAGAGCAGAAAAAATGTTGACGTCAAACTTTATTGGAGCATTATTGGGAGCCTATTGTATTTAACAACAAGTAGACCAAATATATGCTACAACGTTAGAGTATGTGTTCGCTACGAAGCATATCCAAAAGATACACACTTAACAGCAGTAAAGAAGATGTACTTGGTGGGTGATGCGAAGCTGTGGTGGAGAACGAGAACCTCCAACGACAACAGTGCAGGTAGACCTCCCATCGACACTCGGGAGAAGATGAAGAAGGAGCTAACAAACCAGTTCCTACCCAACAACACTTCATGGCTCGCGAGGGAAGCTTTGAAGGGGTTGAAGCAAGACGGCTCAGTGAGGGAGTATGTGAGGAAGTTCACATCGGTGATGTTGGACATGCGAAACATGTCGGAGGAAGACAAGTTGTTCAACTTCATTAGCTGCTTGCAAGGTGGGCACAAATAGAGCTTCGGAGGCAGAACGTGAAAGACCTCCCAAGCGCAATAGCGGCGGCAGATGCCTTGGAGATTTCCAATTGCCACCACTTATTCTAACCTACGGAGAAGGTAAGAAAAATGGTGGAACTCGGGATGGTAAGGAAAAAAGCAAAGAAAAGGTGGGAGAATCTTCTCAACATAAGAAGAAGCAATCGAAGGGGAAGATTGCATGATTCATCTGTGAGGGGCCACATTTTGCTCGAGAATGTTCGAAAAGAAAAAAAGGGAGAGGAGCAAGTAAACTCCGTAGTCGTGAAGGACCAAGGAGGGAGCGATGAAGATGACTTGGGAGAAGGAGCCATCAACAACATCGCCTATATAAATTATATATGGCACGTGGAGGAGCGCCCATGCAAAAGCAAACTCGACGGAAAGAGGAGATGGCACGAGAAAAAGGTGTCATTGGAAGAGAAGGCTTGCTCCAGTCTTCAACAGTTGGCGAAGGAGTCTTCGAGGGAACCGCTCGTGGAGGAGTGCCCACGGATTATTTCGACAAGGGCGTCGAATTCTTCTAGTGGGGGTGGTTTGTTAGACCCCTAAGTTCAGACTGCGGGATTGTGCGAGTGTTGGCGAGCCTTAGCCAATGCTTGGCACGTAAGTCGGCACGAGGAAGGCGAGTTGACGAGAGGATAAGGTAAAGTCTTGCAAGTAGGCGAACGAAACTCGAGGAACTTGCGAAATAAGTGAGGGATGTGGGAAGTACCGGCGTAGATCTTGAGAGTAGACGAGACTCGATACGCGTGGGCACACGTAGGCGCGCATTGGTGGAAATCTTCCACAAGATGTAAGATTCGGATGCGAGGCCACGCAGAGTTGGAAAACTAAGTCATGCGAGACTCGAGAGTGCGCGAGAAGGCGCAAAGGCATGTAAGACCCCGCAAGGATGCACGAAGGCATACGAGTGCGACGAGGCGTTTAAACACTTGACTTCGGTGAGGTAGGTCGAAGGTATGTGAACTGTGCGAGGTTTTATGCTAACTTGGTTTGTGACTTGTACTTAGTCATGGAGCGATGAGACTGCACCATAAGTGAGCTTGATCATGAAAGATGGGACTTGTCTATGGACGTGCATTGATGGACTTATGTGTGGATAGGCCGTGGTGAAACATATCAGCAGTGACGTTTCAGCTGTGGATGATGTGGCACATGATGACGTGGCGGATAAGATCACGAGTGGATGAACATTATCTTTAAGAGATAAAAATCAAGTGGAAGGATCATCTGAAGATAGAGGAGATCTTTGTGGATAAGGATAATCTTTCCTAGATAGGGTGTAATCTTTTAAATGTGATGTAACTTAATCTTAAGAGATAAGATAGGCTAAGATTGAGATCTTAGCTAGTAGAGTTCTAGTAGGACTCTTAGTCATCTGGAAGAGCCTATAAATAGCTCATTAGTGTTGAGACCTATTCAATATTCACTCTTGGAGAGAAATCACTTAGAGGAGAGAGCTTTAAGAGTTGAGAACTTTTAGAGGAGAGTTCTAATTGTAAGGGCTTCGAGTACGGAGTTCTTTGGGTGCTTCGAGTAGGAGGTACTCGTGTCTTTTGTTAACATTTTGTTGAGAGTTAATGAAAGAGGTAGCTTCAGCTACATTTAAAAATAACTTATTGCTTTATTTACTCTATTACACTTGTGTTCTTTTTATGTGTGAGGAAAACACTTAAACACTTGTGTGCACGTGAGGTGTTCGAGGGCTAACGAAATTGTTTGGCGACATTCACGTGAGAAGGCTAAATTTTGCTTAAGCGGACTTAAGTGTGCTGCACGAAGGTGTGTGCGACTTGTGGTAGGAGTTCGGGTCCAAGGAAAACCTTTGTGACACCAGGTATATTGATGCAGATTGGGCTAGAAATCTAGAAGATAGAAAAAGCACTTTAGGAGGTTGTTTCTTTCTTGGTATCAATATGATTTCCTGGTACACTAAAAAGAAAAATTCAATTTCATTATCCACCACAGAAGCAGAATATATACTGCAGGAAGTGTAACAACTTCTTTGGATGAAACAGATGTTGGAAGATTATGAAATTGATCAGGATGTATTGACAATCCTATGTGATAACAAGAGTGCTATAGATATCTTGAAGAATCTGGTTCAGCATTCACGGACGAAGTACATTGATTTAAAGTATCATTTTATTCGAGAGCTGGTGGACAACAAAGTAGCCACTCTTTCATATGTGTCTACGAAAAAGCAACTGGCGAACGTCTTTATGAAACCTTTTGACACAGCCAGGTTTGAACTTCTTCAAGGGGCCTTGGGACTTCGTGTTTTACATTATTAATGTATTATTTCTTTAAAAACGTTTAAAAAAATAAGGGAAAAATGAAACCTTGCATTTTCATCCAAAAGGATCAAAATCCTTAAGCCTTTGTTTGGATCCTTACTTGCACAAGGGAAAGGAAAGGAAATATTGAGGGGAAAAAAGGAGAAAAGAATGGAAGAGAAATGTAATTTCTTTTCTCTTGTTTGTTTTCCTAATTTATCAAAGGAGGGAATTGAATGGAAGAGAATTTTGTAAGACCTTTATGCCCTTGATTATAGAACTTATTTATCTTTACTTGTTAGATTTAATAAGGATATAATGGTAATTTA
>JAOSBP010000008.1:5103852-5122022 GCA_027563825.1 Erythroxylum mucronatum | reverse complement strand
CTTGTTAGATTTAATAAGGATACAATGGTAATTTACTTATATTAGGCTTATCTTGTCTTGAATTTCCCCTCCTTTCCCACCAATTTGGTGGAAAATACATTTGGTCCAAATTTCTCTCATATTCCTCTCTATTCTCTCTCTTTCCCTTTGTTTATTTTTGTCCAAACAATGAAAACCAAGAGAAATGTAATTCTCTTCCTTTATTTTCCCTTGCTTTCCTTCAATCCAAACAAAGGCTAAGTCATCTTCCAGTCGTCACCTACACCCTTTATCCCTCTCTCATCTCTAACGACTCTCAAGCTCTCAAGCGCCCATGTAATTGCATTGAAGGCTTCTCTATCGTGAAATTAGCATCCGTGTGGGATTTGTGAAACATTGTTGAAGACTCATCTCTTCTCTCTACGGTATTGCTCCTTTTCACTCCACGACAGCTCCATTTATTGTTTTCGTTTGGGTCTTTGCTATTCTTTAATAATATGG
This sequence comes from Erythroxylum mucronatum, assembly GCA_027563825.1. Classification (NCBI taxonomy): domain Eukaryota; kingdom Viridiplantae; phylum Streptophyta; class Magnoliopsida; order Malpighiales; family Erythroxylaceae; genus Erythroxylum; species Erythroxylum mucronatum. Next base: position 5,121,542 of record JAOSBP010000008.1, on the reverse strand, counting down.
GCAAGAACAAAGACAAATCTCTCTCTTTGGGTGTGGAAAAACCAACTAGTTCGGGGCTACGCAACATCCAGTTTGTTGCTGAACCCGACTCCTGGGAGGAAAGTTTCTGGGCTTAGGTCATCCTCAACTACTCCCATTGAAATTCCCAACACCACCTCGGTTCGCGATTATCCATCAGAAAGTGATGACGCAATGCGAGTGTTGTGTTCAATGATCGAAGACTCGTCATTTGATTCCGACGAGGTTCCTATTGCTGCTGCTCCACCGACCGCTCCTCCTCTAGCCCCTCAAAAATTAACGAAACAGTGTGCTAGGAAAACAGTCCGCCCACCTCAGCGAGTTCCATCTGCTCGATTGACAGTAGAAACAACAATCTCATTCAAATTCTATTCACCCGATGCCGAGCAAAACTGGAAGTCATTCATTGACATCGGGTTAGTTCTGGATCATCCTATTAACTTAGATGAATTTTAGTAGCACCGACTGAATATTTTATTAGCTGAGAGGACTTTACTGCAAGCTGCATTATTTCCTAAACACTATGATATTGAATTGGTAAAAGAATTTTATTGAAATATGCATGGTGACTTATTATCTGATATTGCTGTGTGTTATAAATTAGTATATGTCCGGGGTAGGGCGATACAGTTTGATGCTGACATTTTGAATATCTTCATGAGATTTGATAATCTAATTGGGGATCAGGTTTATGATAATAACTGAACCATTTCTAATGATCAAATAGCTACCGTATTAACTGGCTGAAAGTTATCTGTTTGGCCATTTAGTTCGGGGCTACGCTCATCTATGCTGACTCAAAAGTATTTTGTTATGTATAAGTTGGTTTTAGCTAACTGGATGCCTAGTACACATGTTGTCTCTATTTACCTAGCACAGGCTAAACTGCTATATGTCATCAATAGGGCGATACAGTTTAGTGCTAATATGTTGAATATCTTCATGAGATTTGTTAATCTAATTGGGGATCAGGTTTATGATGATAGCTGGACCGTTTCTAATGATCAAATAGCTACCGTATTAACTGGCGGAAAGTTATCTGTTTGGCCATCTAGTTCGGGACTACGCTCATTTATGTTGACTTAAAAGTATTTTGTTCTGCATAAGTTGGTTTTAGCTAACTGGATGCCTAGTACAGATGTTGTCTCTGTTTACCCAGCACAGGCTAAATAGCTATATGTCATCGGTATTGGGGTGAACTTCAATTTAGGGCGACTCATAATTGAAGCTATGTTGGTTATTAGAGGCAAGTCACATTCTCTACTCTACTTCCCTTGCTTAATTTCTCAATTCTTATATGCAAATGGTGTTCCTCGGTTGGAGGCAAGTACCCTTAAACTAGTCACTTTAATGAACATATCTGCTAGAATTTTCAAGCAACCACGAGTTGTCGATTTGCTATACACTACATTTAGTCCTTCAGATGCCTCGGGAATTTCTCTGTCAATCCTCAGGCAACTTTGTTCACTGAAATTGAGAGGATTGAGGGTATTTTTCAAATGGGTCTTGATGCACTTCGTCACCAAAAGCAGTGAGTTCTTCGGTCATCCGATGCTCCTTGAATTTTCTTTTTAGCATCCTTGTCCTAAAGGAGGAGATGACTTGAATTTGGGTTTACACTTGGCTATTTTGAACTACTTGTGAACGTTGGTTATTTTTATTTACGTGAACCTTTGATTGAGGGGAAGTATTGTAACTTCAATACTTTTATATATTCGATTATGTGATTCAAGGAAAGTTTTTATTTATGACAAAAATTCCAAAAAAAGGAGAGATTGTTAGGATATTCACTATGTCTTATTATTTTAATTTTGACATTTTTTATTATTGGATAATTAGATAATGATTAAAAAAATGAATCAAGAAGTCTTACTTGAATTGGATTTTTTGATAAGTGTTGTTGCACAAATAAAAGTCTATCTTAAATGAAGATTGTAGTTGGTCACGTTTCTTTTTGAGATATGGATAATGCAAGGTGATGTGGGTGGTTGGTGTGTGTAGGTTTCTACGTCTTGAATTTTCACTACTACGTGACTTGGTTCTTTGTATAAGATACGTGAATTATGAAGTGATTTTTTTCTTAATGGAAGTTGGCGTGAATTTCTGCAATGTTGGTCTTATCGTGTGGGTCATTGGTGTTGTCTCTTTTTGCAGAAAATACACGAGTGATTTGGTAAGATTTTTCTGGTGAGTTTTGATTGTGAATGGAAGATGAAAAAGATGTTGTTTTTAATCTGAATATTTTTCTGCATTAAGGGAGGCTTGTGTGTGATTTTATCAGGTGTGAAGAAAATTGAAGATAATCGATACCTACGTAACCCAACTCTTGCACTTAAAGCATTATTTACCTGGTGAAGGTTTTGGTTGGGTGTTTAAGTGATGGGCTGTGGTGATCTGATTTTTGCCGCACACATACATGAGTTATTTATTAATCCTTCAGCTCTAGTGGTGATGGTAAGTGAATATATCAAAGGTGAACTTGATATCTATTTCATTTGTTCGGAGCTGAAAGGAGGAAGACTTGTGAGTGTCTCTTAATCTATGCTTTTTTATGTGTTCTTATCGATGGTGAATGGGCAGATTGAGTGATGATACCTCATTGTTCTTGCTTTAAAAAATTATTGAGAAAAATCCTTTTTGAGGTTAACACGAGTCGGTCATGTTATTTGATGTGAATCACTTTCACAGGTAGTGTCAAGAGTTAAGTGGTGTCGACTTATTAAAGCCTTGTGTAAAACTATCGTTGTCTTTGAATGAAAGTTTTAATCTGAGGAAGGGCCCCGCAAATATAGGCAAGGTGTGTTGAATTGCGTTAACAAATATTAATGTTGATTTATTTTGTTGCATTTTAATTCTTCTATATTTTTTATTGTGCTAGAAACGACTACCATAATTTGAAGAGTTTGTGAAACTAGTACACTCATGCGGATGTTTTAGTCATGATCCACTACTTGCACTAATATTCATTTATTATTTATTTAATAAGAATAAGGTTGTAGATTTTTTTAACATAATTGATTAATAATATATAAATATGGTTACTTGTAGTATTACATAGATAATTTTATAAATCATATGGGAAAATCCTAATAAATAACTAAATAGAGAGAGTTTCAACTTTCAAGAAACATATAAAATAAAGTCAATAATAAGTACCTACATGACTAATAAAACTTAGTCTTATTTAATTACCTCAAATTTACCTACGGATGACAGAAATTAAAATTTTAACAACTATGAAAATAACTACGCAATTTAAATTTTGACAAGCTATACTGTTAGAGGATTTATATTGATTAAACATGAAAATGTTAAAGGGTGACGTCAATTATTCAAATAACTAGTTTTAATCATTTTGATAATAGTTAATTCAAGTCTAATTTTTGATAATAAACTCTACCGTATATCTGTATTAAAAATTATAATATATACATACTCGAAGGATGCAAATGAAAGGCTTGACCTTTATGAATTAACAGTTTCTTAAAGCCCCATGTGATATATGCCTGGAAAGAAGAGGAGATGGTACTAACGCACTGAGCGAGTCAGAAGAGATGTACACAAACAACACGACACGTTAGTAAGTACAGCCGACTATTAAAATCAGGCATTTCGTTGCTTGTGATTGACCAGAGGCAAGCTAGAACAATAACTCATAAATACAACTTCCTATAAATATCTGGTAATGGCGGAAGATAGAGCTAGCCCACACATGTAGACCCTTCTACAAACTAAGACTTGTTCGATTTTGTTAGGTCATAAACACAGACGTTAAAGTGAAAGTAGCTAGCTCTTGTGGCTTCCACTAACACATCCATACTTAAAAGACATGTCAAAGCCTTCGTCTGTAGGGTCAGTCAAACCCGTCCAAGTGCTTTTCATCTTCACGGTTTCTCTGCTCCCAGCAGGATGTTGACTTTTCTTTAGGGTTTTGTTAAGGGATTGAGTTTGACATTTGAAGGCTGAACTGAAAGAATTTGTTTTATAATGTGTTGAGGGTTATGAGAAAAGTTTAGAGTTATATAGTTCTAAATGGAACAAAAAGGTTTCTTCATGATTGTAGTAATTATAATCGAAGCATGTGCACGAATGTGTCGATCTCATGGCATGTGGTGCGGCACGAGTGTACAATTACTTTTTTTTTTTTTGAAGAGGATAGACAGCAAGGAGGCATATGGTCTCAAAAACGCCGCAGACAAAACATTATTCTGTAGGAATTGTCGAATACTCGGAACAGGCATCTCCCATAAATGCTAATGTTGCAAAAATGAAGATCTTAATTTTGCTAAATAATCAACACATTGGTTACCTTTTTTTCAAATATAGGCAATAGAACAGTCCCAATCTTTCTGTAGATAAAACAAAATATCCTCCACAATCGTCAAATAAGGATAAGATTGAGAGCATTATTGGGTAATGGGAAGTGATTTTCTTTAATTTGTTAAGTATATTACAGATCTTTTAGCCTCAACCAACTTAATTTGGATGAGCTGAATATTAAAAAAATAAAACAGTCATGGTAAAAATATAACGTAACTAATACACGAGACTTTTTATTTTACGAGAGTCATCGATCACCGCAACTTTCACCTTATATTTTTTATAAAGAGAGTATTTTTACGATCCGAACCTATAATCTTTTAATTATAAAAAAAGCAACTTTTATCTGTTATTTCATAGTTTTCCTTCGTAATATTAAAAAAGCAAAAAAAGATAAAAACTTTGTCATTTTAGTATGAGCATACGCGTAGAATTTAGGACTTTAACCATAAAATGTTCACCACTTCCAAGTGGAATTGATTAATCTTGAGTTTAGAAGATCAAAATCATTCACCTGCGTTCATAAAAATGGACGAAATTATCTTCAATTCTCTGTTTGAAATCTGTCTTTTGTTTAATTGCTAATTTAGGGTTCTAATAGCTAACGCTGTTTTTTATATACATCCCTTGCCAGTTGCCACATGGATGCCTAACACTACTTTCTTTTTTTTTAATCCCCGTTTACTTATTTACAGAAATTTCTTTAATTCGGTAAGGTTCCATAAATATTTAATTGCAAAGTCAAAACGACAGCCATGGGCTTTATATAGGGTGGCTTTCGTGAATTAAAGCAAGAAGAATAGTTGGCTTACCAAGAAAAAAATTGATTATGTGCGTGACTGATAACGGATTAAGCGGGAGGCTTAACCTTACAACTCTTTTCAAGAGATCTGCATTCTTTTGTGGAATTATAAATTTCTTTTTAAGTTTTTTTTTAGGAAAAAAAATTCTAATATAGGATTGTTTTGTTTCAACCAATAATTAAAAAACTCAATCGATTTGATCGGTTTAATTGTAAAAATTTTAAATCATCTAATTTTTTTTATTTAATTTTTAACTTTTTAGTTCGATTTACTTTTATAACTCTTATTATAAAAAATCAACCGGTTTATTAATTAATTGGTCAAATTTAGTAAATTAATAAATTCTTATAATCAATTAATTTTCAAGACAATCTCTTTCGATCATATTTCAAATTCTTTAATTTTATTCAATTTTTAGTCAGTTTTATGACGATCTAATATCGGTTAAATATTTTAAATCTTAAATATCTTTTTTTTTGTTTAACTTTTGGTATTTTTTTTAAAACATTGATTTCTATAAGTAAAAGTAATTTGAGATGATATTAATCAACTCAAAGGTATTTCTTAAACGTTTGTTGTTTATGCTTATTTAACCACCAAAAAAGTTTTAGGAGTATTTACGTCATCATCATAAATAACAAAAATATTATTTTATAAAAATTATTAAGTAAGAAATAGTCATCTAATTAAGTCCTTCAACGATATAAATAGTATTCAATAATTTATATCCTTGAAAATATTCACTAAATCATATTTCCTCTAGACTATGGAATAACAAAGAAATTAAAAAAAAAAAGGTGATGGGCTTCCAAAAGAAAAGGTTAGAACCTGTCAATGTACGGCAAACATTATTTGCAATGCATACAGAGTGAATTGCTGTAATTGCATATTGCATCATCTAATTGAGTTCTTTCGAGTTCACCATATCAAAGTGTCTTTAGTTACTGTTGCAAAAAGGTGGTTAAGTTTATACTTTCAGACTCTTTTGTTAGGTTCTGCAACTCTAACGTCACGTCATCGCATGAGCATTCTGCAAAAACCGTGCACACATTCTCGCCAAAGGGCTGGAACTGAAAACAAAAATTCTAACTTTAAAGAAAGGACTAAAGTGAAAACAAGAATTATAATATATATTTTTGCATCATGTTCCATTGGTCTTTCTTGAGAAAAGTAACCAACCAAAACCCTTTAGTATTCTTCCTTTTACAGGCAAATTCTCAGTCTACGATTTGTTTCATGCATTCAAGCTGCTGGAGTTTGGCAAGTGACCATTAAGTAGTGTTAAGGTTTAGTTGCTGCTGTGTTCATTCAAGTACCTAAATACAAAGTCAACCTTGCCCATATACCGACTGCCTAATTATCTCTTCTTATAATCTTCATCGTATACCGTATCCTTTGAAGACTAAGTAATGCTTTCCTTTCTCTTCAGCTCACGCTTAAGCAATCAATTGTTTTGGGTGTGAATTTGATGTGTTAGCCTTTGCTTAAGCTAGTAGATTTGATTCATTGTCTTTGTAGCCAAGAAAAGGTATATATCATAGTCACTTGCGAAGGTTTTTGTTTTTAATGTTCTTCGTCTGCTCTTTCTTGTATTGAACTTCTGTGAGCATGTAGGCTTGATCTAGGTAATTGGGTTTGAAACTTAATTAGGTTCATCATGTTATTTCCCGTAGACAAATCTCTTGGAATCTGGCTTCCTAATGACCTTGAAGATAAGAAAAAAAAATTTCATGGGTCGGTCTGTAGTGAATGTGAAGGTAACAAGAGGAGTAAACAACAAAAAAATAGAGAGAACGTAAGGGCAGGCAGTGCAAAAAACGCAGAGGAAGCCCTTTTCTACGGCATCAAAACCGGCTTTAAAATTGTTATGAGCAGAGATGTATAAGAAGCAGTGAAGGTAACGCGTTCGTATTATAACAAATTTTGACTATTATGGAACTATTACTTTACTATATAAACGTTTAGCCCATGTGACCTTTGATGCATTTTCTCATGGAGTGCTTCTCTTGCACATTTTTATGTGTGCCCTTTTGGGTTTATATATATACAAAGGCACGGGAACCATTGCTCTTCAACATCACTCTCTCCACCTCCTTCAATAACATCTAATTTGTTTCTCCTTTTTCTCTCTTTCTGGACTGAAGTTCCTTGATGCTTTCCTGAGACAAAATATTGATATTTTGGATTTTCTGATGCTTGGTTGGTGGTTGAGTTTGGAGTCCAAAGAGACGGACTGAAAAACTAATAAGAAGTGATTCATTGGTGTCACTCAAAAGAGAATATTTCTCTTCTTTTCTAACATAGCTCTTCATTCATTGATTGAGGTATGAGTTTGGTTATAGTGAAGCTTGAATATTGTTGCACCTTTGTTGTTCAAAGCTCTGTTTTCCAATATTTTGTGTTTTTCTTTTGGCAGGTTTAACATTCTTCTTTACTGAATTCATTAAATGGGATTAATCAGGAATCACACCATGAAAAGCGGGGATTACTTGGAAGGGATGCTTAAGGACTATGTTGGAGCAAAGGCCAAACTGAAGCCTCCAAAGAGCCCCTCAGCTAGGCTAGTTACTGCTCTTACCTGTCTGCAATTTGCTTTTGCAGTCTATGCAACTTTCCTACTCTACTACATGAGCCCCGCAATAGACTTAAGAACCAAACCTGACTTCGCGTGGGCTACAAGAATCGCACAGCACTGGAAACAATTTGTGATCCCTCCACATGTTCTTGGTCGATATCAGGAAGCTGCTTCTCTTGTTACCGAAATACGACCAACGACCCCCTGGTCCCCTTCAGAAGTTTGCGAGCACGAAAAGATCGATTTCGAGCAGAAAAAGTCTAATGATGCTCAGATGATCAAGTTAAAGAGAGAGCTATACGACCAGGTAGTGGACTTTCAGAGAAAGTCCGCCGGAATAGAAACTCTGGCAGAGTTAATGACAATGAAATCTAAATGGGATATGCGTAGTCCGAATAAGCCAAAAGTTACAGTAATCTTAAATCATTTCAAGAGAAAGACTTTGTGTGCACAGATTGATTCTCTGCTTCGACAGACTCTTCCTTTCCACCATGTTTGGGTACTTTCATTTGGGAGTCCGAATGAGATATCATTAAAGAGAATTGTAGAAAGCTATAACGACTCAAGAATCAGCTTCATTAGTTCAAGCTACGATTTCAAGTACTATGGAAGGTTCCAAATGGCTTTACAGACAGAGGCAGACCTTGTATATATTGTCGACGATGACATGATTCCTGGCAGAAAAATGCTACAGATTTTATCCCACGTAGCAGGAACTGAGAAGTACAAGAACTCAGTTTTGGGCAGCATAGGAAGGATTTTGCCTTTCAGACAAAAGGACTTTACGTTCCCAAGTTATCGAAAGTTTAGATCGAAAGAGGCAGGACTCTACTTGCCTGACCCTGCTTATGATATTGCGGTCGATAGGATTGTGCAGGTGGATTTTCTTTCCAGTTCATGGTTTCTCTCTGCAGAGCTTGTCAAGACCCTTTTCACCGAGTCACCTATGACATTTATGACTGGAGAAGACCTTCATCTTAGGTAAGTATCCAAGGTCAAAGTTCTTGCATTTTTTCTTCATGTCTCTTACTTTCATTCAATAGTATACCTTGCCTGAAACCAATGGTCGATGGTTTTAGCTGTTTCGAGTTAATCTGAAAAAGTTACCTACATTTGTTGTTTCTCGAGTTCCTAGACATTCTTTAATAATAAAAAATGACCATATTATCAATTGAAGTCATGATTTCTCCCTAAATGACATACATTGTTAGAATAATATGAACAAAACTAGTAGACTTGAGCATTTTTAAATCTACCAAACATTGCAAAAATAACTAAAAAAAGAGCTGTTTCTGATAAGCGTGACCATGACAAATAGTGAATTTATATTGGGTTGTTAACCTGTTCATTAATAAATGTAAACAACTTAGTATTATTTAATAAAGGAAACCGAAATCCGGCACTGTTGAGTATACCCTCTTTATCTTTTTGGGTTGAGTTTAACATATCCAATACTGAATTATAGGCTTACCTACAAATATTAGGATAAAGGTTTGACAAAGAGAGTTGAAAATCGACTTGGCATGCATTTGAAGTACTAGTACTATTAAAAACTTTAGAAAGGAACCTGTAATGGTTTTTTAACAGTTTATATCTGAAGAATCTTCAAAGACTAGCCATTCTGTGTATACAAATTTGGTCAACTTTGGTAGTGGCGTTTTGAGCTGGGTACTCCATATCCTGTTTCCTTCACTACAGTGATATGTTATATAGTTAATAACCTGCCTTTTCGAGATTCCCTGTACCACAAATAGATTCAGATAGGTTCAACTGATTGAAATTCTTGAATAGAATAATTGTACATTGATTAACTTGATTATGATTCTTAATTTTTTCTTGAACAAACAAAATATGGGTCTAAATCAAAAAATGGAAACTGATTTTCATTCTTTCTAGCTACTTACTGCACTTTCTAATTGAGCTTCTGATTAACTTTGGAATATGTCGCAAACGCATGCAGCTATCAGCTTCAGAAGTACAGAAATGCCGGTTCATTTGTTCTTCCGGTTGACCCCAAGGATAAGGAAACATGGGGTGACAGCGAACACAGGCTTGCATATGTGTCAGAAACTACGGTAATTTTCAAGGACATTGTCCAAGTACGAGATGACCAATGGTGGAAGGCACTTTCAACAGGTTACGTGACGCAGTGGGCTGCAATGTACCCTCAAAAGATCGATGCACTATTTTATGCTCACTCGGTGGCTGAAGTCAAAGCTCTTGGTCCCCTGCTTGAGAAATTCCGGTCTACTGTTGGGAAAAAAGCCTACATTGTTGTCTCTGGAGGCAACTTCTGCCCTTGTGAAGATGCTGCAACCGCGCTTGGTTGGCCTAAGTTGGTGTGCAAGGAGCGAAGGTTTAAGATATTTGATTTGGGAGTTGGGGCTCTTTCAGGATCGTCAAACTCGGAAGTTCCTGTGGTGCAATCAGTTTACTCTAGCATGAAAGGTTTAATGAAGATTCATAATCCCAGTTTGGTAATCACTGTGGCTGATATTGATCCTAACGTGAAGAAAGCGTTGAAAATGGCCACCGAGACTAGTGTCAATGCTACTACAACAATGGTTCTCCTACCAAGGCCCTCCATATCGAAAGTTCTATGGATGGCTGATCTAAGACCAACAGCTTTGCCAAGTAAGAATTATAGCTTTTCTGTTCTTCTTTTTCATGTCATTTGCATATCTAATGAGAAAACTGCTATTTTGCTTGGTTGTGCAGATTGGAATAAGATGCGGATTTCTGTCAACATAATCACCCAAAACAGAGCTTCTTCTTTAGCAAGACTTCTGAAGTCCCTACGCAATGCTTATTATGTTGGAGATGAAATCCCTATTAGCTTCAACATGGACAGTAAAGTGGATGAGGCAACTATAAAACTAGTGAACTCATTCGAATGGCCTCATGGTCCGAAAACGCTTAGAAGAAGAATCATCCAGGGAGGCCTAATTCGAGCAGTAAGTGAAAGCTGGTATCCAGCTTCTGATGATGATTATGGCCTTTTGCTCGAAGACGACATCGAAGTCTCTCCCTACTATTATTTATGGATCAAGTATGCTCTCTTAGCATACCACTACGATCCTCAGGTGTCGATGCCTGAGCTTTCCTCGATCTCGCTGTACACTCCAAAACTCGTAGAAGTTGTAAAAGAAAGGCCCAAGTGGAACGCAACTGAGTTCTTCAGGAGAATCCATCCCAACACACCTTATCTTCACCAATTACCCTGCAGTTGGGGTGCAGTGTTCTTCCCTAAGCATTGGAGAGAGTTCTATGTTTACATGAACATGAGGTTCACTGAAAACGCCAAGGAAAACCCAGTTCAGATTCCAAAATCCAGGACGAATGGATGGCAAGCTTCGTGGAAAAAGTTCCTTATTGACATGATGTACCTCAGAGGCTACGTTAGCCTCTACCCGAACTTTCCAAACCAGGCAAGCTTTTCTACTAACCATATGGAACCAGGAGCTCACATCAGTGCAAAGGACAACGTTGTCAGACATGCCAAGGCAGATTTCGAGGTCCCATTGCTGAAAGATGATTTCAGAAACTGGTTGCCTAATGGCAAGTTGCCTCCAGCTTCAAAACTGCCGTCTCTGAACTTGTTTAACCAACCAGTTTCCCTCAAGGGTCTCAAGGCAGCTGGTGCTAAGTTGGGGCAGGACGTTCTTCGATGCAACAACCCCACGGAAATTGTGACGGTTGATCACGAAACAGGTCTCCCAGCACGCTGTGCAAAATTCTAATCACTGCAAATGACCGCGATTGATTATTCTTTGGTTCTTTGAGAAAAACAACATCTGCTTAAAAATTGTAACATTTTCCTTATCCTCTCACCGGAGCAATTAAGAAGAGGAAACAGTAAGGTCAAAAATGGACAACTGGTTTCCTCCTACAATGATCGATTCAAATTCAATAAATCAAGAGCCCAAGAGAACTGGGCTTCTTAATTGTATCCAACAATGAGCAATCAATCAAAACACTTCCTTGATTAGTTGAAGTCTCCACCAATCTTTCCCTTATTTTGTCAGTTTCTAACAGTTTCCTCTCTTGGAAAAAAGAAGAAAATGAATGTGACATGTCAACAAATCTTGGTGAGACATTATTTTAGTTCTGTTTCCTTTCTTTTTTTCTCCTTTCATTTTTGACAGCTCTATAAAGGAATCGGTTGTTACAGAGCCTTAAAGCTAAGCTTGTAAGTCCTAACATGTTCTACGTGTCTTTTTAATAGTAACACCTGTGATTGTTATTATTTTTCAGATACGTGTTCAGTATATATGTGAGAGGGATCATTGTGGGGTGGGGGCAATATCGTCATTCAACGAAGTTAAACATTCTTTCCGTTTTGGCTTTCACTGTTTTCTGTTTCTCTCTCTTTCTCTGCAGAAAACACCTCGAAATTCATGTTCTCTGTAAATCTCTTTCTCAACCTTTTACTTGCATCTGATCGATTTAACGGTAAGTTCGGTGACTTTAACTGTATCTGTTAAAAGTATATTTTAACTTTCCGTTCTTTCTTCTTTTGTTGTTGTTGTTTTGGGTTGGACCTTTTCAGTTTCGGTTCTTCGCTCTCATTCTTTCTACTCTCTGCTAGTAATAATTGGCAGGTTAAGGATTTCTTTTGGCCGTTTTTCTTGTAGGAATTCGCAATGCGTATCCTTTTCACTATCAATTTCCGATTTCACGTACCTTTGTATGATTTCTTTCTTTTCTGTTCGTCCAGAATATGATAGTATGTCTATTTTTAACTGAATTTATTTTTCTTTAATTCACATTTTAGGGACGTAATTTGACAGTAGTATCATAAGTTTCGCGAGTCATTTACATTGGTTTATTTAATGAGATCAAGTTTTTTAGTTTTTATTTTTGATTCTTCATAATAAAAATCAGTCTGTTTCAGGGATTAGTGCTCGGGAGGAGATCTTTTTCGTATAACTGAAAAATTGGCCAATCTCGTTGCCCATTGAGGATGTGAATGCTCGTTTGAGGATTCTGATATTTTCTGAGTTAATGGGGACTTCACACCGAAGGTTTCGATTCTTGCATGTGTATCTGCTTTAGTTTTTCCTAGCATCAGATTTAGGTTGTTTGTGGAGGAATGTGATTAGTTTGTTGGGCTAACTTTGTTACTCCCTATTTAACCTTGTAGTGGAGCTTGTAAAAGATCAAATAGTGGTGCCAAGCTCATAGTGACCATGATTCTAGGAGCTGTATTTGGATTTTTTGTTGGTGTTTCATTTCCATCACTTTCTCTTGCTAAGGTTTGTCGATCTTCACTAGTGTACTATGTACCTATAGGTTGGGAGAGACCTGTCATTCTAGTGATCTGTTCATTCACCGTTTCAGATTCACTTACGTCCAGGCCTGATTTCAACTTTTGACGTACCTCTTACTAATACAAATAAATCAAGTGAGACTTCTGGATTAAGCAATGCTTCTAGGGTATGTATGTTGCTGATTATCTAGCTATGTGAGGTTTTTTTTTATGTTGTTGTTTTGATATTCATTTTGGTCTATGCTTTGTCACTTGCTTATTTGGTCCCAGATTTATGTTCCAACAAATCCTCGTGGTGCAGAGTTATTACCTCCAGGAATAATTGTCTCAGAAACTGACTTTTACTTGCGCAGATTATGGGGTGAACCCAGTGAGGTATGATACCGAAAATCAAACAGTTACTTTGCTGATATTTTGTTTGTTATTGACTTCTCCAATGATTCCCAAATGGGGAGTGTTACTTACTAGTTACTATTATTTGTTATTTGATTATTTCCAATGATAGTGTAAAATGACTATAGCATAATCAAGAGTTAAGTAAATGATTGCTAACTGGATACAAGTATACCAGAAACTGTACCTGTTGTTCTAAAGATATGTATGATAATTCTAGCTATCTGCACTAAACTAACAAATGTTTGGCCGTCATTCACACCTGAGAAACCAGCTGTAGGGATCAAATACATATAAATTACAATTTCTATATGAAATTTGGCAGGATCTCAAGAAGAAGCCTAGGTACTTGGTGACATTTACAGTAGGATATGATCAGAGGAATAATATCAACGCAGCAATTAAGAAGGTTTTGCAAATGTGTCATTTTACCTTCTCGTGTTTTATTATTTCCATTGATACTGAGCTATTTTCTTATATTTTTTCGTAGTTTTCTGACGATTTCACAATCTTGCTTTTCCACTATGATGGTCGGACAACTGAATGGGATCAATTTGATTGGTCAAAGTGTGCAATCCATATCAGCGTAAAAAGGCAAACAAAATGGTAACACTTAATAGCTTTTCCACTTAGTATTCAAGTGCGCCCGTTGCATATTATGCATAGACCTTCAAAATCTAGATTCGCATCTTCCTTCGTCATGTTATTTGGGTATCATGCAAACATAAATCAACTGCAATCTTACCATAGCTGAGACATATTCTACTGCGGGTAGGTGATACTTTGAAACCAGCTCTCTCATTCATGACCATGGATGTTTTCCAGGTGGTACGCAAAGAGATTTCTGCATCCTGATGTTGTTGCAGCTTATGACTATATCTTTATCTGGGATGAAGATCTTGGAGTAGAACATTTTCATGCAGAGAAGTAATCTCTTGCTTATCATTTTTAGTTGCGAAATTCGGGGGTGTCTCATGTTTTAATCTGTCAGGTATATAGCATTGGTTAAGAAACATGGTCTTCACATCTCTCAGCCTGGTCTTGAGCCCAATAATGGACTTGTGTGGCAAATGACCAAGAGAAGAGGAAACAGTGAAGTTCATAAGTATGTTTCCCATCTCTCTCTCTCTCTCTCTCTCTCTGTGATTGTTGATAGATTGCTTGGACTTTGTTAACTTGAAAAAGTAGATGGAGGTTGAAAATAATTGTTATGCCTGTGGGCTGTTTATAGGGATACAGAGGAGAAACCAGGTTGGTGCAGCGATCCCAATTTGCCTCCGTGCGCCGCGTATGTTCTCTCTATCTTAAAATTTCCCTCTTTGTGTATATGTACGCATGTGTTTAGCATATATATGTTGTTTCTTGTGCTGTTTCATATTTAAGGAAATCATGCCCACATACCTTTTTTTCTTCTTTGTGCATGTGCATGACTGTCCATGTATAAACAATTTTTATTTTTGCTATTTCAGCTTTGTTGAAATCATGGCCCCTGTTTTTTCTCGGGAAGCTTGGCGTTGTGTTTGGCATATGATTCAGGTTCTTCTATTATGTTTCTGTGTAGGAATTATACAAAAGTGTTTACTAACTTTCACGCATCTGGAGCTTGGCATGCATGGTGGTAATTTTGAGAAGGCTAATACTTTTCACTTGAATTTTAATTCCTATTATAGACTTGGTAATAGCATAACAAAGATCATATAGAGGATAAGTTGATTGTTTTTACTTTTTCATTTCTGCTTATTAGAATAATGATAAACAATGTTCTTGCAGAATGATTTGGTGCATGGATGGGGATTGGATTTTGCTCTCAGAAGATGTGTGGAGGTTAGTTGTTACATCTTTTGTTACGTTCTGTTTTCTCTGTAGGCATCACAATTTTTTCCATTCTCCACATCATTGTCTGTATCAAATCTTGGGGCGTTTCCCTGACACTGCATAGTTGTAGGAACTCTGATATGAAAGTGATATTCTATTTTTCAGCTTTAACTATGTTTGCGGCTTTATAGCAAGTTATTTCTTCCATAAAGAGCCTAGCTTCCGCTTCCCAATAGTATTAAAGCTCTATATATCTTTCGACCAACTTTCTTTTCTGTTGAATTTTGATGGTTTTTATTTTCCACAACAGCCTGCACATGAAAAGATTGGAGTGGTTGATTCTCAGTGGATTGTTCATCAAGTGGTTTCTTCCCTTAGGAGTCAGGTTAGTCCATCATTTTTATACCAGTCATCCTAATGGCATATGCTTGTTAAGCAGAGATCATGTCTCTGTAATATGTTTTGATATAACAAATAGCTTGTGAATGTTAACAAGTTTTTAGACAAAACATCGAGGAAGTTCAATCTCTATGTCACGATTTCTCTGTAGTACAAGTCTCTTGACTTGATTAATGAAGGTAAATTAAACCAATGCAAAGGGCCTTTTTATCTGATTGATTGTATAAAAAATCATGGTCTTCCTGTGGGGTAGTTTAGTTGAGATTTGAGGAAGTTATCGGTCTGGACTAATGCTACCAATTAGGATCGATTGGGATGTAATTTGTTGAAGACAGCTCTCTTGGAGTGACTTTTGAGTGGTACTTACTAATGAACAAAATGAAATAATTTGGATGTTAATTTGCAGTGGAGTGGTTAGATAGTTGCTCAGTTATTTGCGAACTTAATGAAGATTGTGATTAATTTCAAAAGACAGTGATCAGTCTTGCTAGCCTCATAACATTATATACTACTACAGGATAGCTGATTAGTATGTTTAGGTATTCGAAAATTTAAAGAAGTTTTGTTCTTAAGGAAATCAATTGATAATTTTGGAGTAGAGGACGCACTGTATTTTAAAAGATGAAAACTATAATGTATGTAATTAGGCCTTGTGAAAGGAGAAAGATGATTGGCAATTTGTCCTTAATACACTTTAGGTCTAATAAGTGATGCCCCTCCCCCTCTTGTCATTTTAAAGTGAACACCGGTCAAGCTATTTTTCATTTTTCCAGTATTGACCGTTCGCCATAATTTCCTTTGCCCTTGCATCCTTTACTATCATCCTGTTCTCCTCTTTCTTTTAATGGTTATAAACTCACTGCTTTTGTTACTTTCAATATTCAGGGCGAGTCAGAGAATGGCACAGCTCCTCGGCAAGGGGTATGTACTATGTCCACATCTAAACCTTTGGCCTAGTTCCTGCTTATTGTGATTTCGCCTTTCAGTTACATGTATCTTTTTCCGTCCTTATCTTTTGTTATAATACCAGCAAACCCCTAAAATAACTTTACTTAAACCCATTTCTCAAAAAACAACTATACTTAAACCCCTAAAATAACTTTACCCTTGTTCTCTTTTTCCTATCCTTAGTTATTTTAACCTCTTTCAACGCACAGGTTAGAGCAAGATGCAGAAATGAGTGGTCGATATTCCAGAATCGACTTTCAAAGGCTGATAACAACTACCTATCGCGTACTAGGAAAGACTAATTCTGCATCCCTCAATCATTTGCCTCATTTCCTGCATTTTTAATGGTCCTTGAGAGTACATAAAATCCAAATCCTTCTCTATTGGTTATTTTCCATGTATGTCACTAACTTAACCTCTTGGCTTAGAGAAATATAATGAAACTGGAAAAACATGTTTCCAGTTACATGTAAGGAAAGATAATTTTGTTAGCCCGGTGTTCAGTTTCACAGAAGGACGGATTGCCTGTTTTATGAAGTCATATTGGAGCTCCATGGCGTAGGGCGATCTCTGTGATCAATAAAGCCGTTGGTGAGTTTGGTCACAAATTAATAGTACACTAATTTGAATTAGTTACGCTATATTTTCAGATTCAGTTAGTTTATTGATGAGTTTCAGTTGAATGTAGAATTATCAATTTCTATAGTTTCGGTAAAGTTGAGATCTCAATGAGGATTCTGATCCTTTTTTTATCGCTTGATATTTAAGATCTGAAACCAAAGTTATGAATACCGTACTGGACTTGGTACCGGATTGAGCTCTGGAACGGAACTGTACCGGTATCGGTCCGTACTGGGTACCGTTTCTGAGAATTTTTTAAAATTATGAAATAGTCCCTAAAATTTTTAAAAATTGCAAAATAGTCCATATTAGTATATTATATAGTTGTACTGTACACTTTACTAGTTTACTATTTACATCAACCATGTTTTAAAAAATCTTAATAATAAATAATAATAATAATTAATATGAAATAACAATAATTTTAAATATTTTATATATAAATAATAACAACAATTAATATAAACAAAGACAATCATCATCATGCCATTATAAAATTAAGAATAATACAAAGTATTTAAAATATTAC
>JAOSBP010000008.1:5047495-5076003 GCA_027563825.1 Erythroxylum mucronatum | reverse complement strand
TCAATATAAGATATTGAATCTTATTTGGGCATAATTGGTATTTAATTAGAATTATTTGTAATTCTAATTAAAGTTTAGTTCAAATTAATATTTAATTTTAATTAAATTACTAAAACGTCCAAAAGCTTATTATAAATAGGCTTGAGCTCTATGGAGTTAGCACTTCATGCTTAACCCTCTCTGTAAAAGTAACAGAGTTCTCTCAACTCATTCTATGGATACCGTTAGAGGCCGGACACTTGTGCGGCTACGGTGGTTGAGACGGATCGGTTTCAGAAATGATTCGAGGGATGCATCAAGAGAAAGTTCAAGCTTCGGAATAAGGTACAAATTAAATTTCCGCTTTATTTTGATTCGTGTTAATCATTTTATAGAATTAAATTAATCTTGGTTTTCGGAAAATCAAAAGTCACGAAAAAGTTTTGCGATTATTTCGATGCGGTCGAATCAGATCCGGACCTGATTTCCCAACAGTGATATCAGAGCAGGATTTTAATTCTATAATTTGATTAAAATTTTGCGTATTATTGATCGGAAAATTTGGAATTGAAAAATAAGATATGATCTGATTCTTGAACAATCCCTAAATGAAAATTGTTTCCTCGACTACTGCGTTTAATTTGAGTTCAGCCCTATTGATTATGCATGATTGCGGAAATTGTTTCTGTTTTATATATACCATGTTTTTGGAAATTATTTTCCCGAACAAGACAAATAGCCTCGCGACTGTTCGTGTTATTAACAAGTTTTGAAATTGTTTCCACGAAGTTATTCTCGACTGGAAATTGGTTCTTGTTTGTTTGTGTATATGCGATGTTTATGGAATGTTTACTCTCTACAATATTTGTTTTCTGAATGCCTGTGTTAATTGATTATGAAAGATTTGGAATTTGCGATTTCAGAAAAAACCCTCAACCCATTGTATAGTTTTCGTATATGCTTAGAGAACAAATCCTTAATATTGCTGCACCTATTATCTGCCTTCTAGAAAAATTTGTTTTTCCATATACTTGTGATTTTTCTTTCGTGCGTTTACTGCCTGTGTTGCACGATTTGTGTCTCTTCTTGCCTTGCGTTTGCTGAATCCATTGCCCACTTGCAGAAACCTCCATCGACCGATGGCGTCACTTGGGCAGTGTCTGGTAGCTAGGGTGGAGAGACGGTGGCAAAGAACCGACAGTTGAGGATGAAAAACGTGAAACGTGGGGAGCGAATGAGGGAGATGTGAATAGTGTTGTTGGACTACTTCTTTAATTGTCCCATCATGAATAGTAGACATGTACGGTAAATTGTGTTGTTGAAATTAATATTTAATTTTAATTAAATTATTAAAACGTCCAAAAGCTTATTATAAATAGGCTTGAGCTCTATGAGGCTAGCACTTCATGCTTAACCTTCTCTGTAAAAATTACAGAGTTCTCTCAACTTATTCTGTAGATACCGTTAGAGGCCGGACACTTGTGCTGCTACGGTGGTTGAGACGGATCGGTTTCAGAAACGGTTCGAAGGATGCATTAAGAGAAAGATCAAGCTTCAGAATAAAGTACGAATTAAATTTCCGCTTTATTTTGATTCTTGTTAATCATTTTATAGAATTAAATAGATCTTGGTTTTTGAGAAATCAAAAGTCACGGAAAAGTTTCGTGATTATTCCGCTACGGTCGAATCAGATCTGGACCCGATTTTCCAACATCTCCAAACCTTTGCTCTAACACCAACAAGTATTCTCCCTAACTAAGAGGTTCCCTTGTCACCTTTGTTCTCAATGTACATCATGCCAAGCTAATGCCTCTACCTCCAGGCATCAGATCCTCTGGTCCACTTTTTGTGGACCAACTCTGTGCCACAAAAAATGAACCGTCCATTTATATGGGACCCATGAAAATAAACGGTCCACTTTTTGTAGCACAAAGTTAGTCCACAAAAAGTGGATCAGAGGATCTGGCCCCTTGCCTCCAAGTACATGGTGACCAGCTCCAACTTCAACTCAGTTAGGTACGATATAATTGTTCACAATTAAAGATCCTGATAACGCATGCCCTTGATTCAGCCTTGACGGTCAACTCCATGATTTCAGCAACATATTTTTAGCCTAAGAATCTTCTACTGTAATCATATTTTCATGTTTATACTTTCATTTCTTGTATAAATACCTGTACAAATTGCTTATAGAATATATACAAAACAACACAATTCTTTCTACATCTATCTTTCAGATCCAGACTGTAAGATTGTCCCCCCTAAACACTAGTAACTCAATTTTGCTATACACCTTGTAAGAATATAACACCTTCTCTATTACTCACTTCTGGCACTATTTGTTCGCCTAGTTCATGCTTCAAAGTTTCTCCATTATTATTTTTTTATATATATTTGCGTAATCCACTCCTTTAGTTCTTGTATGCTTCGCATCGTGCCTTTACTCTACGCTCTTGTATTTGATTATGTAGTCCTTCCTCCATTCGCCTCCACTCTTGTGCTCTGGTTCCTTTAGTTATAATGTGACGTCAACTTTGTTCTAAGATCGCTTTTCATACCAATTTATGATGGAAGTAATCGGGTAAATAGTAAAAATCAAGAATTATGGATTAAGAAAAGTGATTCATAGCAAAAATCAATAATTATGGATTAAGAAAAGTGAGAAAGAGTAACGAGGGACAGTTGAGAGAGAAATAGCATTTGATTGATTTGTTAATGTTGTCTCTCCCTAACTTCCAACGGTTTAACTAGTTTAATCGTTAAGTCCTATTCATTCATTTATTTACATGAATTATGTATATATTATTGTTATTGGTATTATTCTTGTTTATATTATGTACAACAACTCCTAATAATAATCCCGATACGTGAAATTTAGGAAAGTTTAATAATACGCAACTTAATGTATAACTAGTACATAAGTTGTTTCTGTATGTTATTACTGCAGTTGTTTTTTCCTATATATTATTAGTACAATTGTTTAATAAAACTACACCGTATTGCCAATTCCTACAATAACTGCGTTTACTTCATCTTCTTTTATAATCATCTAAGCTCGTATCATATTAGAGCATTTTCTTAAAAAAAATTATAGCAATTGAAGATGTGTTGTGATGTATGATGGCTTATTAGGCGGACGAGTGAGTCCATAAGAATGGGTTATTATATGTGTGTCGTCAATTAAATGGACTCATTTAAGAATTCGTTTCTTATTGCCATTTACATATATTTTGAAGACGTAATGACTTATAATACTAAGTCGTTATAAAACGAAAGTACAAAACTCTCCGCAAACTTCAATTTAAAAGTTAGTTATTAATTAGAGATGATAATAGGCCGGCCTATGGGTTAGTATAGTAAATTTTTAAAATACTTTTTAAAATTTAAAATATAAATTAATACTTTTTAATTGAGTTCAGGACGGAATTACCTAAATTTAGGTATAGTCAAGATCTAACTCTTTTAAATAAGACGATGTTTTACGTATCAAACTTATAAAATTTCTGATTTGACCCATAAAGGGAAAACTTTAGTAGGTGAGATTTATACCAAATACATGATAGAATCAAAATGTACTAAAGTTGATGGAATTCAGCTACCTAACAAGATTTTTTATATCAACCGAGGAACTTATAACAGTCTCATCAATCAATGTTTGAAAATTCAGATTAATGAAGGGGTGTGATGTGGTCCATACCTTGTTCAACTCATTACACCGAGGAGCAGCATATGGTGGTTAGAGGAGGGCGGTAATAATTGAGGCATGTGCATGCTTTACCCGCTCATCTTTGTTTGTTTCCTAAATCCTAACATAAAAACATCCTTATCAGCACAAGAGCAACAGGCCATGATACTATGTATATGCATGCTTGCTGTCTTTAGCCGGTAAATCATCTTCCCTCAAAAATAAAATGAAAATATAGATCAAATATGGTGTTTTATTTTTACTCGTTATCTTAATAAGTAACATGCTAAAAAATTTATAAATTGCTGATATTACTCGTATTTAATAATTTATTTAAGTTTGTAACTAAAATTAATTATTATAAATATTTATTAATTAAGATAATCATTCTTATATGAAAAAGAAATTGTTAGGAATTTAATGTAAATTTTAGTCATTTACCGAAGACTATTTTAGAAATTAGATCACTTTTTTTTATCATCAAATAAACTTAAAACATTCTAAATTACATATGATAAAAGATTGTTATTGACTTTTATTTTTACAAGCATTTGAAAGGTCTTTATTCAAACATGAAGCTTTCGTAAATTGAATAAGAACTCTTGTTAGGTTAAAATCACATTTTTAGACGTCTCTTCGACATTTATTTCAAGAATTGGATGCTCAATTCAATTTGCTCCTTTGATTAAAATATACTAGACTTATCGTATTAATTGAATTGAATCAATTACTTAATTATAAATTATTAATTTTTTAAATAAAATTTAAAAATATGTATTTTATAAATTATTATAGACGTATTTAGTAATGTGTTCATTATCAAATAATAATAATTACGATATTATTATAAAAAAGAAAAAATGTTGCAAAAAAAAAAGGATGGATGGTGGCTTAAAGCAAAACAAGGTCAAGCTTTCGAATCTTTATTTTTTTATATACAAATATAGAAAAGAAAAACATGAAATCGCCAGATTAAAAAATTGTTTTTTACTAAACAACTAGTGCAATTAAAAAAAAACAAGAAATTGACAACAGAAATGGAGAGGGATCCAACCAGGCAGACTTGGAGATAGGAATGATTTAATTACAGACCACTGCATCCCATCATTATTTTCAGTTTGGTGATATCAATTATTAAAATATTATATATATAAAATTATTACAAAAAACAAAATCAACAAATTCCTCTTAAATTAGATAATTTTTTAGTAAATAAGAAATATTTGTTAACATTGTATTCACTGAGCTGGAGTCTCATAGAAGGTTGCAAAGAAAGGACAAAGAGGAGGGCGATGTCTGTTCCCCCTATCCAGTTATAAGCGAAACAGAGGATCACAAGCCGTGATTGACTAGGGATACGCGGACCACGTGGAGACTTCAGAGCCGAAAGTGAGCCTTTCCTTTACCCACTACGTGACGTGCACATATGATATGGCCTTTTCTCAAATTAACTCATTATTTAATTTCAAAAGATCAGTAACAAACAAAAATGACCTAATTTAAGTCATTTATTATAATAACTTGGATGGTTATAATCTTAAAAGTATAGCAGAGTACAGTAACTCGGGAATAACAAATCTGTTCCCTAATCTTTTGGGTCCCTATTTTGTGGCACTGCACCATAAATTTTAGTAAATGAAATATTCACATAATCCTATTCTAGTTCAATTATTTTTCTCATTCAAAATAACCAAAATTTCAGTGAATTTTTATTACAAATTTAGAAGTTTAATTTCATTATATTTCCAATTTTGTTACAGAAACATTTCAGATATGACAAACTTGAATCAATGTGTTTCACCCTTCTTTTTTTGTCTATAAAAAAATATATTAAGAGGTTAAATCATATACACATATTATGTGATATATGCTAAATGTAAGAAGCAGACGAGCGGGCATGCGTCATGGTATAGCTAATAACTGTTTCAATATAAAAAGCAGCTCTAAAGTATCAATCGATAATTAAGGACTATAATAAATAGAAAGATTGATGACCTTTCGTAACAACCAATCACATGCGCACTAATAATAATAACAAACTCCTGTTAATTTCTATTTTCACTCCTTAAAGCATTTTACTCGATTCCATAATGATAATTTAATTATATGATGCAGCTAATGCCAGTTGGGCAATAATTACAAATTGAATTGGCATCACATGCTTTTTTTAATAGAAATTTTATAATTTCCATAAGTAAATATCATGAAATAATTAAGCATTTATCAATTACTTAAATATTCGAATTATGCATGGACAAGGTTTGGGCACTCCATCTTTATACGGCATTTACATGTATATTCTAGGAATCTCTTATGAAGCTTCAAATCGGATACTGGGAATTCAACTTGCTTAAAAGTCAAGTCAATGCGCACGCCGCGGTTTTCTATTTCTAAATAAAAACTATTTTTATTAAACGGAAACGGAAATCAATGACGACAGTGGACACTCGTCAATGCTTTAAACCCAAGGACTGACAAAATTTTTAATAGTAAATTATGAATACGCAGAAAAAAGCTATCCGATCGGTCCCACCTAAAAGCCTCTCCCTACCAGCCTAAAAGAAGAAGCCGATTTGACCATTATATCCCACGGCTCAAATAAAACCTCACCCAAAGTTTGTATTTAGAGGTCTTAATTTAACAATAAAATTTTATGATATACTTAAAAGTTAATTAAATTAAACTCAAATAAGGTTTATAATATACATAAGTCTTCCAAATTTAACTTCCACATTCTCACAATTTGATGAAAAAATGTTAATGTGATGGTGCTAAAATTATAATACTAGTAAGAATAAGCTGTCCTAGTGATAAGGGAAAATTCCTGAACAAGGACAACGTGTCTTACAAATAGATGTTAGTGACACACATTGAAGTGTTGTACTCCTTAAAGCAACATTCTAATTGTAAAAAAAAATCATAGTAATGTGAAATTATTCCATGCCAATTTGAGACCTTTTTTTGTTAAAATATAATTAAATAGAAAATTTCCACCTTCTAAATATTCATAATTTAAGGGAAGATTCAATAATATTCTTTCTGTACACTATATAGCGGCCATAGTTTTTAACTTTGTTAACCTGATGATACGAGAGATTTGATATAATTTTGCATTAAAATCCAAATTAAAAAGCTTCATGGGTATGTTTTAATTGATATAACTTGATTTAAGTATTTATTAATTCAAAAATTTTACGTTGGAATTGATAGAATAATTTTTATTTTAATGATTTAGAAGATAATAATTCCATTTTGAAATTGTAAATATTGATTGAACTAAATTTATTAATTAATTATAGACTAAAATATTTTATGTAAATTGTGTAATGTATAAATTATTGTGTATTTAATTAAAAACAAATAAATTTATTGTTTTAAAAAAGATTAAAAATGTGTAAATATTACTGATTTGAAAAACTCTATCTATTGATACAGCAGGTGTTAGATTGACTAAAAAAATTAAAATACAGTCGCTTCAAATAAGGTAGGCAAACAAAATTTGAAAAATCAATTAACATTGTCAATGGAATTAGTGAATTATTGTATTATTATTTATTATTTACCATTCAATGAAATTGCATCATCTCGTATCGCGTCGCATCGTCAACTTGCAATAAAAATCAACACACAAATTAAAAATAATAAATAAACTGACGGACCAGGGTAGATTTGTACGACTCATTCGGATCTCTCCTTCTACCCTACACCAGCCCACCCTCTTCCTAGATTCAGCTTTCAACCGAAAGAGTAAATGGAAAATACGTTAAAGGGCAAAACGATAAATTTAACGTCAGAAGTACTACCTATATTCGCTCGCTGCACTAACAGTCTTTTGTCTCATTACACACAATACACCCAATTGAAATTCGGTTAGCTTAAGGAGAGAGGGAGAAAAACGAAAATTGCCATTATACGAAATACAAAAAACAGTAAAAAAAAAAAAAAGGAGAGAAGAGAAGAAAACAAAAGGCAAACATTTAAACACATTCATTTCCAATTCATAGGCCATTTTCTCTCTGCGTCTCTTCAGTGGGATCAGAGGATCATAGTCACGAACACATATGTGTTGGTGATATTTGTAGGTTTGGCTGCTTAGAAGTAGATTTGTCTGTGCTGGTGAAGTAGTGAGAATTTGGATTTTGTCTGTGTGCGAAGATTATTTGGTTTTTGAGAGAGATGGAGACTTCGTCGTCGATACGAAAAGAAGAAGAAAGAATGGAAGGGTGGTTGTATCTAATACGGTCGAATCGGATTGGGTTGCAGTACTCTAGAAAACGCTACTTTGTTCTTGAAGGTCACGTTCTCAAGAGCTTCAAGTCTGTTCCTACTTCTAGAGATGAGGTCTCTATTTGTCTCCTTGTATTTGCTTGTTGTTTGGCTTATTGCATTAGTTAGGACTTAATACATGTACTGTGTTGAATTTTCGATTTTGTTCTGCTCCATGCACTCGGTTTCCGGAGAAAAGTTAATTTCAAATCATGGATATAGTAATGATGTGAATATAGTGTTCTTGTTATCTTGTTCTTCTTCTTTCTAGTCGTTTTGTATGTTTTGCTTACTTTTTGTTTTCCTTCCGTACGTTTGATTTGTATTCTATTTTGCACTTCTTTACTCCTAAGTTTTGCCTTTAGCGCATTAGTTACGATGATGCGGGGCTTAATTTTTATTTGAGTTTTGTCTATTTTGCATTTTGGTTTTATTAGAAGTTTGTTTTTAGGTAGAAGTAAATCTAAAACAACAACAAAAACCGAGTGTATGAGATTGAGAAGTGAGATTCGTTTTTGCTCAACAGAACAAGTGGTGCCGAGTTTCTCTTGCGATTGTGGAGAACATCATTACACTTAGTTTCGCTGTTGAAGAGTTATGAGGCTAATACACCTTTTGGAGTTTCCTTTTGGCGTGATTTATTATGTGCATCAATTAATGGGAACATTTTGTCCGGAATTTTTTTTTCTTAAGCATATGTTTAACAAAAGCAAAAGTTTGCGTCAGTGACTCTCTTTTTGTTTTCCATTTTTTCTCTTTACCTTTGCTTGAGAAGAATTTTTTTTTGCTTTTAAACGTTGGGGGTGATTGCTTTGCTCAAGTTGCTCCTTGAAATCGTTGCAAAGAATTTTACATTCTGATATTTGTACTTACAATGTCAGGAATGTTTTACTTTGGTATTATAGGTCAACATCGGTAGCTCTTTTGTCTGTGTTCAGCTATTATGTATATATCAATTCCTTGAACCGTCTTTTTTCTCCCCTCTTTCTGCTTCTATTTTGGGTTTATGTGTTGCCAAAATGAGTTGGATGGTTGGTAGGAAGTGACTTTCCTGCAGTGAAAATTTACCTCTGTTTTATGCTGCGGGTCCAGTACTACATTAAATGCTAGCAGTGTTTTTATCATCACATTGTATAGACAAATATATATATATATATAACAGAAAGAACATAAAAGAAATTTGTTGAATGTGCCTTGCGTTGATTAGTTGTGCAATCTATATGATGCATATGTGCTATATTTTCTCATAGGAGGCCTGCATAATCTAAGATTAGCCATTCTGTTTGTCTTTAACATATAGTTTATGATTACTGAGCAAAAGGGTAATCTTGTTTTCTTTGCAGGGTCCTGTTAGAAGTGCAATCATTGATTCATGTATCAGGGTAACTGATAATGGCAGAGAAAGCATTCACAGAAAAGTATGAAAGCTGTAATATGTTCACATTGGTGATGATCTTTTGGTTATATTTTCAGTTTTGTTCAAGTCACCAGTGATTTGTAAGAATTGTATCTTGTGAAACTTGCAGGTATTCTTCATATTTACACTTTATAATACTTCTAACCACAATGACCAACTCAAGGTGAGGTGACCACAATGAACAATGACAATGATTTATATTTATGTCATAAATCTTATGTATGTTGTGAAATTGAAATAATTATAGCTGGGAGCAAGCAGCCCTGAAGAAGCAGCAAGATGGATTCAATCCTTTCAGGAAACAGCTTTAAAGGTTATTGAACTTCAGGTTATTGAAGTTAATTTTCAAATAGAGAGTAACATGTACAATGAGGACTGAAGCTTATGCAAATTTGCAGGGTTGTCCTAACATTGCTGGTTGTTCAAAAAGCAACTGGCAGTCTTTCAGGTACTGTAACCAGATCTTGTATATCTCAAATTTCTCTAGAAATGCACATTAACATGCCTACTTACTATCATCTGCCTGTCCCCCTGATCTTCAACAAGTTCCAATAAGATACAAATACTTCCTTGTTATATCAACAGTTTAGAAGCAGCTGATCTGTTGTATATTCTTTTTCCTGATCTTTCACAAATCATTCTTTCAGATTGAGTGGTTCCAGTCGGATAAAATCTATAGACTGGACTCTATGTTCATCCACTCGGACAGATCCAGTGACTGATGTTATTGCACCTTCATCCTGGACCATATTTGGGTGTCATAATGGTTGGTACTCATTTTAAGATAAGCTTTTGAGGCATACTCAACTTCATATATAACAAAATGGCTGTTTTGTAGGTTTGCGACTTTTTAAAGAGGCAAAAGATAGAGATTCTCATAGAAAAGTAGGCAGATCTCTTTTTCTCTCTGTATTGATATCTAATCACAATCATGTTGGTAAATGTGTGTATTCTCTTGATAGTGGGATGATCATCCTGCAATAATGGCAGTAGTTGTGGTTGATGGAGCCTCAGAAGCCATCTTCCAAACTCTTATGTCTCTTGGTCCCTCAAGATCAGAGTAAGCCGTTTGAGAATCTTTCCTAATGATTATGATCAATTTGGATGAGAAAAATGAATAGGATAGTTACACTTGGCAAACAACCCACTGAGGTTATTTACACTTAGGACTTGTTATTGGGACTTTTTTATTTCAAATAGCACGAACTAGATTCACCTTTTATAATTGCATTGCAGCTCAGATGTCAGCTATGTTTCATATTATTCATGAGCCTGTGCTAAAAAAAATTACAAGTTATGCTCATTATTAATGAGTTCTTTTTCTATTTTTATCTCAGATAATGTACTTTTCTTACACTGAGTTGACTTTACCAATTGCTTTCTAGATGGGACTTCTGTTTCTCCAAAGGTAGTGTGGTTGAGCACCTTGATGGTCACACTGATATTATTCACAAGCAGCTCTATAGTGATTGGTTACCTTGGTAAGATAATTGCCTCTACACTCTATGTATATGTTGTAACAATGGGTTTTGATATATGGATTTACCCATCTTGGAAAAAATCATATTATTCAGGGGAATGAAGCCAAGAGACTTTCTACTGCGGCGTTATTGGAGGCGGGAAGATGATGGAACATATGGTAGCGATACCTTTAATTTTATATTATAAACTACATTTGTGAAGGAACCTCTTGAACAAAAGCTTAACATCTGGGCTTGTTCTCTTGCAGTTATTCTCTATCATTCTGTGTTTCACAAGAAGTGTCCAACCCAAAGAGGCTATATCCGTGGCTGCCTTAAAAGTAATGTACGCTTGCGATTTGAAAGTAAAAGGATGCCTTTTACTTCTGCTATTTCTCTTTTCTATACTGATCTTGTAACCAAAATAAGAAAGAAGTGGAAATGAAATTACTTGGTGCTTCAAAGTCTTCGATTGCTATGTCAAAAAATTTTGGAACTGGGTATGATTTGTTAAAGAATGCAACCAGGTATTGGTATTTGTCATTCAGGTACCATACTTTGTGAATTCTTTTGAGATTATATACCCTTTTTGTCTAGGCTTAGGTTTTGTCATTTAGGAGTAGAGTTTGTTCTGCACAATAGCACAATAATTTGATAACAATCTTCTGGTAATGGTGAGCGATTGATATCCTATTTGCACAATCTTGCAGGTGGAGGATATGTTATTTCTCCTTTGAACCAAGGGAAACGTTCTGTGGTAAAGCACATGCTTGCTATTGACTGGAAATCTTGGAGATCGTATCTACAAACTTCTGCAGCTCGATCTATAACCATCCGGATGCTTGGGAGAGTTGCTGGTAGACTTCAATTGTTGATCTAGAGTTTCTGTGTCAGTGGTTACTTTTTCTACATACGATGAACTACTGGATTTTGAGTTATAAGTAAAATTTGATGAATTTTGCAGCATTGCGAGAATTGTTCAGAACAAAACTAGGGAACTGCTTTCCTCCTGATTTTTCTTCAGGCGAGTTGGCAACCAGTGTTACGTTGCACCAGGTTGAAGAACAAAACAGAGTTGATGCTCAAATACCAACAAATGGTGGAAAGACCAAGGAATATATATGTGAAGAGCTTGATAATACAGCTTCAGAACATGCCAGCCTAGTTGGCCTAAATGATGGTGCTGATGAGTTTTTTGATGTTCCAGAACCATCAGATAATGAACTAACAGAAACTGAATGGGACTGTGATTTTGGTCCAGAAATGTATACTCAGGTATTCTCAACAAATTGTCTTCTTTTGGTTTTCTCTTTACTTGATCTCCCGTGCATGGAATATTTGGGATTTTGGCTAGGGAACATATGTCATGATCTCCAGGGCAATGAATGTGCAATACTTGTGTATCATGTTTTAGTTAGCCTTATAGGCACAATAAGCATGTTAACATCATGGTAGAGCTCTTGGTGAGGGTTATTGCCTTACTGCTAGGTGCAGGGAGTGTTTGCAATGTTTTTCTATAACTTTTCTAGCTTCTCTGCAAGCACAATAAAAGTGTCGCACAGTTATGTGAATTGGTGTTCATATTTATGTTGTCAAATTATAGTTCTATCTGGACATAGTTTGTGGTATCAGTATCAGGTGAACTACCATTGTAAAGAGTTTTCTACTTTTCGTCTGTCTGGTTAACTTGCAGATTGCAGACATTCTGACCCAGACTTCGTAATTCTCACTTTTAGTTTTTCCACCTTCTTTCTTAATTATTGCTATTGCTGTCGCATGATGTCTTCTAAAATCCTTTTCTTTATCGTTGCTTGTTCATCAGCATTAGTAATTTTGAGTTCAATTCCATAAGACTAACTTTATTTCTCACTTGGCTCATCACTTTGATAATTGCAGGACCTACGTCAGCCTAAATTATCTACCGCTGCAGGTTTTGTGAAGAAATTGCACGATCTTGCAGGTTTTACATATTTTTGGTGATCAATATTGAAATAAAAAACTTGATGTCATTGTTTTATATCTTGCTTTCCTTTATGTTTCATAATATTTATGCATTAATGCATGCTGCAGTTCAGAAGAAGGGCTATATGGATTTACAGGAGATGGCAAGAGAAGACAGTATTTCTTGCTGTTATGGGTCCACGCTCCCAAAAGACTCAACCTACACTTTACCTTCTAGTTGGGCGATGGCTGATCCTTCTAGCTTTCTAATTCGTGGAAAGAGTTACCTCCAAGACCAGAAGAAGGTGCGGGCTAATACAAAGTGATGTTGACCTTGAGAAAAGTAGTCCTAGGTGCTGGCTGATATTAACTATTAATAGTACTTTGTTATTTTGTTTCCAGGTTAAGGCTAAAGGCACATTGATGCAAATGGTTGCTGCAGATTGGCTAAGATCTGACAAGCGGGAAGATGATCTTGCTGGCCGTCCTGGAAGCATTGTTCAGGTAGTATTCCAGATATATTGTGGTGTTTATTAAATTTGAACATTAGTCATGAATAATCTTTTTTTCTGTATGCTCCTTTGCAAAATGATCTTTTTAACTTGAAAGAACCTTGCAAATGTTTTATTGCAGAAATATGCAGCACAAGGAGGACCAGAGTTCTTTTTCATTATAAACATACAAGTGAAGGCTTCTATTCTCCTGGTCAACTAAATCTAAATCATATTCATTACTGTTCTTGTCTACTAAATATGTGGGTCAATTACTGTGGAACAGGTCCCTGGTTCCACAACGTATAGCCTTGCCCTGTACTTTATGATGACAACACCATTGGAAGAAGCACCCTTGCTGGAGAGCTTTGTCAAGGGGGATGATGCATTTCGAAATTGTAGGTTTAAGCTCATACCATACATATCCAAGGTCAGTGAACGAGTTCTTTGAGTTACTATACAGCTTTGTTCACTTCATGCCTAACAGCTAAATAGAATTTCAAACGATTATAAGGGAATGTTATCTTCAGGTCGTGTTTAGCATCATTAACGTGTTGGTTATTTGACAGAACACTAGTTTCTATGAGGCAATAGCTGAAGAAATTTCTCTCTTTCTGCATCTACTATTATGTTTTCTTTTTCTAGCTCAAAATTATTTTAAATGCTTGAACCTAAGGCCTTGTATGTTTTAAATGTCTTTGGAAATGCCACCTTCATCTTGTCATGAATATCTGGGAAAGTTTTGTAAATTTAATTCGTGAATTAACTTATGCTTCTTCAGGGTTCATGGATTGTCAAGCAGAGTGTAGGAAAGAAAGCATGCCTGATTGGGCAAGCACTAGAAATGAATTATTTTGTTGGAAATAACTACATAGAGGTAAGCTGGTGAAATCATTATATGCACAACGTAGATCATATAATTTGTGGTTACCATTCCTATGCAAGCGTATGAACAGAGACAGTAAGTTGGAGTTGTTGATTAAAGTCTCAAAAGATACTTCCGTCCCTTGGTTGAATAAGGGAGAGAGAGTCGATAGAAAAGATTTCTAATTCTGAATTTTGTGATTCATTCAGCTTGGTGTTGACATTGGATCGTCAACAGTGGCGAGGGGTGTTGTCAGCCTTGTTCTGGGTTATCTCAGCAACTTGGTCATTGAAATGGCGTTTTTGATTCAGGTAAACTACTGTCTGTTTGAATTGAGTTGAACAAACATTAGTTGATCAAATAACAAGAAACGTTGTTCTTACACAAGTCAACGATTGTGTTTGAGAAACATTGTTTCTCCCAAATTGTGTTGATCCTTCCTAGGCCAAAGAAAGAAAAGAGTCCCTAGTTTAGTTAAAGATCAGTTCGTTTTCCCAATTTCCCTGAGATGCAATAATTTCCGAGTATGTCTTTAACAAAAGTTCCTGGCGATACTCCGCACCCATCTCACATGAAACCATCTTCCTAACACAGGCAAACACAGAAGAGGAACTCCCGGAGTATCTTATTGGCACTTGCCGCCTTAATCACCTGGATGCCTCAAAAGCAGTTCCACTGAAATCATGCTGATATCTGGAATCAGAGGTCCTGATAAGATAATCGAATGAATATGCCCGTATCAAGCGAATGCCTTATTCTTTCATATATATATATATATAAATATATATCTCACTAGAGTTGATTCATTGTTGTACAGATGCTGTTCCAAGCTTAATGCTCATTCAACAAATTAGTTTTGCACGTACATTTGCCATTGTCACTCTGCTCCAAAAGGAAGGCAAAAGTTCTCTCTTTTGCATTTCTAGTTACCCTTCATCAAGCGTTTGGTTTACCTTGCTGTACTACAACATTTGATAACTTCCCGAAGTTCACAGGCAAAATTTTCTGAACAAACAAACCTTTCACTTCATCATTTAGTGTCAATCTTCCTCCACTTGGTAACAGCGATAATCTTAGTTGCGATAACGTGATCGCTCAACTTGGGTACTTTTGTAACAAGCAATGATTGAATGGTGATGGCACTTAAAAATTTGAACAACGCCTAGAAATCCCAATCCCAAATCTCAGTTCTACTAATTGAACAATGTTCCATTGGAAGCGATAAATTGGGAATAAAAAATTTCCATTTCTAAATTACGAAAATTTAATCTTAAGTTATATGTTTTTGTTGAAATGAGATAGAAGGATTTGCTCTTTTAGGTATTAATTTTATTGACAATAACGGTATAATATTGTAGAATAAATTAAAGGTCATTCAAATATTTTTTTTCTTCTGATTTTTGGTTTTTTAGTTCGAATAAAATGAAAATACATTTAGTTGTTAATATTAAATAATTATATTTTATTATTGATAGTAATTAAACATTATATAAACCTAAAGATAAATTGTTTGATAAATAAATTAATTAATTAAGTTAATCTTTTATTAAATATTTGTAATTAGTATTTATATTTTATTAAAATTAAATAATTAAATAAATCAATTTTGTAAAAAATATTTATAATTTTATAATTTTATTGATATTATTTTAAATTTTAATGCCAATATTATTACTTGGAATTTGGAACTTGACATTTTAAAATTTTCTATTTCATAATCATTGTTTAGGAAATCTTAAAATTTATTATTTTAAGATTTGTTTTTATTTATTAATTATCAAGAAAATTTACGAATAATATAACCTGATTATTTTATTATATTATATTTACAATTTTGAAAAATAATATTTCAACTTAGATAATCATTTAATAAATATATTTAAAATAATATTTATAAATTTAAAACACAAAATAACTAAAATTAATAATAAATTTCAGAAATTTATTTAGATAATTTTTTATAAAATTTAGATACAAAAATATATTGTAAAAAGAGAAGTGGAATTAAACTCCCGAAATGACAAAAGAGGTCAAATGGAGATAGGAGTCAACACTCAATAGCCCACGGGAAGGCTTCTTAACTTTGTCGCCCTTCGTGAGTGGTAACAGTCTCTCTGTTTTTATTTCGGTTACGTTTTACGTTTTATTAAATTCTATTTTATAAAATGCTACTTCTTCAGGAATACCCCTTCCTCGACCTGTCACTCCTTAAGCTACGAATTAGGGTTCCACGTGACTAATGACCTCGGTCGATACCTTGACGTTCTTCTCCTGCACCAACGAGTCAGCAAAAGAACTTATCAGTACATTCTAGATAGGATCCATCAATGCTTATCAGGATGGTCCCCCGACATGTTGTCTTTCGCTGGCCGAATCACCTTGGCCCAATTCAGTTTTAGTAGCTATCTCGAGCCACGCGATGCAGACAGTCCAATTGTCATGCGGTCTGTGCGCTCGTGTAGCGATAGGAAGAGGACTCACTTAGTTAACTAGGAGGAAGTTTGTAAATCAAAGGAGTTGGGAGGTCTTGGCATTTGAAGAATTAGGGAAACAAATGATGTCTTCTTAGCAAAACTTATATGGTCTTTGATCGCTAACCTTAAAATTTTATGGCCCAGGTGCTCTCTGAAAAATATAAATTTGACGCCAGTAGCCTCCCCACCTCGTTTGCAACCACAGGCGGATCAATGGTGTAATGGAGCATCAAGACAACATGACACATCGTGTCACAAGACGTGAAATGGATGATCAGAGATGGCAATACGACACGCTTCTGACTTGACCCTTGGATCATGGGAGTTGGACCACTCATTTCCCATATTACTCATCCTATCACAGAAACACATCTTAGACTCAGTGTCCACCAATTAGTGGATTCCACTAGTAATTGGAATTGGGCAGCCTTCTAACCATATCTCCCAACGCTGGTTTGCCGAGCCATTGCCGGCACGTTTCCACCAAAACCGTATCTAGGTCAGGATAAGTTGATCTGGGGAGCATCCGACAATGGTCTCTTCAGCATTGCATCCACTTACTCTATGCTTATGGGCCATGAAGACGAATCAACTCATGGGGTCTGGCAGACAATTTGGTAGTGCCCGGGGCCACAACGTATTCACTCGTTCTTATGATCACTAGCAAAAGATTGCTAGCTTAGTAATCAACAACGAGTCCAAAAACAACTCACTTCTGACGGCACCTGTCACTAGTGTACCCTCGAAGAATCATCTATCCATGCTGTAAGGGACTGCACCAAAGCTCGTCAAGTGTGGGACGTCTTCCCAACAGACCTCGTTGCTTTTAGCCACTTCTCTCTGCCAACTACAAACTGGATTCTCACAAACCTCCAACAACACCGGCAATTTCAGTGATTGGGCAATTATTTTTGGCACGACTTGTTAGTTCCTCTGGACATGGAGGAATAAGTCTCTCTTTGACATACATTTTATTTGGCCAGCATCACCCATTTTTTCCATTTTGTCTTTTGCAGATCAGATATATAAGTCTATCAAGTGGTAAAGCCGGTCCAACATTGGGTCCCATCCCGGCCAAGAACAACTCATCGGTTGGAGTAAACTTAGCCTGGCTGGGTAAAACTAAATACAGATGGCGCATGCAATTGCGCCCAGCTCTTGGCTACAGCAGGTGGCCTCATCCGAGATAGTGACAACAACTGGCTTGAAGGCTTCACACAAAACTTAGGCTGGTGTGTTGCGTTGTCAGCAGAACTCTGAGGTGTCTTTATAGGACTCTCGCTTGCCTGGAGCCTGGGCTTCCGCCAGATCGAACCGGAAGTGGATTTGCTCGCGGTGCACAAGATCATCCCTTCCTCAGACACCCGCTCCCATACACTCAACCCTATCGTAACGGATAACCTTGAACTGTTCACCTGGAACTTGACTGTTATTCATTGACACGTTTATCGAGAAAGCAATAGATGCACTGACTGGCTTGCCACCCAGGCAAAATATTTTGACATTGGTGTCACATATTTGGAGACTACACCTATAGGATGCAAACGTATCCTGTTAGAGGATATGTCGAGGATTTGTTTCCTCATACTTGTTTTGTAACCTGCTTATTTAGGTTCTCTTTAATAAAAAAAATTCTATTTACATATTTATATAAAATTTGTGTTAATAAATGAGATTTAATATAACCAAAAATGTTATAAAATATATAAATACAATTTAATAAAGTTCTATTAAAACACCGTACTCGAAACAACAAGAATTTCATGTGCTCGGGAATCAAGAGATTTTGGTAGCTAGGTAGGTGGGCCCCAAAATTACGGCTTGGTAATTGGTAATTCCAAAAGATTATCACCGTTCAATGTAAACAGTAACTTTTAAATATTGTTATAGCTTTTTTTTTCCCTTCTTTTCATAATAATTTCTCAATGGACTTTATGTTATATAGAGTTGGATTGGGTTAAGCTAGAAATTAACTCATAACTCAGCTGGATTCAACTTTTGGTTAAGTTTAAATTGTGAGGCGGTTTAATAATGTAATTTTTAGGTCTTTTAGATTTTTGTACCAGTCTTTAAATTTAAATTTAAATTTAATTATAAATCATAAAATAGATTGAATTTTGTTATTTTATTGCCAATTCTATTTTTTAGATCCAATGTAAAAAATCAAAAATTAAACTAATAAAATAAAAAATTTAAAAAATCAACTAGTATTAAACTATCATAAAACAACAACAAGGTCTAAAGAGGTTGAATAAAATTGAAGAACCTAAAATAGGATTGAAAAAGGAAACTATCTCTATCCATTGAAGAGATTGAAATTTAATTGAATAAGAAGAGTGTCTAATGAAAACTAATTAGTATTTTTTTATTTATAAAAGTTTGTTAGTTTATAAAAACTGATATATGAATTAATAGATTGATCGATTTTTAATAACAAGAGTTATAAAATAAACCGAATTTAGAAGTTGAATAATGAAAATTTTTTACTTTTAAATCGATCAAATTGATTTAGTTTTTTAATTATTGGTTAGATCCTATTATTTCCTATTTTGGAACAGGTGACATAATTTCTGTTATTTGGATTTAATTTTATATATTCTGGTAATTTAATAATTACTAAGATAAAAGAAAAATGCCCTAAAATCCTGAATCGTATGTACTAATGTCATAAAAGTTTCTATTATTAACCAACTGCCAAATTCAAATTTTATTTATTTATTTATTTAAATGTGAATTTTTACAACCAAAAGCGTTATATATTTGAAAGAAGTTACTATATACTAATACAATTGACAATAAAAATAACGAAGGAAAGTACAAGTTAATGCAAATGCATTAATAAATGTTCTTATTTGAAATTTTCGAATTAGATTCATTGACGAATTGGATTCAATTACATTTGTGGGATTGAATTAAACTCGATTTGTACTAATTAGAATAAATCTATAAATATTTGAATTGAATTGAATTATATTGTTTGGAACACAATAAAAATGAATTCAACTATTTTATATGACTTTTTTATCCTTAATTAAAAATAGTATGTAATCAATGTGTATATATTTTGTAGTAATTTGTATATTTATGATGTGTATATTTGGAAAAAAATTTTAATGTTTTGAAAAAAATTAACTCTTCAATTCACATAATTTAAGATATGAATTGAATTCACAAAAAAAAAAGATTCAATTAAGTAATTGAATTCAAGTCACCTCTTTTTTTAGCATTTTAAACGTATGAATTGAAAACTAATGAATTCCAAACGGCAGGATGTCATAATTGTTGACCAAATGTGATAACCACACAGACCCAGTTTGACCAATTTACCTGTTCAAAATCCGGCACTTCTGAGTCATTATTTCCTAGTGTTTCTCCGAAAGAAGGAAAACACTGGGTCATTTAATGTGTACGTTTCGGTGGACTAGATAGATGGAAGTCTCCGAATCCGCGTTGCTTTCACCTACTCTCTCACACACTTTGCAGTTCAAGAGAGAGGATCTCAGTAGCTCTTGGGTTTGATTGTATAATTTAATGGGGAAAAAGTTGTGATCTTTTTAAGTGGTGAAGTCAGTTGTGCTTGGATAGCGAGAAAATTTTGGGTTTGATTCGGAAAGATTTGGTTTTGATTGAGGGATTTAGCTTGTGTGGGACCTAACGTAATTGGGTTGTGGTTTTTTGGTAGAGTCCCAAAGCAGGTCTGAAGAATTTATGAACACGAGATCCCTAGGCTCGATACAGGTACGCCACTACTTGTTGTCACCTTTTTGTTTTTTTAATGGGGAATTGACATTGGTGGATGACAACGTTTTTCTTTGTTGTTAGTCTCTAATCTATATTTCCGCTTCTTGGGCTTGTTAAGCATTGCTGCTTTTGGAGTCTCTTAACCCTGGAAATTTTTGTGGGTTTTTTACTTTTACTTTCTCTCTTGTTTTGTCACTCGTTTCTTGTTTGCTTGTCTGGAAAAGGGCTTTGGTTAACTTTATGTCTAAGGAGAGAATGATGAGCTTTAAGTTGCAAATCAAATTGAAATGTCTGGCTTAAATTGATCGAATTGGAATTAAGTCATCAAACCGAATACTAGATAGCTTCAGAAGGTAAATATCATCTGTTTCTTGTATAACATGTATGTTGATCGTAAACTGAACAAGATTTTAGAGTTCTCCAATTGGAAGTGTTTCGAGTTTGTACCTTTTCGTTGACTATATTTCTTCTTACTTCCTTTATTTTGTGATGAAAGAGGCTCTATCGCATGTTTACAGGCAGAGGTTGAAGGGAAACTAAGTGGATGGCTCCTTCCTTAAAGTTCGCTATGCTTCTGATGCTTCTGGGATTGGGTACGGTTTGATGCTTTGTTAACTTATTTCTCTTTTAAGGTGTGAACCTTTTTTCTGCTCACCTGGACGTCGTTGGTTTCTTGCCACTGTGCCTTTTTATTGTCATCTTAGCAAGTGAGAATGGTGTTTCCGTGTTTGGAGGTTTTAATCTCTCTATGGACTCACCAATTCGTTCTACTTGGACTGCGTGCAATCAGAAAATATTTTGAGGGCCTTCAGTTGTGGACGTAGCTTATTATGTAACATTGTGCTAGATGTAGGATTTTGGTCTTTTATACTTTTAAACTGCTACAAAAGTTCTTTTGGAACAAGTCTACCTTCTCTCCATTTTGGCTAATGGTTATGCTTACTTGAATGCTTCTGCTTCTGTAATAGCAAATGCTTCCTCCATTAATCAAGGTTTTAGCCATTGTGAGAAGATTGTCAAAAGTTGGGCCATGTCTTCCAATGAGCAAGAAATTAAAGAGGACAAGCACACACTTCGAGATTTGTTGTTTTTCCTCCATATTCCAAGAACCGGAGGACGTACATACTTCCATTGGTAATTCCGTGTTGGTTTTCCCTCTTACATTACCCAAAATTTGGTCGTAGTGTCACCCACAGATTGTTTAACTTTGGCTTACTACATATACTTGCAGTTTTCTGAAGAAATTATATTCTAACTATGAGGAATGCCCCCGTTCTTATGACAAGCTGCGGTTCAATCCAAGGTATCATTTCCCTGTATGCTGTTCTTGATTTTTGTCTAAAGGAGCTAATGGAAACTTAAGCTTCTACTTAACAGGAATTATTTATTTACATTCGTCTTGTTGCCAATTTCTGGTTATAATTGGTTCAGGAGCTAGTAGTTGTCTTTCTTGGAAACATAGATGTCATACCCTTGGTTGATATCGCTCGTTGTTCAATTCTTTCTTCATAAGCTAGCATAGCACGGCTCAGAACATGATCATTTTTATTATTTACTGGCTTTCACTTGTTCTCTGGGACAGAATAAACATCTTTGTTTGTGTATCCTGTTAAGTTGAAAATATGGTGGTGTATCTGATTACTATTACCAGATTCTCATTTAGTGGAGTAACTTAACTTGTTTGCAATTTTGATATGCCTGTAAAGGAAAGAAACAACCTGTGTGTCAGTCTTATATCATACTGTTTTGTATATGGACTTTATGAAAGAAAAAGAATAGAAAAGTGCTTGCTTCACTTTTTGCGTGCGGTAGTTGAATTGGTTACATTTGCATTTTTGCAGTAAACAGAAGTGCAGACTGCTGGTAACTCATGATGACTATAGCATGATGTCCAAACTTCCTAAAGAGAAAACTTCAGTGGTCACCATACTTAGGAATCCAATTGACCGAATCTTTAGTACTTATGAATTCTCTATTGAAGTAGCGGCAAGATTCTTGGTGCATCCCAACTTGACTTCTGCCACAAAAATGTCTGGCCGTTTACGCTCTAAGACTCGTGGAGTTAGTACACTGGATATATGGCCATGGAAGTATTTGGTTCCATGGATGAGGGAAGACCTTTTTGCTAGGGTATATTTTTATCATATTGTGTTTATGGAGTCATTTCTTCTTTTGGTTTTGCTCTCCCAATTCTCTTGTTTTTGGTTTTGTGGTTCTGAATCATTCGCCAAATGTTCTCAAAATGATTCATTTTGTGGTTTTCCCTATGAGCCTATTGTCTTTATCTGTGTATTTGTGTCTATATAGCATCAAAGAACCTGCATGTGCACGGACTGTACTATAATCCAATATTCTTTTGATGACTTTATGAAGCGGCGATGCTTTGATATCCACTCACAATCATTTACATCAAAGTAACATATCATATGGCCGTTAGCGTTTCTTACAAAACTTTTATTTATATTGCAGAGAGATGCTAGAAAAATTAGGGGCTCAAATGATGTTAAGAGCTATAATCCATACGAGATGGAGGAATTTGTTAAGCCTTTACATGAGTATATCAATGACCCAATAGCTCATGACATCATTCACAATGGAGCTACGTACCAGGTACTTGCATAGTTTAGCTTTGGCATTTGAAGCCTATTCATTTTTCAATTTCAAGCTGGATGTATTTTCTTGTTGCCTCCTTATAGTAGTAGGCTTGGATAATTCTAGTCATCTAAAATACAAGTGATGCAGCTTTAATGTCCTCTGAATATCAACCAACAGAGAAACAGGTCATGGCGCATTTATGTTTTTCTCTGCATGAATTTTGACCTTAAAATCATTTGATTGGTTTACTTGATAGAATAAAACTTCTTTTCATTGGAGATGTCTAATAATTAGTTTACGTGCAATTTTGCAAAAGCTGTTAAATCTTACCTTTCTATCGTATGTTAACCCTGCCTCCACAATCTGGCATACGGTTTATCTTGCTTATTATCAATGATTTAACTTATAGAAAAATATTTCTATAAAGTAGCATTGAAGGAGTGCACCAAAAGGAAAAAAGTAATGAAGACCAGGTTAGAACAGAAATTTCTATTGTTGCAGAATGCTGACTATTCAAGTTTTTAATAGAATTTTTTGGATTTTAGCTGGAGTCTGGATTGTGCAATAACATTGACATAATTGGTTATTGCTCTTCTTCCTTTTCCACTTTCGCTTCATATTGAAAATGTGTTTAACTCAACAGATTGCTGGATTGACAAACAACTCATATTTTATGGAAGCACATGAAGTGCGCAAGTGTGTACGTAAATACAAGGCTCTTGGTAACAATGTTCTTGAAGTGGCAAAGGTATTTACTGTAGGTTTTCCCTTGCTGAAGAATGCAGTCTTGTTATCGCATCTCTGATATTTTTTCCCTCATGATTGTGTTCATGGTAGATGGTTGTAAATATTGCAGAGAAGGTTGGATGATATGTTATATGTCGGTCTTACTGAGGACCACAAAGAATCTGCGACAATGTTTGCACATGTGGTTGGTGCACAGGTGATTTCTCAGGCACTAGCATTGAACGTCAGTGCAGATAATGTAGCTGATGATAAATCAGGTCAGCGTGTCAAGCAAATCCATGTTCTGTAATTTTTGACTTTTGATGGTTCAGTTCATTCTAAATGAAGTTCATGTTATGGTACAGAGCAGAGCTCTCTGGTTTCAGATTCAAGGCATGACGAGGATGACGATCATCAGGTTAGGAATAGTGAACTCTTTTTGCATTTGATAGAAGTTGGTAATTGAATATCAATTACAAAAGAAACACTTATTTGTTTCTTTTGACTTGTCAGAATGACTCCTCAGACCAAAAGGCTAATGAAGTTTCTTCGACAGATGACGTGGATGGGAAAAATGAGAATGTAAGGCATTTTGTCGCCAGACATATTGTATGTTCTGTTTTCATTACAGTGTAAATTAAATTTATTATAAATTCACTCTTCTGCCTTAATAGATTACTGTTGAAAAACTTATGGATGCATATGGAGACTGCATTTCTAGCTTACGGAAGACCCAGACTCGTCGTCGTATCAATTCGTTGAAGAGAATTGCACCTGCAAACTTCTCAAAGGAGGTGTATATGCATTTTCCTTTTTTGTTCATTTGTGTTTCCCTAAGTACAGACTTATTGACCCATTGTTATTAGAGTGTTTTTCATCTCACATGTTTGTTCTCTATATTGTTTTTCTTTGTTTTCTGAATCACACTTCAAGCAATTAGCTTTGTTTTCTAATCTTTCCCATCCCTTCTTTAATCGTTTAAACCCCTCTCATCCTTATTCTGCCAAATTTTTTTAAGAGAATGAAATCCTTGTATTATTATTTCAATATCTAGTTGTTCATTTGTGTTTCTGTTGTCTGTCATCAATATTACGTTTCTGTTACCGAACTTAATAGTTGATGGAGAATATTGTAGAACTTATATAGTCTTTTCACATGTCACAGTTTCTTCATCTTGAAATACTTGTTCAAGTAGTTACATTGCTGTTGGAAGTTGCTGTGCTAAGCTAGGTTAATTTAGACAGACTTCTATGTTTGACAGGATCGTCTTAAGGTTCCTGAGGTGGTATTAGAGCAGATAAGATCATTAAATGACCTTGATTTGGAGCTTTATAAATATGCTAAGGACATCTTCGCAAAGCAACACAAACTAACAATGCAAAAGCTGGTCAACAGGGTATGTATTTATCTGTCGTATCATGCTTGTAGGCACCGAATCTTTCATGATATTTGACCGCAAATATCGTAGACTTACACTAATTCTGCTCCTTCTGAAGTCTTGATCATGATCTTATTTATTGTTATATTCTCGTTAACATTTTGTGATAAAAGCAAGTTGAGAATTGAGAGCAGCGACAAACAGGCTTCTGTTAAGAATTTGTTTATGG
The DNA here is from genome assembly GCA_027563825.1 of Erythroxylum mucronatum. Lineage (NCBI taxonomy): Eukaryota > Viridiplantae > Streptophyta > Magnoliopsida > Malpighiales > Erythroxylaceae > Erythroxylum > Erythroxylum mucronatum. The sequence continues at coordinate 5,050,756 of JAOSBP010000008.1, read as the reverse complement.
TGTTGAGTACTTATGGCTTCTATACTGCAGGAGGGGTTGAAGAACATGGTTTCCAGTTGGAGAGTCCTTGCTTTGGGCACGCCTTGTGTGATTCTAGTTTTGGTACTTTATAACGTTGTAAAGGCTAGAAGAAGAACTTGGAAAGTTAAGATATGACTTCGCTCTCTTTCCTTAGTCCTTGTATTAAAAGAAGCAAGTGAAACCACAAAAAAAAAAAAAACAAACAAACAAACAAAAGAAGCAAGGGAAGGGGCTTGGTTTGGTTTGGCTTGGCTTGGCTTGTTTCTGTATCTCCAATATTTTATATTATATCATTACCTTACTCTCTCATGTTTCCTTAATCTATTTTTAAAAATTAATTTTTTAGTAATTTTTATTAAAAATAATTAAATATATGATATAAATAATAGACGTAAATTATTTAAATATTATATACAACATGATTCAATTTAGTATATAAATAAATTTGATTTGAATTAAATTTAAATAAACAAATTGTAAATTATGAGTTTAGTAACTTTAGTTACTGTCTGTCTCATCAAAAATGGCTTTAGATTTTTTCTTCATTCACGGGGTGATGATGCATGTGAAGTCGTGAAGGCATTGATATCTCATGGAAAAAAGATAACCAGCCATGAGATATCAGTGCGTTCTCCACTTCTAGTACTGCCCATTCCATTTATTGACTTTTGTTACATCTCACGATTGTCCCCTTCCTTGTGCAGAAATAATACAATCATTGATTCATGTCAATTAGAGTGGAGAACTGCCGGAATAGTTCTCCGAATATAGTAGAAGATCTCACACTTAGATTAATGATAATGAGAGTGGAGAACTGTCGGAATAGTTCTCCGAATATACAGCGGTAAAAAATGAATGGATACTTGAGCAAAAGAGTGAACAGTATCATTTATAATGTGACGTATCCATCGAACTTGGATATTCGGGCGTATCTCTAGTAATTTCTTACAATCCAACACAATAATATCAAACTTAGAAAAGTCTCAGAATTGAGAGTTAAGTGCAGAAAATAAAGTTTGACAAGCAATTAAAATGTAACCGCTTGATTGGTAGTGGGCTAAGACGAATTGCAACGTCCTTCTTAATGCCAAAGCTTCAGCCGTTGTCGAAGATTTACAACCTACAAAATGGCTGGATAAAGCTTGAAGAAACCGCCCTTTACTATCTTCGAAAACCACTCCACTGCCAGTTGCATCTTCAACTTAAAACAAGGCTCCATCACAAAAAGTTTACCAACTCAAGCTTTCAAGATTAACACAAAGAGGTAGACTAGAAATACCAACGTTGCTGCCAGCACCTGCAGACTCTCGCAAACGTGAGAGAGACCGCGCAGGTAACAAGCTACGCAGCGACAAGATTTACAATCTGATTCGGTGGGATAAATTTTGTAGACCAATAGAAGTCGTTCCTTGATCGCTACAAATTCCATGCTATGTAGGCAGCAAACTCTGCTCTTTCTTGGCCATGGTTTTCCCAAATTTGCATAAACAAATCAATAAAAGTGGCGTTTATGGGAGGTGCAAGAAAATCGGCAATACTCCGACACAATAATGCTTTATGACAATAACCTAACACATGATCACCACCAATTTCAATAAACAAGCAGAAAAAACAAGTGAAATTCACGTCAAACCCTCTCCTAAAAAGATAACTTTTGCAAATGTTTTTTTTTTAATTTACGTCTTCAATTTCCAGTCGATGGAAGTTGACTGAGCAAAGGTCACACGTCAGTTTCGGTGAACCTGACCCCACCAAATCACTCCTACTCCCGCCATAAGTAAAGAAACCTAAAACTCTCAACCTCAGACACACAGGAAGCTAACCTTCACGGCCTCACTGCCTTTCTTTTATATCTCTCATAGTCACAAAAACACTATTAGCGACAAATTGGAATGTCCGCTCTAAATCTCTGAAACTGCGTCGTTTTCTTAGTTACAATGTCCTCCCTGTTGCAGTAAGATTTAGATGCGGCGGTGTGCCCTTTTTTAGGAGTTACTTCTGATTTCATTAACAGCTTTGTTCCTCTCGTAAGGTTCGTTTTTTTCCCCCCCTTTTGTTCTTCGTTTTGTTGTTATTTTGGTGATTTTAGTCCTTAATGGTTGTGCACTGCCTGCATTCTTTTCGCTCTATCAGCTTGTTTTCCTGGATAATGACAGAAAAACGCACCGCCACATTGCACTTAATTTTGGCAATTTAATTTCAGACTTTTACGGTATTATGTTTTCATTCTGTTATTGTGATAATGTCCTTCGCTCGACTGCTTCTGTTCTCTTTTTCAAATGATTCTTTTGCTGTATTGAAGATGGAAGGAACAGCAAACGACGAGTCGTATTTCACTGAAAAGGACGTATTCGTTTGGCAATACTTGTTCTTTTGTTATACGTTTTTATTTTCTCTTTTTGTGGCTTCTGTTTAAGCAGGGATGTTATTCTAATGCAGTCGTTAACCTAGTAGATTTTAAAATCCTGATGTTTTTGGAACATCATTATCACCGAGGTTTTAAATATCGGATCGAACTGTTTGATTTGACCAAAATTTTTTTTGAACATCTGGTTTGGTTTTATCTACTAACTTTTTTGCATAAAAACTATCCGGTTTAATCTTTTTTGGATCGGATCGAACGGTCCGGTTTAAATTTTTAAACTTTGCAAAATTTTCTTCCTTTCTTTTATCAAAACTTTCGCATTTATAAAATTATTACGAAGAATACATTCACTTAATTAATAAGTCAAATTCATCAAAATTATTGGTTTATAATATTTATTTCTTTTTGAATGGTTTGTATTCCTAAATAAAGGAGGAAGAAGAGAATTGTACTATGATCCCACTGAAAATCAAATAATGCCATCACTTATTAAAATATAAATGCGTACAAGCATAATATAATTTTCTTACATTAATATCATAATTTTGCTAGAAATATTATATAAATTGTGTTGTCACTTATGAAATGCTCCAGTCACATACTTCTTTTCAACATCCCCTATTTTATTTGAGCTGAAAATTATTATCTCTCTTACTTTCAGTCAATGTTCGGAGTTTCGTACCGTACCGGCCAGAAACGGTACCAGAACGGCCCTAAAGATACCGGAGATGAGTTCCGGTCGGTACCGGCCGATTCCGGCTGGTACCAGCCGGAACCACGAATACCGGAATTTTTCGGGGTCGTTCCGTAAAAAATAAAATTTCGAGGACTAGTTTGTAAATAAAAAAAATTAAACCTAATTTTTTCTAACCCTC
>JAOSBP010000008.1:5022062-5034891 GCA_027563825.1 Erythroxylum mucronatum | reverse complement strand
TTGGCAAATTAATATATTATGAACAAAGAATATTACGTAATATAAATCAATTATATATACAAAATAATATAACATTATTATGCATTTATAACAAAAACATAACATTGAAATTAAGAAAACTTCAAATCTGTTTTACCGACGGACGAATATTCCGTCGAAAATGTATAACAGACTTACAGATGGACTAATGTCCGTTGGTACATTGGGTGATTATTACCTACGAAGCACCGACGAAAAATTATCCGTTGCTACATTTCACTGACGGAAATTCACTTAAAATATTCCGTCGTTAAATTATTTGCGACAAACATGAACCGTTGTTAATACCGTTGCTAAAATAACAACAGAATATTACGGTCGGTAATTTCAGCTACGGCACGTTTACCGACCGATTTCTTGGCCACCAAATTTCGTCAATGATATTAGTTACCAACGGAAATTTCCAATTTACAGATGAAATTTTCCGTCGGTAATTAAGTTTTTTCTTGTAGTGAATCCAGCTGTTACATTATCAAAACAAAAAAATCCGGCTGTTACTTTTGCAACATCATCACTGGTAGGAGAGGAACCCTTGCTTTGATAGGCATTAAAATGATTATTAGTAGGAGCTTTAGATTGTGGTAGGAGTCTTTGAAATCTTAATTTGTAATTATCTGTTCTTTGTGTACATTTGATAGAAATAACAGCTAGGATCCTGAGACGAGTCAGATGTTTGGGAGGGAGCAGGGAGGATATGAAAGCTAGAGTTAGCAAAGATCCAACTGAGGCAGAAGATGCTTAGAGTTGGGATCTACCAATGCTTTGTGACGATTAGTGACTTGTGTTGCCTGTGAGGTGGCTTCCAAATGCAGACCCTCGAATCAACGATATGTTGATGAAGTTACATCAGAAATCACTTCTATACGTCCAGAGCTAGAATTAAGTGTGTACTATTTCTATTTCATTAGCTGAGCCTTTTGAGGTAAAATTTGGAAAATGTTGAGCTTGGATCAACTGATAAACCGATATCTAACTTCAAAAGGGAACTGTTATCATCTTCATCTATGAGTTTGTGCTGCAGATTTTCGTTGTGCTGAAAGCATGCTACGTGAAAGGTGATCTGAAACCAATAAGAAAAGATGCCGGTATTCTGAAGTTGGTGACACAATTGTACAAATTAACGATATTTTCATCCAACCTCAGATAATAAATTTGGAAAACTCCTATATATAGATAAATGTAACTGCTGACTACTGGGTAATTCATTAAATTTGTTATATTTAGATTAAACTCCTATATATACATACTAATTTATAAATTATGTATTTAAGATAAATCATTTAATAAATTAGTATATCAAGGTTAAGTTGCAAGCTACAAATCCAGGGGAACAAGTCACATATTCTTATTACTCTATTCTTTCCCGTTACTCTATTCTTATCATCTTGAGTATCCATTAATTCAACAAATGGAACTTACAAAAAATGAATTAATTAATACTTATGAAATATAGGCCCCGTTTGGATGATGGCTTTTTAGCCAAAAATCAACTGGTAGGAAGGTATTAGCTATTTGACATAATCAAACAGCTGATATATTTGTTTGGTTATCAACTGGTGGATTGGCTTATTCAACCCAACCAGTTAATTTTTAACAAGCTCCATATCACCAGCATTTTGCCTTTAGCTTTTTGATAATGACAATTATGCCCTATTACTTTTGACTGTTTCACATTGCAAACTTACATCTAGGTCACTTTTGTTCCTTTTCTTGCTTTTAAAAGGAAAATTTTGTCATATTTGTACTGTTTGTAACAAATATAAAGACGCTTAAAAAGCTCAAAAGGAAACAACACATTATCCAAATTAAGAATTAGTCCTAGTTAATCAAAATAAGGTATTTAAAAACAATAATCTCAAAATAAGATCTTGAAACAGCGTACCTTAAAGTTAATTGAATAAATTTTTAAAAATTCCATTATTAACTATAATGGAATACTTTTACGTAGGAATACCTTAATCAACATGAGGGTTTAATGTAACATAGGGTAAAATATTTAAGTAGATATAGTATTCATGTTCTTATAAGTATTTTAAATTCATATCCTTATAAGTCATTTTATACATAAACAGTTAATACTAACCAACTAATTTTACCAATATTTCTAATAAACAGTTGATATTATTCGCTGGTCAAATCAGGTGATATAATCAGCTAACTGCTAATAGAATCAGGTAGTAGCTAATGCAATCAACTGATTACCAAACAGGATTGTAGGGCGTGTTTAGTAAACATCTTATAGGTTATTTTTTTAGCTATTTACCTATGTTAAAAAGCTTTATTTGTTTGGTTATGAGCTATTTGGGTTGGCTGATTCAACCCAACCAACTAATAATAATATTGCCCTCCACTTTACTCTCTACTTTTTCTTTGTGTGCTTTCAAAGTTGACTTTTTTTAACATAAGGAGTCACATCAAATTAATATTTTTAGTATATAACCACTATATATCGTATCTGTGTCATGCTATAATTATGGATATTTTTAATTTATTAAATAATAAAATCATACATGTGCATCATTCGTATTAATTGAGAATTTAGCGTTGGACGACTATTATTATTATTATTATTATTATTATTATTAAAGTTATAAACTTAATTTTTGTAAAATTAAATATTTAAAATCTAAATTCTTATAAGAATATTCAACGAAATACTAAAAAATATAATATTCTATGTCCTCAATTTTAAAAAGAAATCATACCCTTATAAGTCATTTTATACATTAATAATTAATATTAAACAAATAATTTTACCAATTATCTTTAATAAATAATTAATGTTATCCGCTCATCAAATTTACTGAAATAATCACTTATCAATTGACTGCTAATGGAATTTAATAACAACAGATACAAGTTGTTGATTAACAACTTCGGCCATAATATTAACATAATATCAGGAAGAGCTGATTTTAACCTAAAATCCAGTGTCTTTTGTCAAGTACTAGGCCCAAGCCTGCAAAGAGAAACATGGCCTGGATTTCGACTTCCGTGTCAGAGCGTAAAACAATGTGATGATGTGTGGGTTATCTTACGATGTTGAGAAGACGTTCCTCATGATGTATTTTTTACTCGGAATTGATCGATTCAGGCTTAAATAATGATTAGGAGAGGGAAAATTTTATTATAGGATGAAAGGACGAAGAAAGACTTCACATGCACGCCACGTGAGGGTCAGGTCGACAGCCCATTTCGAATGTCTCTGGTGCCATGATTAGCTCTATGTAGTGGGCGATTGTACAAAGTACATGTGGCATTTTAGTCAAATAAGGCCAATAAGCCCATTCTTTCCGAGGACTCGCCCGAGTCAAGTACCTAACTCCTTATCTGACGACATAACGACAGAGATTCCTAGCCTGTCCTTCACAATCGGCCCCACAACTTACTGTTAAATTGAAAGGTCCCATCATCCAACCCAACATAGCAGCATCATACTGACACGTGTCATCATTAAGCTCCTCAGTCCCCCACAAGTCAACTTTGTACGACCCCAAACTGCCGGGTTGTCTCTTAGCTGTCAGAATGATTTTTCTGCACTAATTATTTAAAGACGGCCCACGGTGCATTTTAGCTTGCAGCCACGGCGTGGACCCAACATTTTATAGGAAACTCGAGGTAGGAAATAGGAACCGGTCTCGTTGTCGCTTCGTAGGGAGGGATCGAGGGACGAGTGACTTGCTGGACCAGAAACTGAGTTAGGTATTTCGATTAAATCGGCGAGGTATTGAGGAACCGAGGAAAAGGACAAAGGTAGAGAAGTAAAAGGAGGTAAAGTCTTTGCTTTTTGTGGGGGTTTCTTGGTCTTGACAGTTCATACAATTGCTTACTCTTTTTGCTTGCAAACCTTTGTGTAGCTCCTATTCTGACACTGCTCTAGGTTTAGGATTTAGGTTGTGTTTTCTGGGTAACCTTTTTAGGTTTACGCCTACGAAAAGGGTTGGCGGATCCCAAGTAAAATTAAGGCAAAGACCAACTTGTCTAGTGGATATAGGATTATGGGAAGGTTTAGCTGTACTGGTTTGGAAATACAAGTGTCGTGTACGCACTGGATGTTTGGTTGTTGAATTTCAGATTTTGGGTACAACATCTCTCATTCTTAACGTCATGATTTTTGGCCCAACATCTTATTGTTAGAGTAATTTGATAGAGCTATAATAAAAAATGTATTTCAAGGAATCGAGAAATGAAATTTTATTGAAGCTACATTTTTCTTATTTCTTTTTCCTGGTTGCTTGCTTCGAGCATATACAATATGATATGATATAATATACTGCTCAATTACGTCAAATAGTTAAAAAATAATAATAATAATGTAGGTTTCCATGGCCAGTGTTTAGAGCGGGTTCCACATATGGATTAGGACTAAGTCGCCATCGCCATGATTAACCGTGGCACTTAAGTTAGCTTGTAATTAGGTGTTTAGTGCTTAATTTCATTAAAACTAATAAAAAGGAAAAATTTTAAGGACACTTATAAGGAAATATGGCGTGAAGTCGCTTTCTTCAAAAGAAGGTTACAAATTCGATAAGAAGGAGTGATAGGTTTATTAAAATGTCTTATCGCTAATTAATTATTATTTTTGTATCTTGAAATACATAAAATGACATCATTAATTAAATAAATAGAAGCAAAATAATTTATTATGGAATAATTAATTTTGAAACATTTTCTATATTAGTTATGTAATTAATACTTGGTAGGCGTATAGCGTGCTTAGTTGAGGATTTACTATATGTTGCTCTCTGGAGATTAATATATTTATTTAAATTAGTATTTTTAAATAACTATTATGAAATTGAAAGACAATGACAGGAAGAAAATAGAACAAAACAACACTATCTTCTTTTATGCAGCAAGACCTCTTCTAGAGAGTGAAGGAAGAAAATTATATACTTAATAATGTCGGAACTACCTTTCGAATTAGACCTTTTTTAAAATAAAGTAAATATGATTATAACGTACAATCATAATTTATACTTAGGTTGCTGCCAAAAATCCCACCCGACCTTTATTGTCTTTCTTTTCAACGTTAATTAATGAGAAGGAACCGATCGAGTTCTGGCATGTGATTGGACTATTCATTCATGGCTCATGCTTCAGTTACGTACTTGTTACCATATTCATGCAACTCTGTAACTATGTTTCTTCCTCCTTCCCATGAGTTGCCCTAAACATTAAAGCATTATAAAGGATAGTTTCTTGAGGAGGACCAGTTCCGATAAAGGCTAGCTACTCTGTATGTTAGGGACCCCAAGAGACAAGTATACGGGGTTGGTTGACCTGACCAAGGGACGGCACACTACATCACTAAGACTAAGATGTTTTTACTCTTTAGGATTGAAGGAGATTATCACTTCCCATAATTATTGTGTAAGTTTTCTTGAAAGGTGGATCGTGTGTATATGTCGGTATCAAAGTCGATTCTTCACCAACCATTTTCCAAGTGTTGATTAAACTCCCCAACACACAGCCAGAGTCTTTCTTTCCTTGAGACCCCATCATTAATATCTCTTTCCTTCCTAATTTTTCTCTAACTAGCGCTAACCATTTCCTTGGAAAAGTTGATCTTAACTTTTGTCTAACTAGTTGTCTTGGTGTTGCTTGTCGGTAGTGATGTCTTCACTTCACCAAACTTTTCAATGAACTTCCCCTTAATTTACTTACATATGCAGAACCGCCGGTAGCAGTTATAGTTGATATGTCGTAATTATCTCGGATAAGTTACTTGACGTTAAGAAATAACGTAAAGCAGTTTACACTTACAGTTTAGTTATATTTGCTCCTGCTTCAACCCAAGTACGTTGTAATAGAAGATACTGCTTGGACAGTCAATCATGTGCAATTCGATCGAGTTCTTTCATATTTCTTCACCAAAATTATCTGAACCTTAGAAACTAAACCGAACCTTGTTTTGACCTCCACAGCCATAAATATATTAATTTGGCCTGAGAGGTATCGAAAACTATATGATGATATTTTTATTTAGAGAAGTTCCTCAAAGCGGCATATACCCTAGAGTAAAGTTGAGCTTTCGATACGATATTTGTCCATTGTTATAAAGTTAGAGGCAGTTTTCTGGAAGCAAGAACAAAATCTTGTAACCCATAGGAACTCCAAAACAATTCTGAACCTCACAATCATATAGCAAGAAAGATTTCTTTAATGAGGACGGAGCTTACAATATGAAGTACGGAGGGAATTCTTGACACATCAATCATGTTCAAGTCCCATTGTTTTATAGCGGTTGTCTGCCCTGCCATTATGGGTGCAGATATAATTAATTAGTTTATTATAATTAAAGAGAATGAATTTAAAGCCAAAACCTTACGCACCGGAGCATCAGTACTACCACTCGTGCGTAACTTTCAACTATGAAAAAAAATCGATCGAAAATTTGTACACAACCTCAATTCGATAATTAATTTATTGATAGATCATACAATTGTTCAGGTAAGACAGTACCTAACAATACATACAGACATATATAGATGTATTTATGTATATAGAAACAACTTGAAAATGTTAGCTCTTTGAATGACACATGTAATACTGTCCCCATCCATGGCTAATAAGTTCACTAACTAAAAGATGGAACCAGAGATGAAATTGGCTTAAGTATAACAGGCGAAGAGCTCTGCTTTCGGGAAGCTCTGAGCTGGATCAAATAGTTAGCGTTTTTTCCAATATGCGTAGAAACGGACTGTCAAGTTGTTACCCACATTTTGACATCTATGCATAGCGGTTCTTCATATTTTACTATGATTATTCATGATTGTAAGGCTCTCTTTCAGGAGATAGCTTTTCTTTCTTTCACATTTGTAAGGAAGCCAGCGAATCAGGTTGTTCATACAATTGCTAGGGCAGTTAATTTTATGTCTGGTTTTGAGTGGGGGGTATGCCCTCCTTCCTTTTTGTATGACATTTTAACAATGGATTCTAATAATATGCGCTGAGCGCAATCGTTACAGTTCAAAAAAAAAAAACTAAAAGATGGAACCAGAGATGAAATTGGCTTAAGTATAACTTATAGCTTTTGTATGAGAAAATGCCAATATGTATGAATTGGAACTCAGTTGCTCTTATGGCACCGAAGAGTTAGTCTTGCTTCATCACTTCTAAGCCTGAAATGGGACTCGAGACTTCTTAGTCGATGATTAATTTGAACTAATTGTGCATTTTGGCTTTAAATTCATTCTCTTTAATAATAAGATAATTGAACCATGACCCTTCTTTTCTTTTAAATTTATGTGTATAATTTATTATTAAAAAGTGAATCAACTGTGTTATTTATTTAAATGAGATTTGTGAAAAAAGAAGATAATATTTTTTTATTTTAACTCAAGATTTACATCTTGATTAACCGACCTAAATGCTTATATTGCGAGTGCACTAAGTTCATGAATCACCATCCATTGTTTCATTTTTCTTGTACATTTAGGACAGAGATTAAGTAGGACAGCCAAAAGAAATCTGTAAGTGGTTCTTGTCGTCCCCTTCTAACATATCCTTGTTGGAACATTGTATCTCACCATTCTTTGCACGATGTTCAAGATCACCGTCTTGATAGTGATTAATGCGAGACATTGGTTATGATATTAATCGCAACTCATTCTACTTAGGGAGTTAAATTAATTGTTAATTACATTGTCCCAACTATTTATTAAATCGAGAACTGATTTTCCAATATTGTCTATCTTTTTTTTTTTTTTTGATGAAAAGGAAAGAAGAACGAATTACAAAATGGGTCAGGGAAAACAGGTTCCCGACTGGTCCTCGGCGAGGATAATATGACACCCTAGTGGGGGCTCTGCGAAATAAGCGACTTCGATAGCAAAATGGATGGTGTGGTGCGCCAGCCAGTCGGCACAACGGTTGCCCTCACGGTAAATGTGGCTATAGGTAACAGTCCAGTTGCGGGAGAGCAGCTCGTGGATACTCTGGACGATGAGATTGAGCGCCTGAGCTCGCTCAGTAGCAGAATCTATCAAGTGAAGAGCCGGTGTGGAATCTGCTTCCAGAATAATTCTGCGGTATCCGAGAGCCCAGGCCATAGCGAGCCCAGTATAAAGGCTCCAGAGTTCCGCCGCTAACGGGGGACACCAGCCAAGATTGTGAGTGAACCCGCCAAGCCACGCGCCCGCACTGTCCCGAAGAAGACCGCCAGCTGAAGCTGTACTCGAGGAGCAGTTACTGGCGCCACCAGTATTGAGTTTCACCCAGCCTAGGGAAGGAGGGCTCCAGCCGATGCGGTGCTGTTGTCAAAGGCGGAGCCCGAAACGCGCTGGAATCTGCCAAACAGCGGCCTGTCTGATAAGACCTGCATAAGACAAAATACAAGAAATGCGTGAGGAAGGCCAAGAAAAGGAGTCCTCAAATAAAGTCCGATTGCACCAATTCTAAAGGAGCCAGCAGGAGGTGCCAAATAGAACTGGCCACTCGTGGCCATGCCCCCGGTCGGTGTGATGCAGGTTCAGAAGGATTCAGTCCCGCGCCGAGACCGTCAAAAAGCCGCGGGGGAGAACCTGGGGGTGAAAAGAGGCCCACACTTGTCTGACTTGTCGGCAGTCCCTCATGACGTGTAAAGGTGATTCGACAGCGTGGCAATGGTGACAAGAGTCATCCAAGGAAATATGGCGACGAACAAGTTGCTGTCGAGTGAGAAGGCGATCCTCTGTCCCCCTTGCCCTGGCCCTGCTCTGGCCCCTGGCCATCAGGGCCATCCACTTGTGTGGCAGGGCCAGGGTAGGGGACCAGAGGATTTGGCCCCGCAAGAACACGCCCTTGTTCCGGGTCCTCCTGACAACTTGGAAACTGTAGCACGCCTTTTGTCCTCCTACCAATATGTTAGTCTCCAATACTTTCAGAATTGTCATAAGAGTACAATAAGGATTGCCCTCATCTTTCGACAACACAGGCACTCATGTAAATGAATTTATAGAAACCTTCACAAGAACATCGAATCCAGAGGGTAACATGGTTCAATTCAACCAGAAGAGACAAAGTTCAACAGGGTTTTCGTACTTTATTGACTTTCAACTATTGGAAATAATGGAAATATCAGATAGTACAAGATTACATTGTAAGCTAAAAGAACACTCAAGGGTAGGTTCGATATGTTAGAAACAAGAATCTTAATCTTAAGTAAGGAATTAAACTGCTGGTTCCTAATACAACATCCTGTTCTCTAAGTGAGCTCAGCTTGTGAACTCTACATATTCTCTAAGGGTTCTACCAACATGTGAAAAAAGGGAGAATGAAACAGAAGGCTCATTAACTCATAATTTCATCCTTTTGGATGGACCTTGATCAATAATTGGATCAACTGTAGGTAGTGGGTCTCCTTGTTGAGCATCTGGACCTTTTTCTGCTTCCGCAGCTGGAAGATAGCCTTCTGGAAATGGCGGTGGTGGAGGGGCAGGTGGTAACTGCAAGACACATATCCGAAACAGAAAGAGATCACTATCGCATGAAATGAAAAGATAGAACAATAACTAAACAAAACTTATTCCTCGATTATTTGTACTGCTGACAATTGACATCCTATCGAACTTTAAGTTGCTAAGGCTTTGTGGTTAGAGAACAACCAAAGGAAAATGCTCAGATAATCTTCAAGAAAAGAGAATATGGAGGATTTTGTTTAGATATATAAAAGTTACCTTTCTCTGCAAGGAAGCAAGAATATGATCTATCCTCTTAACTTCTTTGAAATCAACCATCTCTTTACCAGCCTTTGATTCAGAAGCTACACCGTCATTATCAGTATCAACTGCAATAGAAATTTATATAAGACAACTTGATGGAATTGAAAAACAAAATAATACATGGGTCATTAACTCAAATATATGGCATATGCACTTGTGTTGCGACTACAAAGTAAGCAGCTCTTGTTTCACCTTCATGAAATATCAAGTGTCGACTGTAAGGAGATGAGATGAAGGATGAAGGGTGCAAAGGAAAATAAAATAAAAGGAGGTATTATCGTCCATAAAATTTCCTGTCAAATTATGGAACTTCCTGTTTAGAAGGGAGATTATTTGAAATGATGCTAGCAATCAATCCAAAAAGAAACTCCCGAGCCATCCCATAACTTCTCTCCATATCCTACTTGCATACAACACAAGAATCACATCAACAAGGAAAAAGAGTAAAGTAGCACATCAATACCATATCCAATCTTCTCTAACTTTGAGGCAGCAGTAGTAAACGCCTTTGAAATATAGTACAATGCTCGTCCCTGCCATATGGATAACCAAAGATTACACTAGGATCATGCAACAATAGCAATGAACACAAGTATCTGCATCATATCACAACCAGATCATAAATGCTTGACCTACTAAAACTTCAATTTAAGCTTCCATCACTTGTACCTCAACCTCAATCATAAATAAAGACTCCTCACTCCATATTCTGACTGGGATTTTTCATCCTTTCTTTTCTCCAACTTTCAAATGTGATGCAATACATGACAGTCGAAATCCTCATACACAAAATGTCATTTTTTCCTAAATAATGTTTAGTTCATGAAATGTACCAAGCTTTGGCAACTACTCTGCCTCATGTCAGACAAGTTCATGTATATATAGTATCAAGAATACAGAAGTAAAGGTAAAGCTCACAATTCGAGCTGCAAAGACATTGGAAAGCTGTGGAGCTTGATATATGGAACCATCCAAGATATAATAAGTAAGCATTGGTGTGACTTTCTCAGGACTATCCCTCTTCTGCTTACGAATAACAAACAGATGAGGCTCCATCACTTCACTCAGCACGTATTCTGTGCCTGTCATTTTTCTTAAAAAGAAGCAACACATAAGCCTTTCCTTCCAAATTCTTCAATCCAACTAAAAGAACTCACAGAGTACAGTAATGACACCTAAATCTTGACAATAAAGCTAAAACCTTGACACTATAATAACGCATACTGTAGAACATATGACAAAAACCCACATCAGTAAACACCAACCCAAAGACAAAAACTTTCTCAAAACCCAAAAAGTTTCAATCTTGAAAATGCACACACATACAGAAAAGGAACAATTTGCGTGGTTTTACTTACACGAGGTGTGAGGGGTCAAGTGGGTGTATAGATCGCAACCGAAGTTGTTCGTTGTTGCAAGTGAAGTCATAGAAAGGTGAAAGCGCAAAGTAATCGAACACAAAGTTCCGATCTAGAGGGTACGAGTTGAGCCATAGTTGGTCTCTGAAGCAAATACCCGTCATGTCGGTCCCCGGAGGCTGTGGCGCCGCTGGAGGGTTCCCGTCGAAGTTCACCGCCGGAGGCGTCGCCATTCTGATGGGTATAGGAAGTTAGCGAGAGCCCAAAGGAACTGGAACGACTAGCGCCTGATTCCTTTTTTCTTAAAGAGAAGAATCAAGAAATCGGGATGTTATAATTTAAATTAATTAAATTTAAGAATAAAAGATACAGGCTTTTTCTGTAATTTAAGAAATTAAAAAAGCTTATCTTAAATTTCTCGATTTTTTCTACTTTTAATTTTTTGAAAAATTCTTTATTTTAAACTCTAATTAAAAATAACTACATATCAAACATAAAATAATTAAATAATACTAATACAATAACTTATCTTTAAAGATGGAAATAGGTTGGACCCAGTTCAAGGTGGCCGAGACGGAATTATTATTTTTAAAAAAAGGCAAAACGATGTTGTGTTGTCATTTTTCATTGAACCTCGAGTTTAGCTCAGCTCGACCTACAGAATCATTATTACTTTTTTAAAAAATAAAATGACTTCGTTTTGTCATCATTTGCTAAATTTTAGGTTGATTGGATTGGCCTTTACCATCTCTACTTGTCTTAGATCTTAAATATAATTAGTTTAAGTCAAATTTAAATAATATTTAATTAGTAACGTAAATAATATTTAATTAGTCAATATTTGATGTTTATGTTATTTGTGTTTTATCATTTTTTTTTTATCAAAGTTTAAAAAAAATCTTAAAAAATTAAAACTAAAAGGAATTTTTTGAGAATTTTAAATAATTATTTAAAAGTTGAATAAAAGTTCTTTTTCAAGTTTGTAAAAGCTTATAAACTTAAATAAATCCTACAATGATTTACATGGACAATCTCAAAGGAATTCCACTACAATTTATAAACTTTGGAGATTAATAAAATTTAAATTTACAACAACAACAATAATCTAATAAAAATCTTGCTGAAATGCGAGTTTTGGAAAGGTGTAGTAGTATGCGGCCTTACCCCTAATTAGCCGATAGGTTGTTTCAAAATTAATAAAATTTAAATTTGTTCTTACTAATCCTGCGGTTTAAATATTGTTAACAGCCTAACCCAATTTTTATTTGTTAGACTGCGTCAACGTTTAGACTGCTAATAGATAGACTAATTTCTTATCAGGAATTGGTCAAGTACTGTATACATCTTTGTTCTATAATCTTGACTTTGATTTACAGATTGATTAGTTATCATTTGTTCACCAGATAGCAGCATCTTTGGTTAACCTTTACATTTCATGGTGACAATCATGACAGTGAAGATATCATATAGAATGTAACTGGGGATTTTACAAAAACCTGGAGATATAAGACGGCAAATCACATAAAATAGTCCCTGTAATATACTTGATTATTCATTTTAGTCCCTCTATTTTTAATTCGTTCACCTTAGCCTCTGTGTTTTTTTATTCTCATTCAAGATACCCCAATTAGCTATTTTCAGACAAATTTGCCCTTAGATTATTGAAATATTTTTTTTTTAATCTCTTGATTTCAAGGACAAATTTGTCCGAAAATAGCTAATTGAGGT
>JAOSBP010000008.1:4982939-4997810 GCA_027563825.1 Erythroxylum mucronatum | reverse complement strand
CTCCCCCGGTCACCGCTGCAAACGGATCGATTTGAAGATCCTCACCGTCTTAGATGAAGAATTAGAGGCTAGCCCAGAGGAGAGTGGAGGCGAGGAAGCAGAGGCAGAAGGAGAGTTACAGACGGTGGAGCTCTCAGCAAGTTCCGCAGTTGGGTTGACTTCGCCGAAAACCATGAAAGTAGCAGGAACTTTAGAAGGAGAGCCAGTGTTGATCCTCATCGACAGTGGAGCCACGCATAACTTTGTGTCGAAGGACCTAGCAGCGAAGTGGAGTTCTAAATGGGACTACACGGGTACGTATGAAATCGCCATGGGCAATGGAGAAAGGGTGGCTGGTCATGGGGTCTATCGGAGCTTAGCATTACAGATACATGAATTAGAAATATGTGAGGATTTCCTGCCCATTAAGCTAGGCGGTATCGATGTGATATTGGGGATAATGTGGCTGCGGACCCTTGGTGATGTCTGGAACAATTGGTGCACGCTGACCATGAAAGTAAAGTTGGGGGAAAAGGAATTTGTAATCAAGGGGGACCCGGCACTCTCCAAATCTTTGATCAGTGCGAGAGCTTTCAGCAGGGGCCTAAAGGAAGGTGATTGGGTGTGCTATTTACAATGGGCAGAACGAGTAGCTGACTCCGACTCGGGTCTGCAGGTGGACAACACAGCAATCAGCAGGGTTTTGGAAGAATATGGAAAGGTATTTCAGTTACCACAGTCTTTACCACCCGAGAGGGGAAGAGAGCATCACATCCACCTAATACCAGGAGAAGGACCACTCAGAGTCCGACCCTATAAGTATCCTCATTTTCAGAAAAATGAGATTGAAAGATTGGTCAAGGAGATGCTTGATTCCGGAATAATCCAACCGAGCACTTCTCCTTATGCAAGTCCGGTTTTGCTAGTCAAGAAAAAAGATGGCGGGTGGCGGTTTTGTGTAGACTATCGTGCCCTCAACAAGGTCACAATATGTGACAAATTCCCAATACCCATAATAGAAGAGCTGATGGATGAGTTGAATGGAGCGACTATCTTCTCCAAAATTGATTTGAAGTCCGGATATCACCAAATAAGAATGAAGGAGGAAGACATTGAGAAGACGGCTTTTCGGACCCACGAAGGACATTATGAGTTTGTTGTAATGCCCTTTGGGTTAACCAACGCGCCAGCTACATTTCAGGCATTGATGAATCAGATTTTTAAGCCCTATCTTCGAAAATTCATTCTAGTATTCTTCGACGACATTTTGATTTACAGCAGGAGTGAAGAGGAGCACCTTAGTCATCTGAAGGTAACACTGAGTATCTTAAAGGAGCAGCAACTCTATGCTAATTACAAGAAGTGTGTGTTTGGGCAACCCACTTTGGAGTACTTAGGACACATTGTTTCCCGACATGGAGTGGCAGCAGATCAATCCAAAATAGAAGCTATGATAGGCTGGCCGAAACCACTCACCTTGAAGGAATTGAGGGGATTTTTAGGGTTAACCGGTTATTATAGGAAGTTTGTAAGAGGGTACAGCCAGATTGCAACCCCATTAACACAGCTGCTCAAGAAGAACAATTTCCAGTGGACAGCTGAAGCGGAGCAAGCTTTCAACAACCTCAAACAGGCTATGACTACCTTGCCGATTTTAGCTCTACCCGATTTCAACCTGCCTTTTGTCCTAGAGACCGATGCTTCAGCTGTGGGGGTGGGAGCTGTGTTAATGCAGAATAACGACCCCTTGCTTATTTCAGCCAGGCATTATCGGTAGAAAGGAAAGGACAGTCAGCATATGAGAGGGAACTAATGGCTATCGTGTTGGCTGTGAAGAAATGGAGGTCTTATCTCCTAGGACATCGGTTTATCATTCGAACGGATCAAAAACCCCTGAAGTTTTTGTTAGAACAAAGGGAGATTCACCCGGATTACCAAAAGTGGATCACCAAGCTGCTGGGTTTTGATTTCAGCATTGAATATAAGCCAGGGAGGGAAAATAGGGTAGCAGATGCTTTGTCGAGGGTGCAATATCAGGGGGAATTACAGGCGATAGTGACATACAAAGTTATTGATTTGGAGGCACTCTTGCAGGAGATAGAGCAGGATACCAAACTAAGTGAATTAAGGGCAGCCGTCAGTGAAGACCCAGGATGCAAGCCCCCATATACAGTTAAGAATGGTCAGCTCTATTATAAAGACAGGTTAGTTATTTCCAGCTCTTCTGCTTTTATAAACCAGATTTTGAAGGAGGGACATGAAGGTCACTTGGGAGGGCATGGGGGGCCGTTGAAAACGTATAAGCGTATCTTTAGTGAGCTATATTGGGAGGGCATGAAGAAAGATATCTATAGGTATGTGGCTGCCTGTTTCAAATGTCAGCAGAATAAGTACTTATCTCTTTCACCAGCTGGGTTATTACAACCCCTGGCGATACCTAATCAGGTTTGGGACGAAATAACGATGGATTTTATTGAAGGGCTCCCTAAATCATTCGGGTATACATCTATATTGGTGGTAGTAGATAGGCTTAGTAAGTATGGCCATTTTTTACCTTTAAAACATCCCTATACTGCACAGATAGTTGCTGAAGTGTTCATCAAAGACATTGTGCGACTGCATGGATTTCCTAGATCCATCATTTCTGATAGAGATAAGGTTTTTATGAGTAGATTTTGGGGGGAACTATTCAAGATGCATGGCACTAGTCTGAAATTCAGCTCCTCTTATCATCCTCAAACGGATGGAGCTACTGAAGTGCTAAACCGATCGGTGGAGGCCTACTTAAGATGCCTGACTGGTGACACTCCCAAGCAATGGGTCAAGTGGATAGGCTGGGCAGAGTATTGTTATAATACCTCCTACCATGTAGCCCTTCGGTCCACCCCATTCAAGGTTTTGTATGGGAGAGACCCTCCCCCAATGTTCCAGCTGGGGTCGAAGGGATCCAGTTTGGAGTCCATCGATATTTACTTACAACAGAGGGATCATTATTTGAAAAAGATTAAACAACACTTAGCAAAGGCACAGAATGACATGAAGAATAGAGCAGATAAACATCGCAGGGAAGTGACTTTTGCAGTAGGGGACAAAGTTTGGTTGAAGCTAACTCCTTATAGGCAACTAACAGTGATGAGAAGAGCTAATGAGAAGCTAGCCCCCAGATACTTTGGTCCGTTCAAAGTGATAAAAAGAATTGGGGAAGTGGCATATGAGCTGCAACTACCCGAGTCAGCCCGGATACATCCGATCTTCCATGTATCACAGTTGAGAGCAGTGGTGGGGGAGGCACCTGATCAGCCTGTCTTACCAGACAAGTGGGAAGGGGAAGATGATTTAACAGTCCAACCGGAGGCACTTTTGGCCATTAGACCAGGTGATGGATCCACTGGCCTTGAGGTCCTAATCAAGTGGAAGGATCTAGCAGCTGCAGAAGCTACTTGGGAACCAGCAGCCGACATTGATGATCAATTTCCAGATTTTCACCTTGGGGACAAGGTGAAACTTATGGGGGGAGCATTGTTAGACCTCCAATTGTGCAGGTTTATTCTAGAAGGCCTAAGAGAGGGGTAACCGAGTAAGTTACTCGGTAGGACACGGGTAGGGCCAGGATGTGAGGGGAGAGTTAGTTACGATACTGTCAGAGAATAAAGAGGGGAATGTCGGGGAGAGAAAAGGCATATTTTGTCTTGAGTGAAGTTCTGTGAGCCTAAGGCTAGGAGAGAGCAGACCTCTCGAATTGTCTGCTATTGTTAGCAACTTGTCATCTTTTCAGTTTATCATCTATAATATTTCAGTGCAAAAATCTCTCAGATTTGAGAGTTCTATCATAATACTACTCAAACCTCTCCTCAGGATGTAGGAGAATCATTTCCGCTACTGAAAGTAGAGGGATTAGTCCTACATTAACAAAACCAACATTACTGCTACGTACACAAGTGCACAAACTATGACAGGAAAGGAAAGGAGAGGAGAGGAGAAACAAAACCTTGAATATTAAACCGAAGTGAAAATAACAAATAACGAAATATAAAAACCATGGCACAAACCTACAGTCCAATCCCCATTTAGAAATGAAATTTTTACTATACATACATCTGCTGCTGCTGCTGCTGCATAAGGACTTGCAAATCAAAAATGACCCTCTCTGGCTGTCCGAATCAAATTTCAGGTTCTCACAAACCCAGTTTGGACCCATCCCCACGTCACTCCAGAACGGCAACCTCTTGATCAACCCTCCAATAGTTTGCATCATTGAACTCTTTCATACCAGTCCCACCATCATCAGAATTCTCCTTTTCTGGCAACTTCGGCATCATATTTCTCCTCAAAGGCCCTGCTTCACCAACAATCCCCTCTTTAAGCGCCTGCTCCATTGCCTTCTCAGTACCTTCTAGCTCCACGCCTACAAACTCAACATCCTCTTCAAACAATGAGGGTACAGTTCCAGATCTCTGACTTGAACCAATGCTAGTTGATCCATCACTCGAATCCTTCGACGGCGATGAGCCATTTGGTAGGGTAGAAATAGAATCTCCACTTGACGGTGAATTAAACTCAGGAGTCACTGCTTCTGCTTGACTAGAAAGATTACTATCAATGTTATCTGGAGTTTCAAATGGATTGAGACTAGATCCGCCCATTTGCAAATCTGATGTTTCTCCCCATCCAACCCATTCAGGTAAAGGCCTGTCTCCAAATAAATCTTCATTTTCTGCTGTCTCGAATCTGAAAAATCCCATATCATATGGAACACTTCCTGCATTATTTTGTGGAATGGGAGCTATTCCAGGAAATCCATCAAGTCCATTTGTTTTGGAAGTGGATGGGTCATTCACAGATTGTTTGCTCTCTGCCAACTCATCATCCTCTCCAACCACTACTTCATCATCACTACTGCTGTTACCACCATTAGCATTTCCATTCAAATTTATCTCATCCATCATTTCTGCAGGTGATGTGCTGACAGGTGCGTTACCAATTCTGTCATCTTGGAATGCAAACCAATTCGAATTTGTGAACAAACTGCTGCATTTAAGAAAAACATCACATAAATTTGTTCTCATATGATTACCTTAACAAATGGTTCAGACCAAAGGCACAAAAGTTTTGAACGGTCATCAAACATAACCATAAGGTGTCTTTAAATACAAATGACTACAAGTCTACAATAAGATTGGTTGTAAATTAAAATATTCCTAGTGCAGTCACAGAACTTAAATTTTCCAACAGAACTCTACTAAAAGTATAACTCACCTCCCCTGGTCATCTCCAAGCCTCAGAGATGATATAACTACTTCAGCGGACTCATCATCAAAGTAGACATCCTGAACACCAAATGCAAAACACAATCAGAAAGATCATGCAGTACTTCTAGTCTCAATACAGCCCACCAATACCCATCGCAGTATCTTCTAGCACAAAAGCTTAATCATGTGACTCTTGCTTGAGACAAGGCCTTCATTTAAAGAAGTATAATGCTAATATCAGGAGGGAAAAAAAACACTAAATTGTTACCTCCTCATCTCGATCAAGGCCTCCATGATCCTGCAAACAAGACAGAGTTATGACCAAGTAACACATTGTCAAGAATCCAACAAATTGAAGTGAAGCCATTATATACCTCTTCAGCTTCTTCGTTCTCATATATTTTGTATCGAAAAGCTTGGCTTAAGTCGTTTGCTAGAGCTGCTACATCATAATCTCTGTCGTGCAGGTCATCATCATCGCTATCCCTTGTCCTATCCTGCAAGGCTGTTGGGCGGCTGTGCAAGACAGATGTATAGAAAGATTAATATTACAAGCACAAGATAATGACACATTTCATAATATTATGATGGCATCAACATGTGGAAATGTTCTATTTTTAACAATGTCAACACAAACACAATTCTGTCATAAATCTTGGTCAAGCAGTAGAATTACAAAGAAGCAAGGAAAAATACTAAGCAAATACAAGGACAGAAAATTGACAGTCAGTAATGAGACATTATTTCACCCTCAGTTGACAAATTCATCACTATATCCCATTTTGAAAAGTGACATAACAAAATCTTGACGATCAATCAAGCCATTTGCATGATAACAGCAACAAGTCCGGACATATAAGAGGCAAATCAGAGATCAAACATTAACCAAACTTTGTATTGATGCAGTTGTTAACAGACACACGAAACATCATACCCACAAGCCCATCGATAGACATTTTCAATCACATTACGCTCTTGCAAAACACTAGCTTGCCAGTCCTTCCATTCATCATTTTCCTGGATGTTACAACAACAAATCAATTCCTTTAGCAAGATTATCAAATAAAACAAAATTCAATAAAATGACAGCAACATATAAAAATCATTCTTGTTGCACATAATAATGACGATGTGGATAAGATCCATTACTATGCAGCTCAAAGGACAGCTAGAAACTGACTATCTACCTGTAGATACTTCTGAATGCGGATGTTGCTGTTAGCCAACTGAACAAGCTTATTAGAAATACGAGTAATGTGTCCAATGCTTCCTGCTCGTGGCGCCCGTTTTCCAGGGGCAGGTAAAGTTGGCTGTACGTAAGTATGCATAGTCAATGATCAAATAAGAAAAAAATCACCGTAAATATTTTGGCAAAATTAGTGCCTCTTCAAGATCAGTTGAATAGATAACACATATACTACACAATCCCCAACATATTAAGATCGATACCTGATTAGCATCAGCAGAAATGACAGGATGTTTATCTGTTTGCAGAAATTTTCCTATCAAATCACAATCTTGAAAAAGATAATCAACCATTGCATCACTTCTGGTTTCCAAACATGACAGTATTATACTTTCAACATGATGATGCAGTGCATTGTTGTATGGATACCTGAATCAATTTAAAACAATAACATTATATATAATTTGCCAAAGAATCATAAAACAAGCTTCTCTCTGATGAAGAGAACTCAATGCTACGCATACAATCATGTGAATCCATAGCAGTCATACATTGGCAATAAAGATATAGGTCATAAACTTACTCAAAGAAGAGATCAATGACTCTTTTGATGGTTCCAGAGCTGACCAATTCCTTTTCAGTAGCTTCACTCCCAGTTCTCATTAGCACCGCAATGAACTCAACAATCTAGAAATAATATAGAATCGATTAGGACCTAAAATACAGACTAAATGCCCCAAAACTTAAATACTAGACAAATTTATAGATTACCAAAACATTCTACCAGATAATGATGCTGACTTTTAAAAACTTGGGTACAAATTTTGCTAAGCCAACTCTCTGGAGTTTCAAACAGTGAAATTAAAATTTCTTTCATATCAAACTTGCAAAGAAGAAAGAACAACCTTAAGGCGATGCTTTCCAAGTGGAGGCTTCAACTCCCCGTATGTTGTAGGCAAAACCTTTTCATCAGAGACCACAGTCAAGAGCATAACCAGATCACCTGTAAAATGACATTGGTAAGCTTAATTGTTGACTGTAACAAATATAAGGAATGTACATTGAATAAAAAAGGAAGTTGTAAAGTCCCACTCAATTCATAATTTAACATTATTATGAAGATTTGAAATTTAAACGATTGCAAGTATGTCACTTGTTTCAAAATGAGTATCAGACACATTGGAGAAAATGGATGGGTTTAATACAAGAAGAAGTACCAATATCATGCCCACCCTCTCCAGGTTCATGAAAAGGAAAAAACTGCATCCTCAACTAGAAACTTTCTTATTTGTGCAATAAACTCACAAATATAAACTCACCAAGTTTAGGCAACATCGCATTGACTGTCTCTGGATTCACAGGAATCGGTGCCTCGTAAATATGTTGACTTCGAAAAGAATGCATCAAGGAGGAAGTCATTGCTGATCTCTTTGGATCCAGCAATGATATACAAACAGAGAGAGAGTGGACAAGGCCAGATTTAGATTGTGAATCTTCTAATGCATGACTGAAGATTCTTGCAACAAAGCTGCATAATTAAATCTTAAAGCGCTCAGCAAGCAGCAAGGTGAAAGGAGAAAAAGGATAATTTTAAATATGAACACAATCCAAAAAAGAAAAATCACAAACCTTGGACTAGAAAGTTTATTAGCCAAGGCAGATGGAGCATTTCTAGTAATTGCACAAAGTGTTTCTGCTGCATTAGCATGTACTTCAGGAGGATTCTGCTCATCATAGAAAAAATACACAGATCATTGCACATGTAAGTAGTTCTACTGTTGAGCATAACCATCCTATCCCAAAAAATTATGTTTCACTAGGCTTGGCAATTTCAGCCTGAATTGAATGGCATTTAGAACAGCTCAGACTCCCCTCTCCAAAACATCATTTTGGGGCAATCTAAGAGAGCTCAGCCGCACAACTCAAGCCCAACCAGGCTTCAAGCCGGGTTCAGCCACCTTATGGGAGGGTGGGACCGGACCAGGCCAGGTCAGTTCCAATGTTGCATATAAGTTATCATAAGCATTTCCAGTCACAAGTAGCGTGATAATCTTTCTCAGTTGCAACTTTGTTTTTCCTAATTTTCTCACAATCACATTAGGCTTGTGCCCCACTGTTGGATGTTTGCAAAAAAAATAACATAAAGATAGACTTATTAACCATAGATTTTCACTTATGATTGTGTATACACATACATTAAGCATAGACAAGGTAGTGAAATCCATTAGAATGATCTAGCTTGTGAAAGCCTCTCAAAGAGTGCCATCATGCAAATATTCCAAACTGCTTTCAAAAGCTGCAATATTTCATGAAGATATTGTCGTAAGAAACCTTGCTGATACATACAAAATAATGATTGAATTTCCACCTACGGTTAGACTCAAAATTTTAGGGCATGCAACGTTGAACATCACAAGACAAGCAGATACTAACCTCTAACCAAAGCAGAATAGAAACATATACAACTGTTGATACAGTTATATGAAGAAATAAGTGTTGCATGCAAATAGGAGAAAGTAAACTAAGGAATGCAAGGTCCCATAACCACAGGTCATAAAATTACTCCTACAGCAACGAACTAGCAACCTCAGTTAATTATTTGATTTGAGGAGAGAGAAAAAGAGAATAATTGAAATACAAAATGGCATGGAAAGAATGAAGATTCACTTACAGAAGGGTTCAATTTGTCCACCATCATTTCTAGTAAATTGCTGTCAGCTAACCATTGCATCACGTCAATAAAATTAGGATACACATGGTCATCAGCGCCTACCAGCCGAACCAAAACCTGCACAAGTTACTCAATATATAAACCACCATACATATCAAGTGCACAAACTCACACGAGGGACCACAGCATTAAGTGTTGCAATTACCTCCATGATGGATGTTATTCCAATTAAATCAACAACGTGCCGGAAAACATCCTGATGGGCCTACAAAAATAACAAGTATAAAGTCAAACTTATCACTGGAGTAGCCAGCATAGCACCTATCAAAAAGTACCATAAAGCATATCGAAGGAATACATTTTAGCATTACTTCAACATATGGAATTGATAATAAGGCAAGCAAATTATCAACACCGCATAGATGCCATGTTGTGGGACAAGGTGAACAGTACTAAATGACTCAAAAATGCAATTAGAAAAAGAAAAGCAAAGAAGGAAAAAACTTGCAATTGTTAAAATGCATGAGAAGAGACATTAACTTACTTGAACATAGTTCATAAGTGGCACTGTCTTGCGTAACATGAGACAAATAACAACCTAGGATTAATCAGGAAAGAGAGAATTACGACAAGAATATTTGAGAAATATAACATAAACCAAATTCAGAGCAATTAAAACCTTGCTGAAATAGCCAGCCAGTAACGCACTGTGTGGCCGATTTGGCTCCAAGAATGAGAAAAGTAAGTCCATCAACTGCAATAAAAAGGGAAGCAACAACAGAAAGTAAGTACAATCCCTCATGACCTAAAATTTCTATAACACAACTGATGAAAAATCAACCTCCTCTTCCTCTACCAATGTTCGCAGAATTACATCAATTTCGCATGTGAAAATCTCACACGAAATAAAGGGGAACCTGAAAATGGAAGTAGATACTTAGACCAAAAACCAAAATTTTCACACAGGGACCACTATGACACAATAAAAAAGAGAATAATTGTTTCTTTTTCCCATTTTTCTGCCTGCAACACATACTTGAATGCTCGTTTGCTGTCAGCATCCTCCTGTGGTTCTTCGATTACATACCGGAGTAACTGCTCCACTTGGGATCTATCCCGTAGACTGCAAATAGTAATTTATGATCAGCACCCACCAGAACAAATTAACAACATATTACCTCCGAAGTACACAGAAAGTGAGTACGCATAACGAGACAATGGTTACTTGAGAATAAAATTCGGGAAAAAAACAAGAAGACCAAGTTGGCATGTAGCAAAAAAAGAACTTACAAATTAATGAGACGACCGTTTAACGCTTTGCATTCTTGAATTATTTCTTCCTCATCCAGGAGCTCCTCCAAAGTGAAAATTTCTTTGTCCAATATGGACTCCACCTACCAAAAGAAACAGCGAGTTGGATAAAAAACGAGAGAGCATGTAACCAATGGACACATACATCAACTACCTATCATTAGTACTAACAGCCTTATTTGAAGCACTGAATTACTACAATCACGAAAGTAATCCTACTCCTACTCTAGCTTCAATCCCGATTCTCGAACACAGAATCCGTAAGATTCAGAAACGTTTTGTGACAAATTCCAGATGTAAAGGCTACACTGCATTGGCGCAACAATACAATGCTACTGCCACAACATCCAAGAACCATGACACTGAATAACGAATTACTCTTTCTATATTTTACTACACTACCATTCGCACGTAACCTTCATTTCTTTGATACATTCTGCCAGTATTTATACGTGTACACAACCAAGCTAGTCTGTGATACAGATAACTACTAACAGCCAGAAACCTCTAAAAACTTCAAATCAATCAGTCGAAACAAATCAAAACAAAATGCGAAAGCAGAATCGAAAGTAAAATTTAAATCCCAATCCATCCATACACAAGTTAAAAAAACCGAGAAAACACCAATAAAACAAGCAAGCAAGCAAAAGGATCCGGAATCATCTCAAAAGCTAGAGAAAGACAAAAGAAGCGGAGGGGGGACAAAATCCCTTACAGGAGAGGACGTAGAGATGCCACCGAGGTTCCAAAACATCATAACGGAGCCAGAAACAGAGGTTTAGTTTAAGAGCAAGAAAGAGCAGAGTAGATCTGTAAACCCTAAAAAGGAGCAGGCAATCTAGGCCAGGTTGGAGAAGTAGAAATAGAGAGAGAGAGAGCAAGAGGAGGGAAAACAAATTAGTGAGCGTATTGGAACCCTAGTTGGAGGCAGAGGGGGTGAGATCGAAAACAAGCCTGGCCGTGAACATCGAGAGAGCCAAAAATTCTGTAAAAGAGGCAGCACAGCACCTAGCTTCTTAACCAAAAATAAATTACAAAAAGAAAAAGGCTCTCATGGGGAGGGGAGGGGAAGGGGAAGGGGACGGATTTTGGGGATGACGGAAAAGTACAAAAGAGGTACTCTTTTTTCTTAAAAAGAAACCGGAAACAAAATTGATATTGATGTGAATGTTTTTCAGTCATGTATGGCGTCAAACCTATATGGTGGAATCTACGGATGTAAAATCAAATCACATGTTAATAATAAGGTTACGGTAAAAGATGAATTTTATAATGAATATAATTAAAAGAAAATATTTTATTTTAAAATTCATTAATTTAAATGCCATTAATCCAGTTTTTATCATTATTATAAAAAATATAAATTAGTTTTTGTATATTCAGGAAACTTATTTTTTCAATGGCGTCACATCACCATCAACTTGTACCGCAGCAAAAGGATAAAAAATATTCGGGACCTTCATCTTCGTGGATATAAATAAACTGCACCTAAGTTTAAAACTTTTTTTTTTCTTAAATCAGAGTATTTATCGACAGACTCGGTGATTCTCGCTGGTTTGTAGGCATCTCACAGGGTAAAATAGCTGGTCCAAAGATTTAAGATTATTTCATACCCAAAATTAAAAATTGAACCCCTAACTTTTAATTAAGGATAGATAAATCCCTCCTATTTAACTGTACCCCTTAAGTTAATAACGATTTCTTGACCAAAAATATATTTAGATATCCAATCAACAACAACTTGTACGACTTTTAAAAGATTTAACTGATATGGACTAATAATAGTAAGTTATTGACTGATGTAAAGATTGTTAGGAGTCGTTTAAATAAATAATCATGGTGATGAAGCCATGTCCACATATTGGCATCCATTATAGAGGAATGGACCCCACCAGGTACATTGAGTTTTCGTAGTAAGAATAAGAATTGTCTGTGACGTGAGGTTGCGGGACGGATGATTGTTGCTTCTCTTATTAACCTTCAAACCCATGGTGGCATTTAGTCAACTCTAATTGCCACGTGTAAGCTGATGCGAGTCACTGGTTGTCAAACTCCGGTGAACATAGCATCGCTCGGACTGCTGCCTGAAATTGCCATGTTTCTACTTTTTGGGGGATTTCACGTGTACTTTTGTGGAATTTTAACTTTTTGAATTTAGCATATGCATGCTCTGTGCGGTTTTCCCTGAAATGGCCTCGTTACTCACTTTTTTTTTTAAATGCAAGTTAATGGAAAAAGGGGAAGAAATTCAGACAGGAAAAGGTTATTCAATTATTAGGACTAATAAAATTGAGGATTGGCAATAATTAAGTTCCTCTCTGTCAAAAGTTGCATGTGTTATACACCGATGGAAGGTATAATTTCAGCATACATATTACAAAGAGAATTAATATGTTGATAATTTGACCTTTCTCGCAATTTTATTCCACTCAAGTTTGCATATATTTCAGGACCCTCTCGTCATGAAACTCATTCATCAAAATAAGTAAGTATCTTTATACCGTAGAATATTGCGCTATTTAGAGTGTTTATTTGTATGTTTGATTTTTTTCCGATATAATAACAAAAAAAAAGTTGCATGTGTTATACATAAAGAAATCATTTAACAAGATATTCAAAACTAATTGGTACATGAAAGTAAAGGGGGAAAAAAACAAAAGAGGGGAGTCTCTGTTTGCGACAAAATTCAGAGGGCAGTGCACGTGGTAGAATCAGAACCAAGAAAAGTGCCAAATAAATAATGCAAAGCCAGGCACCGCACCAATTCCGTCGCAACTTGTGAACCTCTGGGGCTCCAAAGGCTATACGACGTTAACACTTGTTAAGATTAAAAACCAAACACGACATCCATCAGTAATGACACGATGGAAAGAATTTTGGCCTCCAATCACAAAGAAAGGAACGACCTTGCCCCCCATACAACATTTGATGTGGTCAAATGATGACAAAGAATCCATAGGATCGGTGTCCTATGGTGCTGTTCCTCGATAGGTTAGGACAGGGTGGGAGCAGGCCAGGTTCAGACGGTGACGTGGGTAATATCGCTGTTGGGTTGGTTAATTTTTGTCGTTGGTAGGCTTTACAAGAATGATGCCTAGTTCATCCCAACTCCCAAGAGCTCCAGCTCTGCGTCAGCTATACACTAACCACAGATTATTACGACTCCTGTGTCTGTCTTCTTCTTCAAACGAATACCAGCTTCCAGTTTCCATTTCAACAGCCATATGTACTGTGTATATCATGAACTACTCATGAGGTTTATCTTTTTTCTTATTAAGAAACAAACTTTAATTTTTGTCTAGAAAGTAGAGAGATGAATTGTGTTAAGCGTCTTTTAAGTTCTCATTCATGCTAATTCACTAAGAGAGAAAAATGTACTATCAATTTGAATTTAATATGCCAAAAGGTTTCGAATGTGACAAGGGACAGTCATTTCATCACGCAGTGACGCAGATCTTCTGTTCGGCAAAAAGGGGCTTCGTTTTTCCTTTGACATTTTACTTTTTTCCTCAACCAATGTTACAAAAAAGGCCGTAAAGAATGTAAGTTATGCCATTGGAGATTGAGTAATGATGATATAGAGATGTCTACAAGCTCGAGTTCATAAAAAATAAAATAATGTATTCGTACAATGAAAAGATTATTTTTGTAAATTTTAAGTAAAATGATACGATTAAAATAATAAGAGAGCAAAATGTATAATAGTTAATGATATTAAAGTAATATTTCGCGGTGTAATTAATATCAATTTTGCTTAACGACTACTAATATAAGGATAATATCATTTATTTATTGATAAATTGATTATAATTATTATCAAAATCTAAGAATCGATCTTTTCCCTTTAATTTCTTATTAATCAAAAGAAACTATTTAACTAATTTTCGTATTAAAAAATAACCCTAAATAAGCTATTACGATTTAATTTATTAATAATGCTAATAAATAAATAAACTGTCATTTAAACCAATAGCACACAACTTCAAATTATTTATATTATATACTCTGCTCATATCATTGATTTGTGTTATTTACTACACAAAACAATGATATTATTGTTTGATTTTCAAAATAAGATGTCTGATGGTTATATATATATATATATATATATATATATATAAGAATAATGAACTCTCATCGTATTTATGGAATAACATATTCTAAAGAGTTAACCCTTTTTTATTTTTCAAATTTTGTTTCAAATATTTTAAAATTTTTAATTAGCTAACTAACTTTTTATAAGTCAACAATTTAGTTTAAAATATTAATATCATTGACAATTTGTTAATTTGGTTAACGAAAATATTTTTATCTGTGACATTTATGTATTCGTGTAAAAAAGTAATTGATAAGTAGTAGTGGCGAAGCCACTTGTAAGGGAGGGTGGGCATTTTTTTTAAAAGAAGATATATATGCATATAGGGGTTGCCCACCCTAAAAGAATATCGTTGCCCATGGTGGATTGGATTAAAAAA
>JAOSBP010000008.1:4964381-4982839 GCA_027563825.1 Erythroxylum mucronatum | reverse complement strand
GTTGGAGTACTTTAAATACATATATTGATGAAAATAAAGAAATTAGAAGGTAAAAGTATACTTAAATATTTCAAGACTATTTATAAGCATGAGGACCATAAAATTACCTTTACTTCAAAAAAAAAGTTATAACTTTAGCTTATAACGTTAAAGTCATTTAATGACTTTAACGTTATAAGCACTGTTCATCACTTCTTAGAGTGCACTGTGCATCACTTCTTAGAGTCTAGAGAGGGGGCTGTTGAAGTGGGGCCCCCTCTCATAGTGGGCCCTGGGCAGGTGCCAGCCAGGTCCAACACTGTACCTTATAAGAGGAGGTTGTCATACATTTATAAATTACTTTAACATTTTTTATTTACTCAATATGAGATTCCTGACACACCCCTCTCAGCCTGGAGCAAGGTTCGATATCTAATGATATATTGGGAAAAGGTCTATAACATGTCAGGCACTGGCCCAAACCATTGAGATAAGTTTAGGTTTTAATATCATAATAAATTTAGGCCTAACTCCACCTCAAAAGATATCTTATAAGGGGAGGTTTGTCATACATTTATAAACCATTTTAACGTTCTTTTCTTGCTCAATATGGAATTCCTGACACATCCCTCTCACCCTAGAATAGGGCTACACATCTAATGAGTATATTGGGCAAAAGATGACAACAGGTCAAGCATCGCTCCAAACTATTGAGATAAGTTTAAGTTTTGATACCATAATAAATTTGAGCCTAAATCTACAAAAAAAGCACCTTATAAAAGTAGGTTTGTAATATGTTTATAAACCATCTTAACATCCTTCACTTGCTCAATCTAAAATTTCTGACTGTTTGTATCAATAGGATATGGCTTTCATTGAGTTTATGTTAACTGTAAAATCTCATATTTATCATCAACGGAAATAAATTTAGGGAAAGTGCCGTTTGGAATGGATTTTCATCCATTACTGCAGCTTGTGTTTGTTACTCCTATCACTAGTCACCTTCAATGTTACGTTTCTATTTCTCTCAGTTTCATTCTTGTTTTTGTTTTCCTCTTTGGCTTTATCATCACTTTGTCGTCGAATATCATAACTTCAGATAAGATGTGTATCATTCAAATTAAATTATCTCATTATTTTGTAGGAGGAGGGTTCTTCTCAAACAAGGAAGAGTGTACTAGTCCATGTAAATACCTACTTGTCCATTAAATTTCACGTGGAAGCCTACATGCAATAGATAAAGGTGGTTTTATTAGTCAAATTAACAAAATACTATCGAAACTGAATTATTAAAATTTTAAAAGATTGTTCGCTTAAATGAAGATTTTAAAAGATTTAACATTTAATTAAAAAATCTTAAAAGATTTAAGAATTTAGAATCTATTATCTCCTTATTTATTGAAGTTTTTTAATTATATCTTATTTTAAAAATTCTTCATGAGATTTTCTCGAAATCTTCCTATTTTTTCTACTGTTAAGAATATGGTCTATTTAATGTTTAATCCGTTAACCACGCAAATGTTAACGCCCATACTTCATCAATTTCATCTTCTGTGATGGGTAAAAGTGATGAAGGAATATATATATGTTTTGGGTCCCTATCCTCATATACACGAAACAAATATTAGACACCATCACATCGTGGAAACAAGAGGCCAGAAGATTCAAAAATATCAGAGACGTTGGTGGACATCATTGGAGCAATAGCTGGAGGTATTTTTCCATTATGCTTCTGTTGCTAAATATGGTGAATAACATACATGTATCTTGTTTACACGTAAATGAACTTGTGTTTATGATACATGCTTGATTTACATGACTTTGTTTAAAAAATTATATGAATATTAAGAGTAATGCTTCTCAATACACAAATGATCAAATATTGGATGACATCTTGGGACTTTTACACAATGATAAAAGTATTAGGGAGTAACAAGAGAATAATTGGCTAAATTTAAGAACTAGCTCGAAAAGAAAGGTACTCCAATTTCATTTGTTTGTTATGAATCTGATATGGTTAATGTTAATCATAACATATGATAGATTGATTATGGTTCTACAATCTATGTTTCAAATACCTTGCAGGATATGCAAAACCTAAGGAAGCCGGTGGAAAGTGAACAATGCATCTACTCAGGAAGAAAGACGAGTTCATATGTGAAAGCCATTGGCACTTACAGTTTGGTTTTAAGCAGTGACTTTATTTTGTGTTTGGAAAAGACCTTTTATGTTCCAAATTTCTCTAAAATTTTGATTTATGTATCAAGACTTGTACCTCTTGATTTTTCCTTTAACTTTTCAAATTATGGTTTCAGTTTATATAATGGATCTCAAGTTAATGGTTATGGTACATTATCTGATGGTATTTATTCCATTCAGTTAGAAAATGATGATGCCTATAATTCGATGCATGCCACAGCTGGATTGAAACGATGTGTTATGAATGAAGATTCCTTTATGTTATGGCACCGCAAATTAGGACGCATCTCCATTAAGAGAATTAAAAGATTAGTAAATGAAGGGGTACTTAGTACTTTAGATTTTGCTGACTTTGAGACTTACGTCGATTGCATTAAGGGTAAGCAAACTAGCAAGTCTAAAAGGGGAGTCAAGAGGAGTACAAACTTGTTAGAAATCATACATACAAATATTTGTTGTCCAGATATAAACGCAAATAGTCCGAAATTGTTTATCAGCTTCATAGACGATTATTCGCGATATATGTATCTCTACTTACTTCAATCTAAGGACGAAGTTTTGGATGCCTCTAAAATGTTTAAGGATGAAGTTGAGAATCAATGTAAAAAACTGATTACAATCGTGAGGTCAGATATAAGTGGAGAGTACTATGGTAGATACAATGAAAATGGACAAGCGCTGGTCCTTTTACAAAGTGTCTTCAGGAATATGGGATTATTGCCCAGTACACTATACCTGGTTCTCCGGATCAAAATGGTGTGACAGAAAGAAGAAACTGAACCTTAATGGACATGGTGAGAAGTATGAGGAGTAACACAAAACTTTCTCAATTCCTATGGACTGAAGCTCTAAAGATGACTGTGTATATATTAAACCGAGTTCCAACCAAGGCTATCTCAAAGACACCTTTTGAGTTATTTAAGGATTGGAAACCGAGTTTGAGGCATATACGTCATTGGATATGCTGAAAGGTCTAAGGGGTATAGATTCTATTGTCTATCTCACAGCACTAGAATTGTGGAATCGAGAAATGAAAAATTTCTTGAGAATGACTTGATCAGTGGAGTGGTCAATTTCAAGACATAATTTTTGAAAAATGCCATTATGAAGCTCAACCATCTGATTTAAGTGATAGATTAATTGTCATTTACACCCCTCAAGTTGAAACGGGTGTTGGACAACTAGTTACTGAAGTTCCATAAGTTGTTAATACCAAAGTAGAATAAGTTGTAAATGAGGAACAACCAGAAATTGTTGAGCAACAGGTTCTTCGAGAGGATGATGATACAACATTGAGGAGATCTGCTAGAGTTAGAAGGTCAATAATATATAGTGATTATATAGTGTGACTACAAGAGTCAGATTACAACATTGGAGCTGAAAATGATCCTGAAACGTTTTCACAAGCCATGAGTTCTAAGAGATCGGACCTGTGGTACAATGCTATGAAAGATGAGATGAATTATGTGGCATCTAACTAAGTTTGGGATCTCGTTAAGTTGCCCAATGGTGTGAAATCCATTGGATGTAAATGGATATTTAAGGCAAAGAAAGACTCACGAGGCAACATTGAGAGACATAAGGCAAGACTTGTTGCCAAAGGGTTCACTTAGAGAGAAGGAATTGACTACACGGAGACATTTTCTCCTATATCTAAGAAAGATTCTCTTCGTGTAATTATGGCATTGGTAGCTCATTTTGATTTTGAGTTACATCAAATTGATGTGAAAATGACGTCAATGATGAACTAAAGGAAGAGGACTAAGTTTACATGAAACAACTTGAAGGATTCTCCTCTAGTAATGGTGAGCATTTAGTCTGCAAGCTTAATAAATCCATATATGGATTAAAATAAGCCTCCCAGTAGTGGTATTTAAAATTCCATGAGGTTGTCACTTCATTCGGTTTTGAAGAGAATATAATGGACCAATGTTTATACTAAAAGGTCAATAGGAGTAAGACTTGTTTTCTTGTATTATACGTGGATGACATTTTACTTGCAACTAATGACAAGGGTTTGCTATATGAGGTGAGACAATTTCTCTCAAAGAATTTTGATATGAAAGATATGAGTAAGGCATCTTATGTTATTGGTATCAAGATCCATAGAGAAAGATCTCGAGGTATTTTGGGTTTGTCTCAAGAGACCTATATCAATAAAGTTTTAGAGAGATTTCGGATGAAAGATTATGCACCAAGTGCAGTACCTATAGTGAAGGGTGATAGATTCAGTTTAAATCAATGCTCGAAGAATGATTTTGAACTGGAACATATGAAGAACATTTCATATGCTTCAGCTGTTGGAAGCCTTGTGTATGCTTAGGTCTGCACCCGACATGACATCGCATATGCTATTGAAATGTTAGGTAGATATCAGAATAATCTAGGTGTTGACCACTGAAAAGCTGAAAAGAAGGTTATGAGATATCTTCAGGGCACAAAGGATTGCATGCTTATGTACATGCAAACTAAAAACCTAGAAATAGTTGGATACTCCGATTCAGACTTTGCTGGCTGCATTGATTCAAGAAAATCAACATTTGGTTATATTTTCATGCTAGCTGGTAGAGCTATATCTTAAAGAAATGCTAAGCAAATCTTGATTGCTAGTTCTATTATGAAGGCTGAGTTTGTATCATATTTTGAGGTCATCTCGCATGGTGTATAGTTGAAGAGTTTTATATCTGAGCTTAGAGTTGTCGATTCAATTTCTAAGTGATTAAGGTTGTACTGCGACAACTCAGTTGCGGTCTTTATGGCTAAAATAACAAGAGTAAAAGTCAAATTAAGCATATCGACATTAAGTATTTAGCCATAAGAGAGTGTGGTAAAGAAAGGAAAATTGTCATAGAGCACATTAGCACTGAATTGATGATTGCAGATCCTTTAACTAAAGGCATGCCACCTGAACAGTTTAAGGATCACGTAGTACAAATGAGACTTGGTTCCATAATGTGATTTTTATTGTACATTTGTTGCTTTAATTGAACTTTTATTTAATTTAATGTTTTCTCATATGTTTTTATGCACATGTATATTTGATTGATTTTGAGAAATATTATCTAATTTGGACCTAGAATAAACATATGATTTATTAATTAAGTTTAAGGGCTAGTAAATGAGAAATTTTATGTATGTAATACATGGAAGATAATACTCACTATAAGAAGACCTATCGTCATGATTCATACATTTGGTTTCTTGTTATGTTTGATGTTGGGTTTAATGGATCAAGTAGGAGAATGTAAGATTTTCTTGAAATCTTCCCACTGTTCCTACTGTTAAGAATATGGCCTAGTTAATGTTTAACCCGTTAACCACGCAAATGTTAACATCCATACTTCATCAATTTCATCTTCTGCGATGGGCAGAAGTGATGAAGCAATATATAAATGTTTTGGGTCCTTATCCTCATGTACACAAAACAAATATTAGACACCATCGCATCGTAGAAACAAGAGGCTAGAATATTCAAAAATATCAAAGACGTTGTTGGACATTATCGAAACAATGGCTGAAGGTAATTTTCTGTTATGCTTCCGTTGCTAAATATGGTGAATAACATATATGTATCTTGTTTACACGTAAATGAACTTGTGTTTTGAGATGCATGCTTGATTTACATGACTTTGTTTAAAAAATTATATGAATATTAAGAGCAATGCTTCTCAATACACAAATGGTCAAATATTGGATGGCATCCTGAGACTTCTACACAACGATTAAAGTATTAGGGAGTAACAAGAGAATAATTGGCTTAAATTGTATTATCAATCTTAACATTTAGAACGAAATAAAAAATAAATTTTAACATTTTAAAGTGTTTAAATTAAACCTCAAAGTTTTCAAAACATTCAAAATAAACTCTAATTAGATGAAAATTTTAATGAGGTTAACTTTTTATTAATTAAATACGGCATCAATATTGACATGATATTATTTTTCATTTTAAAATAAAAGTATATGTTCTACTGCTATACAGTGAAATTTACTGCTGAAATATATAATAGTGGATTTCATAGTCATATTACAAGTGTGATCTACTGTCTAAAATTGAAACTCATTTTTTCCGTCAATTTTTAAAAAACTAATTATGTGATAATAAGACTTTCTTTTTATTTAAAACATATAAAAATAATACGATATTACTAACTTACTATTGATGTAATATTTAATTAATTGAAAGTTAGCTCTATCAAAAATTTTATCTATTTAAGATTTATTCTAAGTGTTTTGAAAATATTACGGTTCAATTTAAACACTTTAAAATATTTAAATTTAAGTTATATTCTTTCGCAAGCATTAAGGTTTAAAAAATAGCACCGGCCGAAAATAATTGTATGCAAAAGTTTGAAGATCTTTTGCCGACCATCGCCACCTGCTCTTTGCTTATGGAAGCAAATCAAAGTTGTTTATTAATGGAAGTAAACAAGCATGAACAGACACACCAACTACACAGCGAAGTCAAACTCAGCGAATGATCATGAAAACCATTACAGAACATGGCCATACGAAGAGTAAAAGAGCAATGGAACAAACCAGAAAGAATATATCTTTAAAATAAAACTAACTGATACTTTTACGTGTCTGGCAAAAAACTCAAAATCAAATCCCTCCTCGTGCGTGTTACCGTTTGTTAGCTGCCAAGCCAACACACACAAGTGCATACCCCAATAGCAAAACAATACTTTATGAACCAAAAACAACGTGAAAATGGCACTTCTTGTTTTTTTCTTCTTTTTATATAGGAGCTGGAACGCAAAATATTTTTAAAAAATATGGATGAGTCCTAAATGCGTGACCTGAACTGACATCCTACACCGGCACGTTGTGATCTGTCTGCTACAACGTCTGGTCCTGATTGAATAGTTTCCTACCCGTTGTACATGTAGCCGTTAATATCCAAAATTTGACAACTTTTATGAACAGCCCGTGTCTCACCAAAACACTATATAAAAGCCGATATTTTTTAAGTTCATGTTAGAGTGTTTATATTGTCTAAATATAAAAATGTTAACAGATTTATAAGTAATAAGGGTCAATTAGTTATTTGGCAATGGTTGACCTAAGCTCAATTTTTGTTAATGGACTCTACACTCTGTCTATATTTAAAATTTTAATATAGTATCAGAGCAGGTTTAGTCCAGATTATCCATTTGGATGTCCAGTCCCAGCGGCCCGGTCCGGTTACCACTGCGTATATTTCAAGTAACAACTGGATGTCCAGCCCCAGTTGCACTTGAGGGGGAGTGTTAGAGTGTCCCATATTACTTAAACATGAAAATGTTAAAGGGTTTATAATTGGTAAGGATCAACTAGCCAAACAACTAGTTCTAGTTATTTAGACAATGGTTGATCTAAGCCCAATTCTTGTTAATGGACTCTACACTCTTTCCATATTAAAAATTTAATAGTTTCCATTATACTGAATGCCTACTCCCATGTCATATTTATGTTGAATAAAAAGATAATTATTCATATGAATTATATAAATAATCATCTTATTTCACTTAATTTTAATTTAAAAATCAATGTAAAAAGAATCACAAACCTAAGTCTCTATTTGGTTGGGCTTATATCAGTAGAGTTTTTTTTCTGTAGATCTTTTATGAGAATTTTTTTTTCTAAAAAGCTAATTGACTGTTTGATTGTCATTTAAAAAAGAGCTTTTTTAAAAGAACCGCATATAGTAGACTGTTTGATAACATAAAAATAAAAAGTATTTTTGATTTTAACTATATTTTATTCTATAATAAAATTATTTATGCATATAAATATTATTTAAAATACATTAAACAATATGCAAAGCACAATATATTAATTATTATATAATTTTAAACCATATAAAACATACATAACAATATATCTAACTAAATATTTTATATATATTATGACATAAGAAACTAATGTCAAAAATAAATATTAAAATATATAAAAAGTCAGATAATATTATATAAATTCTAAAATAAATATGCAAGTTGAGTAAATAGTTAAATACATAATAAACGAAAAAATGAGTTTGTGAGTATTGTGAGAATTATGTGTAAAATATAAAAGTAAAAAGGACTAAAAAATAGACTTGTTAATTGACATGAAAAATATACTAAAAAAAGTATTTTTTAAAAAAATTTTAAATTTAAACTTCTTAAAAAGTTATATTTTGGCAGCGAAAAAAAAGTTATACATATAAAAACTACAACGTCTTATTAAACGCGAAACTTAGTAGAACAGAGCATCTGATGGTGACACGCTTATCTAGCCAAACAAGTAATCGCACTCTTCTTTAGCTAAACTTGTCCAGACAAATTTATGTCACTACAAAACAAACTAACTAACCGAACTAACAATAAAATACTTTATCCCAACCTCTTAAATAGACACTAATTAATTTATTCAATTGTTGTAACTTAAGCATTCATTTTCCTGTTGACCACTTTGCAGCTTGTCGTTGACGCCGTTCTGTTCTTTTCTTCTTTCCTCCTCGACCTTTCTCTTATTGCGTCTTGACAAATTCAGATTTGGTGGTGGCTAATCATAATCCTCGCTCCCTGACACAGGGGGCAAAATCACTACCCAATAGAGTCGCTCCTCACGTTCTGGGCGTGTTTTTTGGATACCATATTACTCAGGTCTGATCAGTTCCCTCTATTGTTCTTGCTTTCGTTTGTTCGATCTTCGATTCCAAGGTCGAAGAGCAAAATGCTTGATCTATAGCTAGGTTCAAAGCTTTATTGTGTATGAAGTGGAAAGGACTAATGTATTTTCTTTATTTTCCCAGAAACCTAACAGCAGTTTGAAGTATAAGCATTAAGCAGCATAAGTTTTTTGATGGGAGTATTTAGTGGGTTCATCTGTCTGTAGTTCTATTTTTGGAAATTATGAGGATTTGATGCCTGGGTTTCTGCTGTTGTTTTGTTTGCCTGGGAGTCCATGTAAAACAAGTAGCTTATCAATACCTAAGTTTGAAGCGTTGATTTGATCTAAAATAGGTGCGAACCCTTTTTTTTTTTTTCCAATATTGTTTATAGAATCCGAAATAATTTGTACCTTTGGCCAGGAATTTCTTTATTTTCTCGTGAAGGGTTTTCAGATGAAATGAACTGTCCCTAATAAGGTTTGTTCCTTATTTTTCATCTGAAGAATTAAATTTGCTATGAACTGAAAATTTATATGAGCTATTCAATGATTTGATGCACAGAGTAGATAAATGCTGAAAGGGTGGGGAAAGAGATGAACTGAAGAGTGTGTGTTGTTTTCTGAGGGAGGGGTGAAAGGGCGTGTGGAGAGATGAGTGTGAGCCATGCGTCGGTTCACCCAGTGGAAGATCCTCCGACCACAGACGGTGGAAATAACAACAACAATAACCCACCAAGGGTGAGGATGAAGGACATCCAAGGCATGCCTGGCACTAAAGGTGGCCTGGCCTTGCGTTTTTGTCAGTTTTTTTTCGCTCTTGCATCACTTGGGGTCATGACCACCACTAGTGACTTCCCTTCAGTCACTGCCTTTTGGTAAATGCTCAGCACAGCTTCATGACTTATACTTGGCAGTTTTGAAAGCATTTACAGCATACTTCCTGAAAAAATATATGCTTCTAAGAATGTTATGAAATTTTGCAAAATCTTTGTGATGTGGAGTTAGATGATGTGGCACCTTTAACTGAAAAGCCTTTGACTCTGTAGGTGATTTAGCTGTTTATCAGCAAAAGACAAAAGACATTTAATTTTTAATGGTGCTGTGTATATGAATTCACCCAGCGATGCCATCGAAGTGTTATTTTTGGATCGGTTTGTAGATGCTAGTCTAAATAAAGTCTACATGCTAGCACTGGCCTAATGCTTGCATCTTTTGTAAGTATTGCACTTTTAAAGATTTAAGTTTATGCCTAACTTGATAGTTGATTAATTTATTTTGATCAAATAGTTTGATGTCTAGATGAGGAAAGCTGGCCTTTTGACTTGTCTAGGATATTGTTATGTCTAGTTGTGGGATGAGGAATTTAGGTTGACTTCCTTCGTTATAATTTTCTCTATGGTCTTATGGATGTGCAATTATTTACGCGCTTAGTCATTGTCTAAATACTTGTGTTTATAATTTTTATTCTATACATATATAGTACGGGTGACTACAACATCTGGTGAGTGTCATTGTCTGAATTACAAAAAGTAATTGTTGAAATTACCTAAGAGCCTTTCAATGGGTTGATATATTTCATCGTTCAAACGTCGGGGGAGTACTTGAGTGGTTGAGATAGGGTATTTATTTGGCCATTATGGTTTCTTTGAATCAAACGAGGAAGGAAATCGTTGCTATAGATCTCAAAACCGTGATTTATAGGCAATACAAACCTAATGCAGACGCCAGTTGCTCTGATACTCCTTTAAAGTTTTTTCAACATTGATTAGGCATCTAGTTGAAGGATCTAAATGATGTCTACGGGCTGTTCAAGTTGTACACTCAGTTGTGTTTATCTTCTTTTTCTTTTTTTTTCCTCTTTGAATGGTTATTGCCTATTGATGTTTTACACTCATTTGATGTTTTCCATATTGCTGATTTCTGTGTGTAAAAAAGTTTAGAGAAATTTTGGTTTATAAATCTTTTATTTACTATCATTCTCATGCCAATTTGTAACTTTTTGATATATGCCACACAGCTACCTCGTTGCAGCTACTGGGTTGCAATGTTTGTGGAGTCTTTCCTTAGCCTTCCTGGACATTTATGCCATTTTAGTGATGCGCTCCTTGCAAAATTGCCGAGTTGTTAGTTTATTTGCCGTTGGGGATGGGGTAAGTTGATAATGACATGTACCGTGTGGTGTCTTGTCACTATAAATAGAAGAGGCGTAGTGTCTTGTTTACATTTCATTAATTGATCTGTAGGAAATCATAGACATTCTCTTTTAGTATTTCACCGGCACATATTTGACCCACAAATTTAGAATTCTGGTAAAGCCTATGACATTCACTAGCATCTTCGTATGTACCTTTAAAGCAGATATTAAGTTCAGCATATAAGCTTAACTGCGTTGATAGTATTCTCTCCTTATCATGGTGATTGTATTTTCTTTAGGAAACCATATTGATATTCTGCATAAACATTCTGTACCTCATTGATATTCTTCTCGAATCCTTGATTAGACTTATATTTGATCTCGTGGATACCAACTTTGCAAATATGATATGAAAATTCTGGTAAAGCCTATGACATTCACTAGCATCTTCGTATGGACCTTTAAAGCAGATATTAAGTTCAGCATATAAGCTTAATTGCATTGATAGTATTCTCTACTTATCATGGTGATTGTATTTTCTTTAGGATACCATATTGATATTCTGCATAAACATTCTGTACCTCATTGATATTCTTCTCAAATCCTTGATTAGACTTATATTTGATATCGTGGATACCAACTTTGCAAACATGATATGAAAGGCCTCATTAAGTGATAGGATGCTATATTGTCACCTGGACAGTGGTCTTCCATACTAATAGCTCAATCATGTATGTTTGTTTCCACATGCAGATCACTTCCACTCTCACATTTGCTGCAGCTTGTGCTTCTGCTGGCATCACAGTCCTAATTGACAATGATCTAGGCGACTGTTCCCAGAACCATTGTGCGCAATTTGAAACTGCCACAGCCATGGCTTTTATCAGCTGGTTTGCTGCACTACCATCTTTTCTCCTAAATTTTTGGTCGCTAGCATCACGATGAAGAAATGGAAATACTGGGGAAATGTCAAAAGACAAATGGCAACCATCACCTTTTTGTTGAATATTGATTTCTTTCATCCTCATGGCTTGTCCTTTCGTGTGATGATAACCCAAAAGATTTAACTTTTGATTCCTTCCAATGTCTATGATTTGTAAATCTGAATGTCAAGTAAATCGCTTTCAATTGTACCAAAAATCAACAGTGCAATGCAACGTAAATATTTGAGTTGTCTTGCCTTGTCGAGTTTCTCTACTTTTTTCTTAGGACATGGATTTCTTGGGCCGCTTGGAGATTGGTTTTACTTGAAACCAATCCACCCCACTCCTGTTTGCATTCTTTCTTTTCTTCACATCGGAACCACCACCTATTTAATCTTATGTAGAGATTGAAAAATCAAAACAATCAACTAAAACCTAATTGTCTTAAGGCAAGTGTTTTATGCATATTTGTTGGATGTTGTAACCATGAGTTAATCACAGCCACCCTTGCCGGTATTCAAGGTCTTTCAAGACCTCAATGTCAGATGTTTAAAACCAAAAGCCGAAGCAGTACCAACAAGAAACAACACACTTCACAACTATTGAAGCCAAAGCAATCCCGCCACCCTTATCCCAGACAATCCCACCACTCTTGTCCTAGACAATCTTATTACTACACTAGATAGCTCATCTCTAATGAACTTGGAAATCGCAACCCAAAAGCCCTCGACTCACCAAGAATATAATCCAAAAGAAGAAGAATC
Organism: Erythroxylum mucronatum; assembly: GCA_027563825.1. Classification (NCBI taxonomy): domain Eukaryota; kingdom Viridiplantae; phylum Streptophyta; class Magnoliopsida; order Malpighiales; family Erythroxylaceae; genus Erythroxylum; species Erythroxylum mucronatum. Next base: position 4,970,204 of record JAOSBP010000008.1, on the reverse strand, counting down.
AAGAAACGATCTTTAACTCCTCCATTTCTGCAAGGGCTAGTCTCTGGTCTAAACCAAAGTATCCTCCTCACTGTGCTGATAGCTTTACTAGTCACAACGAAAACGAAGAATTAGGATTGAAGTCAAAGAGTATAATATGTTCATTTTTTTGGACGTTTTGCCTTTGAGATTTCCAGATACCAAACTTGCCTTTTGGCCGTTAAAGAAAAATTCATAGCCAACCAACGAACCAAATTCAGACGTTTAACTTAAGATTCATTACACAACACCACATCTACCAAACTATCATCTTTCGGCCTCAAACTTTTTTCAGAATAATCAATGTTTTCAACTTTCAACTTCGAAGAAACAATTGCTATGTGAGCACATCAGTGAAGCCAGCTTTCAGCTTCTTCTTCGCCACCAAAATGTTCCATAGGGCTTTTAATAGTATCCATTCGAGGAAGGAACAGAGCTGGAAAGTCTTAAAACTAAATATAGATTCCTCCTTAGATTCAGTATCAGTTTCAACACTAAACTGAAAGAAGGGCAAGAAAAACTCCACGCTTTATTTACAAGAAGGATAAGGCAAAACCCTTTTGAACTAAAGCAAAAATCAATTAAATTACTATAATGTAAAGCCTGAAGCTGGTGTTTAAATATTACAAAACTCATCTTCTTGTTCCTTCTTAAACTAGCTTTCCAAAATCTCCACCTTCCATGTTTTCCTCTTCTTTGTAGGGGAGTTTTCATATCAAGCTTAGAGATCGGGTAGAGTTGGGGTTTTGGATGAATGATGATGATAGATATGATGTTCACACAAAAGACCAGTTAACAAATGAGAAGGCAAGGCAATGAACAGTATTCTCTTCTGCAGCCAGTACTTTCCATGAAACAGATTGTTCATAAGAAACATGGCGCCCCATGGTCGACGTGCATATTCCAGCAGGCAAGTAAGTAAATCCCTGATAAGAAAAGTAAAAGGAATGTTCCCCAGTTGCTATTAGTTTTGGCTTGCCTCCATATTCTCAATCTTAATGAAGATACATATCATGGAAGAAGAGTTGTGGAAGGCACTACAGAAGATACACAACAGAAGGAAAGAATAAAATACTTTTTAGAAGTTACCTGTTGCATTAATTTTGGAAAGTCTCCAAACAGTGCCTTGCGACCAGATTCATCAAATATCTTATCCAGCGTGATGTCTTGCAGAGCCACCAACGTGGTTTCTAGCATGTCAAGTCCTGCCTGATTGGCAAAGATGAAAACGGGCAACGACTACATGACAAAAAAAAAAGAGAAGATATGAGCAAATTTTTTACTTCTTTTTTGAATTGTGAAGGTCCAGCTCCAGTGATAACAAAAGTGCATGCTAAAAATATGAACATATCCTATAGTGAACTCCTTGGTCATAAGTTTCAGCACTGTCTATGTATTAAGATAAAAGTTATGCAGCATAACAAATGCAACCTACCTTCAATGAACAGCATAAAATTGCATCTTGATGATGCCATAGTTGTTTCAACAAAGAATCTCCACCTAGAGAATCTTGTTTTAGCAATTCCGCACCGAAATAGTAACTGAGGGAATAAAAAACAAAAAATAATGAACATTATATTTCATATATCTACGTCTTGACGCTTAGAGCAACCTGAAGGAATTCAACTTGATTTTATAATCAACATATGAAATGCTAAACCATGTAAAACAGCACATGCCTGTAACTTTGGCAAATCCAATTAGAGAGGGTAACAGCTTCAGGAGAGCCTGGAAACAGTTTTGATCCAACCGCTGGACTTACTCCTGAAGGAGATATAGCCGTGGCCACCCTCTGAACAGATGAAATAACACTTCGAACATACTGGCGTGCCATGCTGGCAACATTATCCTGTAGAGAGCTCTCAAATGGGAACTGGAAAGCAATGGTCAATACTGATCGCAAGATCTGACAAGAACCATCTGCTGCCACTTGGGCAGTTGCAGGGCCTACTTCAAGACTTGATGTGAGATCTAGAGTGCGATTTGTTGTCAACACCTCCTGTGTCTCCTTCTGCATAATCAAAGAATTAGTACACAGACCACTGTATCAGCAAAAGTATGTGTGTACTTGAAAGTCTCAAAGGCTGAATGCCAACAGCATATTTACTTTCAAAACCACAAATTCAAAAATCAATACTTCTAGCTTTAGTGCTCCAAGATTCCCAAAGAATTTTGTTATTGCATTTTACAAAAAATTCAATTGTGGATAACATGATTTAAATCCTAATTTGTTTTTGTCAACCATCCTCTGCAGAAAACACGAACATGCTGGGGAAATCTAGAATGAGAAGTTAAAGCAAGGATTGAGCCAAACTTAACTGTTTTCGTATCCAAGGGAATTACACGAAATCCAGAAGGTAACAGTGGTGCATCATCAGGAAACATTTCATCAATTGGAGCAAAAACAAGTTCAGAACAGGCTCCAACAGCATTCTCATCAATTCCACTGCAAATCTGACCAAGATAATGGAAGGACATTAAATACTACCTTCCTTAAAGTCAGCAGATGAATCACCACCACAATGCCTACATATACCCAAGTAAAACATTAGTAAAAAAAATGGTACTGAAAGTAGCACCTGTAAGAGATGGATGTCCCTGGGAACAAATGCATCCTGTGCAAGGGAATGGCCTTCGAGTCGAACAACTTCAAGTAACTGGAAAAAGGATTTATTAGCAACAATTGCTCATAATGATTTTACTGGACAAAATGATATCATGTGTTACACTCAAGATCTAATTCTAATACCAAAGCAGACCTTGGTTCCCTTGCAACTTCTAGAGAACAAAATTGTGATTATAGAAGTGAAGCAAAAGAAAATCCCAGCACAGGACAAACCTCTTCCTGTTCAATAGTGTGGCCGAGTGGCATAATAATTTGGCTCCCGGTAAACCTTGTAGGCCTCATCCCAGGATATGCAAACGCACCAGCCTTCAATGATGCAGCAGAATAGGCATCAACATTGAAATCAGCCCATTCAGATCGGTGTTCCCTTAGGAAGCGAACAAGAACAGCAGGAGGGACGTTCTATCAACAAAACACAAGAAAAACTCCATTAATGTCAAAAGCATGCTTTGTGAAAGTTCATTTTAGAAATAAGCATGACTACAGGTACACAAATTTTCTCACAATCTCCTTTTGTAATGGGTGCCCAAAGCAAGGGAACCATAGCACATCCTGCTAGTTTTGAACAGTACATCCATCTAAAGTTCCATGCTTTCAATAGTAAGTACAAACAATCTACTAGTTGTAAAAGTACAACCACCAAATTAAATCTTAAGTCACCATAAATCATGGCATGAGACAAACATGCCACATTCTTTCACAATTGGGGTTTAAAATCAATCACATAGAGCCAGGATTCAAAAGTTCAAAGCACTTTCAACAAAGCAAGATACACAAACAAATTAATTTGTAAGATCAAAACATTCAGTAGTGAAATCACAGGAAATTGATGTTGCCAGACTTTGGTCTGACCTGCAGAAGCATGGAAGCTTTCGCACAAAGAATTCCTCCAAGGAGAGAAAGTGAGTTAGCAGGACTACAAGTGCTACTTAAATTCTTGGTTGAATTAACCGCAATAATTACATCTTCAGCTCCATCACAATTGATCAATGACCAGCCGTCGTCATTAAAACCATTGATGGCATCATTGAAACCTCTACAAGATACCATAGCACAGAGGGCATGAAGAATTCAGGCATTGGTACAGACAACCATATGTATTAAAGCACAAGCAAAAAGTTCTACATGCAGAAATGAATTTGACTTCTTGAAAAAAATCCCTATACAAGGATACCTGCTTAATCTCTGGCTAAAAGTCCTTAGAACAGCTGGTTGTCTGCCCAAACCATAGACCACCTCACCACTAGTTTCCTGAGCTATTTGTCTGATGTAGCGCAGGGCCTTCAAAGAAATAATTTATACAAGTTATTTCATGCATTAGTTCTATTTCGGGAGGGAGGAGAAGGATTAATACAGATTGGATTTTGAAATTTGTCCTACCCATGCAATTAGTTCTATTTCTGGAGGGAGGAGAAGGATTAATACAGATTGGATTGACTTCGAGGGAAATATCTAGTAATTTTAAAACTTGATACGTTTACGAAAAAAGAATCACATAATTCCTATTAATAGGGCCTAACAATGAAGAAAAAAATTTCAATCCGTAATTAGATGTTATTAAACCAGTCATTACAGTAGATCAAGTAATTGACTCTACTATGCAGGCTCAACTAATTATTTATCACCCTCTAGGTCATCCAATCATGTCATTGAATCAAATCCGACTAGAGAATGAAATAATACATCATTATCAGCTCAAACTCACAAAACCAAATCGGGCAGGTTTGACTTACAGCAATCGTCATTTTCTGGGCCACTACTTTTGATGATTCATAAAGTGGTCGCAATACTTCAGGCACACTCCATGCCTAAAAACAGGTGTGAATGAATTTAACTTTTTATACTTCAGAGAAGTTTAAAAAGCTTCAAGTTAAAGTTTGCACCTCAAGATTCAGGTGATCCACAATGTGGATAATCGAACCTCCACCATCACATGGCCTTATCAAATAGCCACTAGGTAGCATTTCAGCCCTCACAAACTGTGTGGAAGAAGCTGCACTTGGACCAGCACCAGATCCAGAAAGAGATCTCTCACATACCTTATACACCACAAAGGTATACATTTACTCGTTAGGTTTTTGGCAACAAATCACAGGACTATGTTAGATAATCTAAGTATGCATACCACAAGACTTCCATTTTCTAAAGTTGTGGAATATCTCAGTGTCCAAAAATCCCGTGCAGATGCCAGTGTAGTTGGGGCATATATCTGAGCAAATTTTCAACCTCATAACTCAAAGGAATGTAGTGTTAAGGCCTACAGGAAATTGCAGAAGGAAAAATTCACTCATGCTATTTCACCTGGCTATAGACTAGTTCAATTGTTCCACCATTTCCTGCAGGAAACATGGTATAAACTTCAAGGCTCCGACAATCCCGGAACCAAGATGGACGATCTTTAAGGATCTCCGCAATCTGTCAATTTATCCCCATCAGTCAGTGCACTTGACAAGAAATGCTGAATATAAACAAGTCAAATAAGGCATCCTGCAAAAACTACAAATTACTGAGCCCACACCTTTGTAGGTTCTAAACTCACAAGACCGCAGGCTCGAGCTGCCACTCCATTGCAACTTTGTGAAATTGCAAAAATCCCAACCGAATCCGGACCAGGCTGAGGAAGAAAAAATCTTCATTTAGATGTGGCTGATCACCGATTGCATTTGAAAAGACTAATAGAAGTCAATGAAAAATAGAAATGAAAAACCTTCATCCCAGGCATCTGGACCCAATCGACAGCAGTTCCCGTAGCCTTTGAAAGGAACTCTGCCAAGGTCTCCTCGGCAATGGAGAGGAGTCTGTCAAACTTCTCAAGTTAGTTACAGCATAAAAATATGTGGAAATTCAAGTGCATCCATTGATACTGGATCTATGTAGGTGTGTGTGAGTGAGCCATTGCTATGCATGCAAAAGTTACAGAACAATAGCCATTTGTTAGAAGAATACCCCGCAGGGTTATTAGCATCTCTCAGTGAATGCTGAGGAGTAGTAACCACAGAGTCACAGCTTGCGTCAGTTGCTGTTGCCTGCAGACAATATTCTATGCATGAGAGAGCAAAACATTCATGCTTAAGATATCTATTCCAATTCTTTTATTACTCTAAAACACTGCTTCCATGAAAGTATCATCATTTTAAATTTTAAAAGAAATGCAGACATAAAAAGGAATTTCTACTTCG
>JAOSBP010000008.1:4938108-4964281 GCA_027563825.1 Erythroxylum mucronatum | reverse complement strand
AGACTAAAGAGTAGACCAACCTTAGGATCTTGTGTGAGGATACCTAGGATTAACGAACTTAATTTTAGGCTTCTTGTTTTGAATGCCTTTTATTCCGAATTATCTTTGAACCAAGTGGGTAACTCGAATTTAGAAGAGAAGGGAACATCCACGAACATTGGGTTCAACTTGCTTATGTAAAGTATTTCCTAAATTAATCCACCTTTACAATTTTATTTTTAGTGTCCAATCCAATTGAAATCTAATATTTTAACCGATTTTTGTCATTTGATTAAATCTAGCCGTTTTAATTCATACCTTGCAATTTTCATAATTCCTTGATTTTCTTATTTTATTTTATTTTAATTTCAAACCAATCAATTCTTGATTGTCTGAGTAATTTTTCATCGTTTAATTTAATTGTCTTGCGCGTTGGATTTCTCTTGGGTACGATATCCGGTTCTTACCGATTTATATTACTTGTCGACAGAGTGCGCTTGCCTCTAATTGGTCTAGATAGAATTTAAGTTTAATTGTTGTGTTTAGACCACAACAGCTGTGCAGCTTCAAGCCACTCGATGAATCCAGCAGCACACCTTAAGGAAACTGAAACTCTGAGTTTTTGTTGTTTGGAAAAATGACTTCTGTATATTGTGTATATTATATAATCTGATTCCTCTCAAATGTAAATAGTGCAGGCTTTTGTTGTGATTGTAATGTTCGAATTTTGGATGGAACAAAATTATCAGAACCAATGTCTGTATATTTTGCTTAACACTCAAATTTCGATATGCAATCTAAGAGAAAACAGAAGACAAGCATTTTCAAGTATGAAGGTTTCTTGATTGATTACTGATGAAGGAAAAAAACATTGAGCTTTTATATTCAGCTCTGACATGAAATTTTGAACATCTGAAAATCAAAGACTAAGAATTGAGAACTTGAAATCCAAGCATCAAGATTGATACACGTCTCACAGTCCTTTAGTCAGCTAGAAAACAAAAACATGCTAAAACAGTCACTGCCATACATTAAATGCTACTGATTTCTAACTAAATGAGGAAAACCAAAATCTGATATGCAGGACCACTTCTTTGCTTGTGGTACGAGTTAATCAGGCTTTTACTCACGCCTTCGAGGTCAGCTAGAAGTTGTGCTTTGACAGCTTTACTCCATGCTCCAATTCTGCTTCAAGACAATTCTGCTTCAGGAAAGAAACTTCTTCAGGTTTATGAACTTCAACAGGTTGCATTAATTTTTTTGTAGACATCTTCAACTTCTACATCACACTTCCTTCTTTAATCTTCGATCTTCAGAATTTTGCTTTTTGGAGGCATAGCTTTCTGAATTATTCCCAATATCAGCAGCCCAAGTTTCCTGAGATGTCTACGAGGCTTCATGAAAGTATCCTCATTTTAAATTTTAAAAGAAATGCAGACATAAAAAGGAATTTCTACTTCGCTTTACTTTAAAAAATCGTTACAACTTGAAGAAAAATTTGAAATGTAGATACACCGCTAGTTTAGCTCTTGATTCTAAGAATTAGCTTTCAATAAAACAAAAGTAATTAAGAATTGTTTCTCAAGAAAAAAATACAATATGTAAAGGTAGGATACAGATTGACATCATTATGGAGTCACATAGGACTTCAAATGCCCAGATAAGTTGAAGATTAGAAGATCTAAGGATAGTGTACAAATGGGGAAAGCAACTTCGTGAAAGTAAGAAAGGAGTAGAGCATACGTTAACGGTTTGCAACTGTTGCCTCATATACCCATTCTCGCAAACCAGCTGGGACACCTGTTTCTGCAGGCGATCATTCTCCTCCATCAGCAGCTTATTCATTGCTGTTAATTTCCTATTCACTGTCTGGAGTCTTGAAGCCTCTTTTCTCTGCTTCTCTCGACATCTGCATATCCAAAACACCATTTTGCCTGAGACTCCTAAAAATTCCCTTCACCGTATCTCACATTGAGCTGTGTTACTCCATGCTTATCTTTCTCACGCAAAACCCAATTGCAAGAAAAAAGATATATGCCCCAGACAAGTTTAGATATAGCAAAAAATATGCAAAACAATTGCCTTTGCATGATGTCGTAGCTAGAAATGTAATAAACCTAGCGTCATAACTTTGGCGTAATTCAACAAATGTTTAACTAGAAAAGTTAAAGAAAGAAAGTAGCATGAGCAAGAGAAGAAGCTGGCTAAGAAACAAACACCCACAGTTCCATTCTACGACCGAAAGCTGTTGCTACAGATTAATGGGTAAGATGTCAAAAGATCAAAACTTTAAACCAACGTGCCCAGGTGCATGACTCAAAAACTTGATCAACCACATAAGAAAACACGTAGAGAAGCGCCAAAGAAAGCAAGCAAACAAAACGATCTTTGAGTTACTTGAGCGCATCTTAACCTGCGATTTTGAAACCAGACTTTGATCTGCTTAGGTTCGATGTTAGCCAAAATGGGGCACTCTCGGATCAACTGTTGCCTACGCAACGAGCTAGGTTTTGGGCACTCTGTGTACACCCTTTCTAGCGCCTCCACTTGCTCCGCCGTGTACCGTACATATTTCCCCGCATCAGTTAGATGTTTATTTATACTCCCACTACTGCTCTCTCTGTGCTGTGCCACCGCCATCGCCATTTCTCACACTAAAAGCAGACCCACGAAAACAGCCAAATGATTAAAGAGAGAGGGTACTTCTACAACAAAAGATACGTTTGTTTTGGTTTCTCTTTTCCTGGTTTGGGGGACTTATGGGTTATGATTCTTTCTTCCTAGTAAAGTCCGTCCCCTAGAGAGTGTGATACAGAGAAATCTGCAGAAATATGAAAGATTTCGAGCTAAACAATGAAGCTCAAGCAAGAATAGTAGGGTGTAAGTATATATATATATATATAGAGAGAGAGAGAGAGAGAGAGAAGAGATTGATTTAGTGGAACGTAAAAGTCAGGTGGTGAGTGAGTTTTTCAGGAGCTTGAAGGCCAATAGGTCAGTAACCTCCCCGTATATTTCTATTTCCTCCCCTTAACTATCACAAAAAAGAAAGAAAAGAAAACAACTTTGGCGTTTTTTTTAACCCAGAAGAAGATAACAACCACCACCCAAAACAGCGAGCTTTAAATCACAAAAGAGCAAGAATCCAAAACATCTACACTTACTTCCTTCTCACACACAAGGACAAACACACACATCCCACCTCTCAGAACCAGCTGTTTTCTAATCTCACCAAACCTACAACCAAAGCAACAATCCAGCTCCATATCATCGAATCTCTTTAAAACAAGCTTAGACAACAAAACAAGAGAAACCCAAATCAGCTAAAAGCAAGGGCCCTCTCTAAAAAGAGCGCCACTGGAGGTAGTTGCATAATAAGAGAGAATAAGCTTCCCGGGCTTGCAAGGAAGAGGAGAAATGAGGACAGAGAAAAGAACCCTAACCAGTAGCCATGACTCTTACAGGCCCTCTCGGTCTAGGCCAACAATGAAGAGATCTTTTTATCAAAAAAAAACAAAACAAGGGAGAGAAATTTGAGGAGAGACAATGAAGTATGTCAGCCAGTGATCCAAGTCTGTGCTTAGAACAGTTAGAGAGAGAGAGAGAGAGAGAAAAGTGCGCTTGAGAGAGATGAAAGCAGTTTCAATTGGCACGCATTCCGACAAAACAAAGAGGAGTGTCTAAATGATAGGTTTAAATAATTAAAAATAAATAGGAAATCGGCGCATTTACGTTCTTGTCCTTCGCTCTACCTTGAAATGACATCTTTGACACAAAGGCAAAGGCGTGGCATAGGCTTCAAAGTCGTCCTAACTCTTGAAAGTAGTACTCTCTTCTCATTCTCTGCATCTATATTATTATGCTCTCAATCTTTTTAATATAAATTATTATTTATTTAATATAAAATTATTTTAATGATATGTCATGTAATATGTAATTATTAATTTTAGTAAAAATGTTAATATCACGAAAAGTCCTATTATCCAATAAATAAATAAATATCTCACATGGAAGAGGGAAAAAGAGGATGCGATGAGAGGCGAAAAGCCCGAAAAGGGGGCTTACCTTAGTGGTAAGGTCAAACAAAGTATTTCTAGAAGTTTGGATTTGACCAAAGCCAAGCGTGCTCGTGAACAAGAACAAGAAGAAGAAAATGGAGGCACTTGAGGAGCTTGTCGCTGTGTTAGTCAATTGGATCCAAAATGGAAGCTGTCATTTGTGTGAACGTGCCTTTTTCTTCTTGCACCGTACAAACAGATATTGCTAAAATGTGATTTTCATTGAATGAATTTCAAGAGGCATGAACTTGAATTGTAGGTTAAGTTCATTGGATGAACTTCAAGCGCTTTCCTCGTACGACCTTGAATTGTAGATATATATTTGCATATGACCTAAAAACAAACAAAAGTGTTCTAACATCAACCTATAATAACCTCACCCTCCACATACCAGCTACAATATTTTCACTCATTCATCCTGCAACCAATAAGTGATGATTGATTATCATTGTTTGCAATAAAATTAGGGTTCATTAGGTTGAAGGTTAGTAAGTTGGGGGTGGGTGTTAGAAAGATTAGAAGGATAAGATCATTTGTAAATCATATCCCTTTAATCAGGGATACTTATTGTACTTACCATGTATAACTCCTGGTTCTTAGGGTGGTTAGTCTATAAAGTGTAAAGGATGTAATAGAAAGAAATACACGGAAATTATTCATGATTCCAGTCTAATAGTGGGTATATTAGGAATTTTATTAAGTTTATTGTTATTAGATAAAATTAACTTTATTTAGTTTAATAGTAATTTGGGAAGTATATCTTGATTTATATTTGATAGTTAACAAGTTGGTTTTATATTTTATAATATAATCAAAAATATTTTATCCTTTTTACGTATTTGCTTAATTAAGTACTGTGCATGATAAAATTCATGAGATAAATGTAATTTGCAAGTGAATTATAATGACATTGTAATAATCAGCTATAATTTAGATGTTGTCGCTAAATAGTTTTTAGTTATTATTCTATTAGGACTAAATATTTATAGAGTGAAAAGATTACCACACGTTATGTTTCTTTCTTATAAAGGAAATAGTTAATCTCGTAAATGAAAATGTTTTTATATATAAACAAATACGTGAGAGTTTATTATAGAATAAGGTCATTAAAAAAGCAATTTCATGTGAAAAATTATTTGTGTGCCTATAAAAATGCTTATTTTGATGACTGTATAAATGATCCTTTGATCTAAGATTTCAAAATATAATATATAGGATTGTTATATTTTAATACTACTTAGGATATATCCAAGTCACTGGTAGTATAGCCGATAACCATTAGGTATGGTATGAATTATATAGAGCTACTTGAGTGGTTAATATATGATTATTTACCCTAAAGTAATAAGGGAGAATGTTACAATTATTCTCTATTAATATTGATTTGAGAAATCATTAGCTAAGGTACTTTTAACCTTCATATTTGTACAAAAATATAGGTAAAATTCTAACATTATTTACATTAAAAAAGAATTTTAACATTTCAAACTATTTAAATTTAACCTTAAATTGAGAGAACCTATGGTTGGGTTATATCTTTGTTAATTAAGTGTTACCTTAGCGTTGATGTGATACTTACTTTTTGTTGTTCATATAGATCCTATAGTGACACGAAGATGACACATGACATTGTGGAACTTACTCATTTAATTTCAAATTAATCTACCTTAGCTCTAATTGAAATCATTTAACTAAAGCAATCAATTCATAATTTACCTACAATTTTAGACAATAAGTTCAAAGTTTTATAGTCCATAGATTTAAGGAAAAATATGAAAAGGTGAAAAAAGATATTTAAGGGTTTGTTTTATAAGATCAAATAAAAGTTATCCTATCTTTCAAGGGATCAATAGATTAACCAGTAACCAGAAAAACAAATGTTGGAAGAATAAGCTAATAGTTTAGAAGAATATGATATATATTGGCTTCAAATACATGCCTTTTCTAAGTTCTAAAACAATTTACAACTTGTATAAAGCTCAAGACAATTTAGTTCTTAGAAACAATATATGTGAGATGGACCTTTAATTTTCATGGCAATAAAGTTTTATAAATCTTATCCATATGTGAAAAAGTACTTCATAGACCTAAGGCTTATGAAAAAAACAAAGTTTCATCATATTTAGAGTTCATACATATAACCCTAGTCTATAAATATCTTCCTAAAGATTGTTTAAGTTAATTGTTATCATACTTTTCCTTGTAGCATTTTTCTTAAAATAATAAACGAAATATATCTCTTTACTCATAGATATAGGTTACATATTAACCGAACCACATGATTGTTGTGTTTTTGCGTTGTTTATTTTTTATATTACTTTTGTTTAAGTGAAAACTAGGATTATAACAATTGTTACCAAAGCTAAGGTTTTATTGTAAACATGTCTCTCAAAGAGCTTAATACTAAGAAATTCAATGGATTAATGATTTCATTTTATGAAAGGTAAAGATAAGGATAGTTCTTGTCGAGTAAGGATACCTAACAACGATAGAATGAGAAGAAAAATTTTCAGAGAATTTGAGAACATTGGAGAAGGAAGAGATGTTATTAAAAGTGCACAACGTAATAATATTGAGTTTAGAAGATGAGGTCCTGAGAGAGGTAGTTAATTAAGAAATCGTTGTTTCCTTATGAAAACAACTTAAAAGTAATTATTGAAATAGATCACTTACAAATTGTTTATAAAAACATCAGCAAATCACAATCCAAGTTGAAGTCTAAAGTTATTTGATTCATTAACTATAATTATGATTTTGCAAATTGGTAGGTGACAAACACTAAAACATCTCATAACCTTCAATAAGGATTGAATATATTCTTTTAAATAATGAAATGGAATTTTCAGATTGGGTGATGATGGAGAGTAGACTGCCAAAGATAGGAATTTAGTTGAGATTTAAATACATGATAGAATTGTTAGAATACTAAATCCTCAATATGTTCCTGATCTTTGAAAGAATTTGATTTTTAAGGGTACTCTTGGTAATCAAGGGTATAAGTTTTTTTTTATGGTGATGGGTAACTTAATATGGTAATGGGTGCATTAATTGTGAAGAAAACAAAATTACAACATGACATTTTATATTAATAGGAAAGATACTAATGGGATTGATAGTTGTTTCTCAATCTTCAAGTTTTAATGCTAATAATGCAAAGTTGTGATATTGTAGATTAGGTCATATAAGTGAGCATAGATTTGAGATATTAAACAAGGGCTCTTAAATGAAGATGTGGTTAAAAATATAAAGTTATTAGTCTTGTGTTTTTGACAAGCAAAGTAAGGTCAAATTTGGTTATGATAAGCACATTTCTATTAGTATCATTGATTATATTAAATCATATCTATAGGTCCAACTTCGGTTCAATTCCATTAAGGATATAGTTATTTTGTCACATCCATTGATGATTCCTCAATAAATGTACAGGTTTATTTTTTAAAATCAAAAGATGAAGTGTTTAGAAAGTTCAAATAGTGGAAGATAATGGTTGGAAAAACATGGTTAAAGATAGATCAAGAGGCTCAAAATAAATAATAGATTGGAATTCTACAACAAGCCATTTGATGAGTTTTACAAAAAAAAAAAGGTATAGCGAGGCGCTGTATTATATATTATATACCACAACAAATTGATGTTATAAAATAGATGAATTAAACATTCACATTTTGTGCTTGACACGTGTAATTAAATGTTGAATTTATGAAGCAATTTTGGGCTGAGGAGGTTAATCTTGTTGCTTATCTTGTGAATAGATCTCTATTGATTGAAGTAGAATTTAAGATTCCTAAATACGTTTGATATGATTCTCCCTTTAATATAAATAATGCATAACCATAACATATAACAATGTGGATGACAATAAGACAATTAGAAAACCTATCATATATATAGCATTTATATTATTAGTGTGTTAAGTATGTTAAAGAGTAATCATAGAAAAGCTAGTTGGGAAGCTCTTGAGTGTATTATGTGATACTTGAAATATTTAAGTAATGTTTGCTTGGTTTCTAGTTTGAGAGCTAGAACAATATTAAGAGAGAAAAAAGTATCAACACTTTATAGCTAAAGATAGTGTGTTTGGCCAGCATTTTACCTTTTACAGGTTGACTCGGTGTGAGTGGGGATTAGTCTGAGTGTTGATGGCTTAAAAACGTTTTCCTAAAGTTGGGACCCTCTTAAGACACTTCGTGGTTAAACCACAAAAAAAGGTGAGATGCAACATCAAGTAATTAAGGAGATATAATTGGAAAAACTTTGCTTTTTAGTACCAATAAATAGGGAGGCAACCATCTTTCAAACAACTAGTAAAATTAAAGAGAAAGATAGATGTACAAATGTTATAACAAAGGATATAAGATTTTACGAGATCAATTTTTTTATTGCATTTGGTCAAATCTTATTAAAAATGATTCACATTTTGAAGAATTCAAGTCTATGTGAAGAATAAATTACATTTAATGGTAGGGAGTGTTTCTTAGATAAAGGTAAGAGAATTCAAGTTAAAGTAGAGAATACTAAGATACACCTTGAATTTTGGTAGAAATAGAATTCATCTGACCTTACTTATACTTTTTTACACGTAACCTTAGTTTATAAATACCTTGCTATAAGTTACGTAACTTAGTTAATCTTGTCATACTTTTCTTTGTATCATTTTTCTTACAATATAAAAGAAATATATCCTCTTGCCTCTGAGCATAAGTCACCTATTAGTTGAAGTACGTAAATTCTTATGTTTTTGTTTCCTTATTTTCTTTCTATATTACTAATTATATTTACGTAAAAATAGGTATCATGGCAATTTGTATCACAACAATCTATTTCACAAAAAGTGCACGATGTTGGAAAGCCACCTCATGACTAGCCTCCTTTGGTTGCTTTTGCATCCTTTAGTTATTAAACAAAATGCGGTATGTCATGAAATATTCCTATCACAGTTAGAGACATTATTGTCATATTGTGTTGTGGATATGTTTTTGTTGGCATTGAGAGGGACGAGGTGGTAGAGTTGGCCACTGTGAAGCTCGACGGTATGGAAAAGAGGTGGTTTGCCGCAATTCGCGGCAAACACAATGGCTCCTATTTGGATGGTTTGGTTTCCGATATTAACCGCTTGTTAGATCACTTTTGATCTATAGTTGTTTCTCATGTTAAGAGGTCAGCGAATTAGGTTGTCCATATGTTAGCCTCGGCATCTAGTTCTATTTCTAGCTCTGGGTTCTGTTTCTCCTGCTTTCATTTCTGCTGTACTAACGTTAGATCTTGTTTAATACTAGCCGGTACTATTTTTTTTAAAAAAAGAAAAAAAGTAAAGGTCACAACTACAGTAGAAAATGTGACATAGGAATTCATTTGTTATGCACTATACTGCAATAGTCATAATAGGCCGAAAGATGAGAATATTCTTAATTCCCCCGGTGCGGTGATAGTAGAAAATATATATACGTAACGAAGCATTCAATTCAATGAGTGAGAATATTCTTAATTCCCCGGCCCGCCCCGGTGAATGGTGATAATAGAAAATAAATATATATACGTAATGAAGTATTCAATGAGTGGCAATCTGGAGGTTCTTGCAATGGACGGAGGAGAATTGTTGGAAGTGAAAAGGGAGAAGAAAGAAAGAAAGAAAGGGAGGAGAGACAGAGAGGGACCGTCTATTTTGATTGAAGGAAGAGAGGTTGTTCAAAGACGGTTTCTTAATTCCGGACCAACAATTATATATATCAGACTGAAAGTTACATTTGTTCATTTTGTACCCCTCCCCTTTCCTTTCTGGTCGGCTATTTTATATCTCTTATTTTACTTTTAAGTGCACAACTTTTTGATATATATATATCATCAAATAATAAATTGATTTTATGAGTTGCTAATATTTACAAATTAATTAATTATTTTGTAAATGAAAAGAATGAATCAACTTGACTTGATAATGATATGGGTTTTAGCCTTATCTTGTGAATAAATAAAAGGAAGCACCGAACCGATCGAGTGGCTGCATTGCATTGCATCGCAAGCAATACAAAAGACAAAGCTGCTTTGTTTATAATAAATATTCGTTATTATTGCACTGCACTGCACCAGGTTCAAATTCATCTTTTTGATACAATCATTGTTAGTATTTTAATCAAATCTTGTTTGGAGAGCTCTGGAATTTGCTGGATGACTCTCTGTCTGTCTACAGGAACAAAGGGGAGTGTCATTAGCCTTTTTTGAGTCAACATAAATTACATTAAAAAGTAACGTTAAATCAAAAATATCCAAACACATATTTCATCAGTAAATCTTCTTTTACTTTATTTTAAAAATTTATAATGAATTAACGTAAAATTATTAAGTTATCATAAATTTAATTTTTATGAAGCAAATAAAATAGCGGAAAGTGTTAGAGTATTTCATATTGTCTAGACATGAAGATATTAAAAAATTTATAATTGGTAAGGATCAACTATTCAAATAACTAGTTCTAATTATTTAGACAATGATTAATCCAAACCTAATTCTTATTAATGAATTCTATGCTCTATCGTATTAAAAATTTAACACCAGAGAACGAGCTCGGAGATGCCTTGAGCACCATAGAGAATATGAGACACTCTAAAGAAACCGAATTATCAGATGGACATGCAGATATCAATTCACACATTCCAAGGATGTTGGATCAAACGAATGATTTTGCATTTTATTATTACTTTAAATTCCTTCTTGTTATTATTGTTTAAAAGTGTAATCTTAGCTTTTTTCTTTCTTATGACGTGTCTTACGAGGATTTGAGTAATGAAAAGACACCTTTGAACTATCCACACCTAAATTAATTTTCACTCTAATTGAGTGGGTCTTTTGCGGGAAGCAAAGCTTTGACCCCAAATTTTAAACAGCTGCATATATAAAGATAGTTCAAACTCGCAACCTCATTTAAGCTAAAAAAATTTCTTATCAACTCACTTGCGCCTTGAAGTTAAAGGGTGGTCTTGCTATTGTTACCAATACGCGTCGCCTTTTAATATGACAACACAACTTGATTGGGCTTAGGACATATAACAAACTTTTTTTCATTTTTTAAATTTCAGTGGACATGTTCAATTTTTCCAGATTTTTAATTAATTGTCTATTTTTAAAAAATTAGATTAAGTTGTTACATATTTAAACGGTATTTATTTTATAAATTATCTTGTTATTAAAAATTAAATTTATTTTAGTCACAGTTTCATGTTTTTTTTTTGACAGTATCATGTTAATATTGATTTATAATTAAATTGTTATTCACCTACGACAATAGAAACACGGATTGATCCAAACTCGATGTTCAAAAGAAGAGATTCTTTTTTTCTTTTCCAATCTCCCCACCAAAGACTTTGGTAACAACTTTGATAATAAGCATGCCAGTGAGTTAACGACATGCGGAAAATGTATAGCAGAAAACAAAAAGTAAACCCAATTTGACTCTCATCCTTCAAAAGCTAAGCCACCCTCATCCTCATGTTCCACATATCGGTATTGTCGGTATTATTGTGTGCTACCAAGTTCAGACATGGTCCTCCCTCTCTCTCTCTCAGCATGATTCATCAAAAGAAGAAGGTGGTGAGTATATTCTTGATGTGTACGCGCATGATGTGGCGTGTCTTATCTTGGTGATATACAGGAGCTAGCTTTGTACTTATTTGACGTTTTAGGTACAGTGACGCATTATTGATCTTTCCACTAATTGTCGCCCTCGCACCCCACACTTCAAAGTTACACTTCTTTAGTGCTAAGTTTCCTTTCTTTTCCAAGTCAATCCCACTCAGGCAGGTCTCAGTCTCTATTCGTTTGATTGAAGATTACAAATTACATTACATGGGTGATATTGAATCTAAATCGTGAAAGTGGGTTTTGGATTGAACAGCTGTAGTAAGTTAATTTGAAGTCTAAAGCTTCACCAACCCACTTGGTTTGAAAGATTTAAGATGTCTTCATGTATGTAACGTGTTTGTATATATATAGTACAATCAAATGTATATGATGGGCTATGACAAAGTCAAATGGGTGTAATTTTCTTTTCTTTAACTTTAGGTGATGGGTTTAACATTCTTCCACTTTGTCCCTCTCTACCCTTTACTATTTTTTTGATTTGATTTGATTTGTTGCTCTTTGCTTTTATTTTATTTTTTAATATTTAATAATTGAATTTTTGTTGGGTGGGAGGTTCCCATCTCCTTTTACTTTGAGCCATTGCTTTTGTCACAGGGAAGGAATAATGGGGAGTGCTTCCTTAACCCCTCGTTGGGGCCCATTTAGGGTCCAATCATGTGGGCCCTTCTTGTCCGGGCCGATAAAAATTAAAAAAAAGACTTGTTCCGTAATCAATAAATTGCTGACGTGGCGTTGCTTTGAAAGAGGTAGGTGTCGTTGAAGTGGAGTGGAGGCTTGGGCCCACCGCATATCAGCCACTTTGTGGCACTGTGACTGTGATCGTGACCGTGACTTCTCTCTTTTCACGACCTTTGCTTGTATGGCACACTTATTATTGTATAGTGCCAAGTAGCCTTTTTCACATCATTTCACATCTTCCACGCTCTGTTCCTTTCACCCAATAAAAAAGCTTTTAACCCCCCACCCATCATGTTATAAAAAAACAAAAAGAAAAGATATGCACCACTACTACACTACACTAACTACACTACAACACATCTGGGATCTGGTGGTTAACTTAAGGGTGTTGCTGAAGCAAAACTTCAGTCAATTCTCTTCTTTTTTCGACATGATGAAGATAAGGGTCAGTTTATGGTATTGATATCAAAATCTGAGTTAATAACAACCTGATGTTAATGTAAGCCCTTCTTTGATCTAAAGGACCGCACATGATGGCTTCAAACTCCAAGGCTTAGTAACAAACTAGCTGTGGAGTATTTACTCACATCAACTGCCTTTTACTAGTGTTTTAACATGATCTTTTTTGTTGGGTTTGTTTGACTAGTTGTGGGTCTCTCAGTACTCCGTGTTTTTCTTGTGATTAGAGACCCTTTTTTGGGTGTGAAAATATTGAAATGACACTGCTTTTCTGCTACTTGTGTGCGAGTAATTTGAACAGCTGAAACTCTCATAACTTTGTTATCTTCTGTGAAGGCTTAAAAGAAGCCATGTAGTACTGTATAGCACCATTTGGTAGGAAACGTCTTATTATCACATTCATATCATAATTATCAGCAAAGGACCCCAAAACTAGAGATCGAAAATCTATTATTTGGTCCACTTTGAACACACGATAATGGAATAAATGCATTCAAAATTTACCCACTATTCGATTTCTTTCAATAAGCAGTCTCTCACTCTTGTTCATTTAATGCATAATATCTGTAAATTGCTTGAGATTATTGTGCTCTTTCTGCACAAAGAGTAGTACAGTACAGGGGACAAAGTGAAAGCCAACCGTTAATCTGGTACTTGATACTGATATTTGAGAGAAATAAGAAACATGGGCAGTACTTCTTACACAACGTGCAGATTCATGCAACCTTCGTACCCACGCAACATTAAATTCGGTCCTTTAACATCTGCTAGCTGTCAGGACAAGGAACGAGGAAAATGAAAGAGATGACAGTATACAACATGTTAAGCATCCTCAACACTCTCAGTTCTCATCTTTTGGTGCCTCTAATTGTAGAAAGGAGAGGAGCTGTTTCATTTCATCATTGGGTTTGTAAGCTTATGGTCAGTTCAAATTTGCATGCGTATAGGCCATTTAAAGCGTATATAAATGGAGAAGATTTGAATAGAAATACGAGAGAGAAAGGACGCAAGAGAGAGGAGTAGTGGTTGACGAAGAAGTTGAAGGAAAAGACAGCATATTTTGAAGCTCGAGATAGTAATTACTATGTCCCATTGGCATATGAAACCCACCAACCCAACAATCCATGCAAAACCAAACAGTACAAATTGCGTCTCAGATTGTTTTCATACTAGAGATCTCAGTATTAATTAATGCACTTGACCTTTTCGCGACTCATGAACAGACCTAAAGATGTAAATCTAGAATCAGTCCCCTTAGGTTTGGATCGATGGGTGGTAGGAGAAGTGCCTATGGTAGGTTGAGGGTTCATGATTCACATTTGAAATTCGGTTCGAAAATAAGCTTCTCTTATGTCAAGGTAGTAACGTTGGCATCAGTCTTTTGTACCATCGACCGGCGTCATCCTGTGTCGTCCTTCTTTAGCCATAAATTTTACTCTATCTCATTTACCTATTGCAAAGTTTGTGGCTGAAGGAAAATGCCACAGGATGGTACACGCTTAATGCCACAGGATGGTACATGATTAATGCCACAGACGATCTTCTGCTACTAACGTTTGGGACATGTACGATACCAACGCAGATAAAGTTAGACGGAGTAATATTGAATAAAAGATTCAAATTCTAAATACAACCCTTAATAAATAAATGCGAAATTAACCGTCGCAATTTGTAAATTAATTATTAGAATCTTTTAATGGATTATGATTTACACTTTATAATATTTAAAAGTCTTATAAATTTATGAAAATTCAATCACAACTTGTGAAGGTCAATTGAAAAATACTATAATTGGGACTAAGCTTATTTCTTCAACGTAGAGGAGGAATTGGAAAATTGGGCTAACATCTGCTCAAGTTGGTAAAGAATAGAATGATAGTAGTAAGGAAATGCAGTAGAAGAATATAATGGAGCAACCTCCTTATGTTATTGAGGATTTGGCTAATCATAAAGTAAACCTTTTCTGTTTCTCAAGAATTGCAAAAAAGTGAGCTAGAGAACCATTCTGTTGAATGTGCAAGGGTTGATATTATTGGTGTAGTTTCTAATACAACCCTTGTTGAAGCTGTTAAAGATAGTCGTAGTATCGAGGATGAAAATATTAGTGATGTCGTTATGGATGAAATTAATGGTTTTGTGGAAGTTGTTAATGATGGTGTAGTCAGCCTACAGGTTCCTGCTGATAAAATGGCCTAGGGAAATTATCAAATAGATTGTGCTCAAATAAAGACTCCTTTAAAACATGTTAAGATAATCGAAATTGTTACGGTTAAAGCATTTTCGACTCAGCTTGCAAATGTAGAGTAGACAATTATTGACAAATCTAGTGCATACAATGTGGAGAGTCTGGACAGTGAAGTGAAGTGAATGACTTCACCTCCCAGTAATTGAAACATTGTGAGATAGATTGGACCAACATGTTAACTCTAGTAGCAACTGTTGGGCAAATTGGGAATGTTTTTTATAAGATCTCTAAGGCTAGGCTGGAATATGCACAACAAAGAGCAATAGTAAACTCCAGTGAGGATTGTGTGGCTAGTAAGGGTATAGGTGATATCATCTCTCATAACGCAGAATGAGCAGAGGATTGTGATTCTCTATTAGCTGCAACCCAAGTCCTGAATATCTCAGGAGATTTTTGTGTGCAGTCCAAAACTACAAAAAGGAAATCAATAAGAAAGGGAAAGCAAAATCTCAAATATCATGGACTTTCTTCAAATAAGGCAATTTTAGCTGGCACGCTTATAGTTATTTCTTTTTGTTATTTACAGTTATTTTGCCTAATTTAGGAATTTTTGTAGGATTATATTGTAATATGATGGTAGACTTAATGCTTTATAAATAATTATAATGTTGATTCGGTTTGAACTATAATTAAAATTCTTTTTTATTTTTAAAAAACAAAGAATAAGATAATTGAATTGGGACAACAGATAGGAGGAGATGCTGCGATTTGACTGATGGATCTTGTCGCCTACGAGAGCCCAAAAAATCGACCGAAGATGCTTAGGATCACATCCATTTCTGTTCTCTGTTTTGAGTTTTGACTTTTCGTTTTGTTTTGGTAGCTTTCAGACAAATTCTACCCAGGGAAAGAGTCTTTTCATAACCGGAGTCCTGAAATTAGGAAGTAACGTAATAACATAAAACCAAAAATAACATTAAGATAAACGAAATGACCAAACAATTAGCATTTGCACGAATCAGACATTGACATCTACAGAACATGAATCAGCAAGTGACTATTTAATGATCAATAGTTCATATACCCCACTAAATTTATGGTTGTCTTGAATGTATGATAATCGCCAGCTTACCTGATAAAGCGTCGCCAACCTCCAATCCAACCCAACCAGCTTCCCCCTTTCCTTTTTTTACATGTTGGCATCATTAGATGAGCTTTCACCCATTAGCAACGTAATCATGAACTAAGCATTACTTCACATCCTAAATACACTTCACACTTTAACTGCTTCTTGTTATGATCAATGTCGCAGCTACATACACCTAACCCACCATTAATGAGAAGATAGGATCATAGTACCGAGTGCAGTCCTGTTTCCTTGTCCTGAGAGGTATTTCCTAGCAGTATGTTTTTGTTCATACGCGAGTGACAGCAACCCTCTGTTGGGTGAATTTTAGGCTCTTTTTTTGGGCCGAAAGAAACTTGTCCTTATCTTTTTCCAATTTCAGCGCTGCATCTACCTAATATTATCAATAGCATGTGCCATTTATGATCGAAGAAGTTGAGCCTCTGCAGAATGATTTGGATTTTTATTAGTTACTCTCGTCTCCAAAACATAACTGCGATTGAGCCCCCAATTGAAATCTGGTGGATCGATTCCTGCAAAAGAGAAATCAAGAACTTGGAAACTTTTGAAATCTTTCATGCAGAGCTCAAGTTGTCAAGGTCCATCATGACAAGCTTGCTGTTTCAACGCTTACATGTCATGCAACGTAAAACATCATATCAGGAGACATTTCAATTTCATAATTATCCCAACTCCAACCCACATAGTAATAATCAGCTATCTTCCCCAAATTGAGAGCCACATAAGAATCCACGAAACTTGCCATATCCCACCAAGCACAACTCAATGTGTATATTAAGAGTTGAAGACATTAAAAGCTCGCACATTTTGCATAGCATAAGAAAACAATCATGCTCAACGAGATACTAACTGTAAGGACAACCCTGAATTATAAAGATATGGCTCAGTAATAGTAATTAACCTGCATTCAGTGTGGCTTCTAGTGACATAATAGGAGAAAAAAAGTAAAAACAAAAAGAAGATGAAGCGGCGACACTCATATATTGAGGTAAGGGAAGATAGTAAAGAAAACAAAAGACTAAAAGATTCGCTCTTATAGACCCAAAATGTTCCCCTAGTCTGATCAGATCCTGAGTTGCTCCAAGCTTTGAACTGTCCTGGTTTCTTCCATCTTCCCTATCGTTGTGGCCCTACTTTCTTCCACTTGAACTTGAAGTTTGATTGGGAAGGGAAAAACAACAGCAGTTGGAGGGTCTTCTTTTGATCTATCAAGAGGGTCCTCTTGATCAATGGGAGGACCGTTTTGAACAGCTGGAGTATTTTTCTGAACAGTTGGAGGATCTTCTTTTCTAACTGGTTGTGGAGCTGCATACACAGGCACAGTCTGCCTAACAGTGACTGGTGGAGCAATTCGAACTGGAGTTGCCTGAATAACTTTAGAAGAAAGAGTAGATGGTGACGGAAGTGGAGGTGCAGAGAAAACAGGAACTGCTGTCCTTATGGTAACTGGTGGAGCAATGCCCTGGCAAGTTGTCCCAAAATGTCTGATAGGAACATAACGAGCAGCCCCTGCCACGGGAAACTTTTGAGAGTGAGTATTCCGAATCTCTAGTCCAGGTAGTTGTTGAGGTGTGAAATGTCTCTCAATTGCTGCTGGCGTTAATGGAGATCTAGATGATAAAGTTCTGTCAGTTACTGTTGATGATGCCAATCTGTTTCGATGAGCCGTTTTGGGGCATATTAAGGGGAGGATTTTCGACGAAGTAGCATGCGAAGGTTGTGGACTTGTTGGTCTTGGGCTTTGAACTGAGAATTTTCTTGAGAATGGTATAGGGGCATTGGGAGAATTGACCATTGCCATTTTTTCCTTCAAACGATAATTCAAAAGCGCCCTGGATATTGTAATCTGCTCGAGCTCGTCATTATTCTCTGGTTCAGAAGAAGAGCTCACATCTTCCTTTGCCACTGACCACAAAGATAAAACGTTAATTATAGTTTCTATCGATGGATAGATTCAGATGCATCCATGAAACTACAAGTTCATCATAAACAACAGAAATTGTTTGAAAAGCTTGAGTATCTAGAGATGTATAAATATGCTTAAACTTGCTCGAGTAAATATAAATGTGTGGAAGGACATTAAAACATGAAATAATTTCAGAATAGTCAATAATGCTTAGCATACGTATGAAACATCTGCATAGTCTTGGTGAAATCAAAAGATACAAAGCAAAGACTGAATCTAAAAATAACTGCGACTGAATAACAGGTCACAGATCAAAAAGAAAATGGGCAGTTTAGCGTGTGACAAACTAAACTGATACTCCAACAAAGCTGGCATGACCAAGGGCACATGGAACTTGGTTTATCAGGTAGCACATTCAACTTTAGGTGCAGTGAGTCCGATAATAGTTAAAGCATTCAACTTTTCTTATTTTCTCAAGAACGAAAGAAATGATTTGTAAATCACCGTCCTCATCATTAGAACCATAGCTAATTAAAATCTCTAAACCATACATGCAATATGTATGCATAGACTCACATTGTTTAAGAGATGACCAAGCTGCCATTGCTGCATTTTTCTCTGCCTGTTTCTTATTCTTGGCAGGTTCACCGGTGAAAGTAATTCCAGCCAATTCCACAGTCCCAGTAAAAACAGGTTGGTGTCCCAGGCCTGACCTGAAAGTTGTGTATTGTGGCAATGGAGCAGCAACTCTTTGTGCAATTTCCTGGAGAAGATTCTTATACACACCTGTCTCATCCTGTAAATAGAAACACGTCAGTAAAGAACCCAAAAATATGCCAACATCCAGAAACACGCGATCTCCAGAGTCATGCTCTTCTTTTCCAGTATCCTCACACTTTCATTTCAAATACCAAACTAGCAAAATGGAAATGTTACTAGATGGGGAAAACACCTAACGTTGTCATAAGCAGTTAAGCACATGTAGAAGCATAAATTGCATGCAGCTTAAGGGCATGCTTGCCAAATTTATGCGAAACATCAAGCTGCATTGAAATATGTAACATCAGTAATCACAGGTCAGAAACAATGGTGAAGATATCTACAATATTCAGACTTCTTCACTTCTCTTCCATTTTCAGAGTAAACAATTAGATCAGAAGTTCACACACTGATAAGAAACAGTAAAATCATCCATCCAGAGAACCCCGCGTACAGCTGTTTAATCGGCAGACAAAAAAATAGTAAAAACACTAGATGGTGTCTTATCACTTGAGTGGACAATTCACATTAACTTCCCATTTCCAACTGTCCCCCACTACCTTAACGAATTGAATATCAAGAAAAATCGTTACCATCATTTTCTAAGGGCATTTCGGCCATTTAATTATATTACCAACGACCACCCTTCACCAGGTAAGCCTCCTCGCCCGCGATCGTCACACCCAAAAACAGACCGTCGATAACCAAACCGTTTAAGCTAGGCAGCACATGTTAGGTCAAGTAGAAAACCCAGACAAAGCAAGCCAAGAACTCAAAACAGGCTGGCAACGGCAAACATAAGGGCATTTTCGTCAAATTCAAAACAATAACCCACCGCTCCTCTCCCTTTACCGGTGAAGTCCCCTAAAAGCGGCGGATAAAGCGATCACCCAACCAGATACAACTTAATCAAAACTAAAAGAAGCTAACTTTAAAAGGGAGCGAGGCAGATAACACCAGACGCAAGTTACCACTAAAAGGATGAAACGTGTCACAGTCTTCAATGAAACAATAACAAGCTAGAAGGAACAAGAGAAGAGAGTGAGAGCAACCAGAATGCGAGCGGCTAGGGAATGAGAAGGGCCGCGGTTGGAGAGGGAGTTGAGGGCGACTTCTGCAGCGGAGTGCTCGGCCTGACGGAGAGTGGAGCAGTAGTGAGGGGACTCGAAGATCTCGCCGTTAAAGTTAACGGAAGCCTTGAATCTGGGCGCGTGGTCAGGACCTTCCCTTATGCACGTGTAGGAGGGAAGGTTGAAGCAGCTCCTCTGCGCCAGCTCTTGTAGCTGGTTCTTGTACATTTCTAGATAGATGATGACTTATTACTCTCTCTTGCTCTACAATTCCCAGTTATTTTTCACTTCCTCTTACGTCTCGAACTCCGCCAGTGGAATGACGGGTCGGATCGGTGAGCAATCGGGTTTTTTAGATCATTAGAGGTGGTTTGGGATATGGTGTAGAGAGAGAAAGAGTGAGGAGGTACATTCAAGTTCAGTTGAGGACAAAGGAAGGGAGGGAAGAGAGAGGAGTGGGAAATCGAGGAGGGAGAGGTAATTTGGTAATTTGCTAACTCCGGATATTTTTTATTTGTTTAATATCTCTCTTTTTGGTAGTGTTTTTATTAATGCTTTTGTCTCTATGAGTCAACAGAACGTTGGGCTGCATGGAGACCATCCTCTCTCTCTCTCTCTACATTTTCCATTTTTTTCCTCTTTTTATTGCTTTTATAACTTCTAACTAATAAAAAGACTAAGACTGTTTTTAATTAAGAAAATATTGCTAAACAATTCAATTAAAATTTTTTAATTAAATTTCTAAATTCAATTCAAACAATTATTTTCTCTAATATTTTATTAATGTAATTAAGTGAAGTAAATAAATTTTGAAAAACTCACGTTATAACTTCTTTAAATGTTAATTTTTATTTGTTTAATAAAAACCAATTTTTTAATAAAAAATCATTTAAAATTGGTTTTTAATTTAAAAATAATGCTCAATTAAATTTTTTAAAAAATAAATATTAGAATAGAAAATAGCATGTGTTAATTTGCTATAATTAATTAAAATGTTTTGATGTTTAAAATATTTTAA
The DNA here is from genome assembly GCA_027563825.1 of Erythroxylum mucronatum. Classification (NCBI taxonomy): domain Eukaryota; kingdom Viridiplantae; phylum Streptophyta; class Magnoliopsida; order Malpighiales; family Erythroxylaceae; genus Erythroxylum; species Erythroxylum mucronatum. Next base: position 4,943,390 of record JAOSBP010000008.1, on the reverse strand, counting down.
TATCTTTTACAATTTTTAAAAATTTTCATCTAAGACATTTAATAAAAAATAATAAAACACGCGTAAGATAAATATTACATCATCATCATCATCATCATCATACCCCGAAGTCCCGCATTGAAGCAGGGTGTGGGGGCAAAATAGTACGCAACCTTACCTCTACATTGTAGAGAGGTTGTTTCCAGTAAGCCCACATGTATATGTGACATGATAACAGAGATGTATGATACAAGGAAAACAAAATACGTAAAGATTGGTAATACTTTTAAATATATATACCTGATGGTGACCGTAAGCTGCTATTACCTTTTGCTTTGCTAAGACCATCTTGTCTCGTTGCTGTTTGCACTATACGTCTTCCCTAATCAGTGCCCTGAGAGTGCGACAAGCCTACGGTAGTATTCGTCCAACTTAGGAATCTCCTCATAAACCTGAAAAAAAAACTATGGTATGTCGTTTGCTCTTATCCTATCACGCCAGATAGTTCTAATCTGAGCCACTGCGGCGGTGAGTGCCAACTCTGTCATATCTGTCTTGATTACCTCCCTCCAGGTCTTATAAGGCCTCCCTCTCCTCCTCTTATAGTCAGTAAGGGTAATTCTCTCGCCGCGTCGAACCGAAGCATTGCAAGGCATCCTGCTCACATGCCCAAACCACCGAAACCTTTTCTCTCGCAACTTGTCATTTAGTAGGCCAGCACTCTGCACCATATAACATGGTTGGCCGAATCACCATTCTATAGAACTTCCCCTTGAGTCTGATAGGGACTTCTTTTATCACAGAGAACACCTGACGCACTCCGCCATTTGACCCACCCAGATTTGATACGATGTACTATATCGTTATCGATATTACCATCTCTCTAAATGATGGATCCTAAGTATTTGAAACTCGATTTCTGTGGTACGATATCAGTACCAATTGCTACCTTCGCCTCATGTACTATCTGGCGACCCGAAAAGTTGCATTCTAAATATTCCGTCTTGGACCTGCTCATTTGAAAACCTTTCGACTCCAATATCCAACATTCTAACTTAGCATTTACCCCCTCCTTTGTCTCATCTACCAGGACGATATCGTCCGTAAATAACATACACCACGGTACCTCTCCTTGAATATGCTTAGTAAGTTTATCTAATACTAATGTGAACAAGAAAAGGCTTAAAGCCGAGCCTTGATGTAGTCCAACACCAATAGCGAACGCTTCCGTGTCACCTCCGATCGTCCGTACACTAGTCAATGTACCTTCATACATATCCTTTATCACTTTGATATAAGTGCTGGGGATGCCCTTTGCCTCCAAACACCTCCATATGAGTTTTCTAGGAACCTTGTCATATACTTTCTCCAAATCTACAAAAACTATGTGCAAGTCCTGTTTCCGTTCCTTGTAGCATTCTATCAATCTTCTAAGTAGATGTATAGCCTCTGTCGTAGACCTACCCGGCATATAAGGATAAATTATATATATTTTTAAAACCCTTAATTTTATCAAAATTATTACAAGTTGTAGTAAATTAACTTTATAATTATTAAGCTCAAGAGAGAAGTGCTGTCCCATCTCTTTAGGTAATTTACTGGTTTGACCTTGTGTTTAGTCTCAATTACTATTTCTGATAACGATAAGCTTGTTTGGTGTTGTGTTGGAGGTTTTGCCTCGAGATCTAAGGTCCAACTCAAGCTATAAAAGAGTTCCCTGGCCTTGACTCGTAAGTTAGTGGAGGACCCCTCGGGTACTTCCAGTGTAGAATTCACTAATCTAGTTCTTTAGGTTATTAAACATTCATCTACTAACATAAAAACTTGGAATTCAATGAGGGACAAGCTTACATACTACCAAAGCTTAAAGGTTGATGGTCCCTTAGAAATACTCCAAGCTAGGGCAACTATTTGTTAGGATATTTCTTAACCAAAAGTACCTCCTTTCCCTAGGTGTAGTGTTGGGCTAGTTCCAAATGAAGTCAACTGGGATTGGAAAAAACGTTGCTTGCTGAAGAGGATGTTTTTATATTCAAAATTCACAAAGGATGCAAACGTATTGAATATTCTGCAGTAAGGGCCATGCCACATTGCATGTCAGCCTCTTAATTCTTTAGAAATGGTGCCCTAGAATGAAAGTAGAGTTGAACTAATTCCACTGTGGGTGAATATTTATAAATTTTAGCTGGAATATATTAGACGATTGAAAGGCTAAGCTTTTTAGCTAGTTCTCCGGGAAAGTCTCTTTGTTTAGACTCTCAAACTACTAAGGTAGAAAGGATAGGCTATGCCATGATTTGCATGAAAGTTAACAGAAAGGAGAAGCTCCCTGAGGCTTTATCAATACTGAAGCAAAATATAGTTAGTGAATTAGTTAAATATAAAAATTCTTGTAACTTACACTTGGAAGCCGCTTAATCATACCAAAAGATGAGAACCAATAAGGAAACTTTTAGTACAGGCTTGTATGATGAACTTGTGGGAATTTAGGAAGCTGTATCCTCCTTAGATGCAGAAGTTAATTCCGATCAAGTTCCTGTCTATCTAGATGATGGTGTGGCTATTGAAGAGGAGCTAGAGTTGAATCCTTTTAGAGGGCAAGGAACTTAAAAATCTTATTAGGAAAAAGTGGCTATTTCCAAGGAAATTTCTCCTTCTTTGGAAAAAATTAGTAAAGGATACGAACCAAATCAGATGATGGAGGTAATAGCATTAAGAACAAATCCCTCTAGTGAATGTGACAAGGTGATGAACATGGCATCTATGGAGGGAGGACATGAAACTTCTAAACTTCATCTTTCTAACAATTGGAAGAGTTGGTCCAGAGCCTCCTGATAAGGAATTCATTAAGGTAACCTCCACATCTAGAACAAAGTCTAGCAGAAAGATACGTATAGCTAAATTGGGAGTTCCCATTTCCTTAATGTCTTTTTGGGTTTAGAATGTAAAGGGTTTTAATAAACCTATTAAGCAATAATTTGTTAAAGATTTAAGCCTAAAAAAACTATCATTCTAGGTCTTTTTTTAAAACAAGTCTAAGAAGTTGAGTGAAGGTTTGAGTTTTATTTTATGGGTGTAAATTAGACTTGTATTTTCAATTACTCTCTATCATTTTAATGGTAGGATAGTGATAGCTTATAATATTATATTTAACATTGGCATGTCAAATCAGTTGATTCACTTCATAGGTCGCCTTATATCGATTTCTGTTTCTAACGAGGTGTCTGTTATTTAAGCTGCAAAGATGTCTTTTCAATGAACCAAGTTATAGGAGGATCAGTGGAAGCATGCAAAGCGCTTGGATGTTAATAGGAGAATTAAATTGTCTTTTACATTTAAATGAAGCTAAAGGAACTAAAGTGATCCAAAAGAGCCTAACTAAAGAGTTAAGTCAAATAGTGAATTAGATAAGGGCTATGGATTTAAATTATGAAGGACAATTACTGGAGTAATAGGTAACAAAGGAGATTGGTTCATTAGAAAAAAGCTAGATAGAGCCTTTGTTAATAATGAGTGGCTAACTCAGTTCCCAAATAGATTTGCCAGTTTTGTTCCTTTCCTTTGTTCATATCACTCATTATAGAGATTCTCCATCTTAACTCAAATTTCACCTTTAAAGCTCTTTTAAGGTTCCTTAATTTTATTTTAAAGTTAAAGGGCTTTGAGGAAGTTGTTAATAATGATATAGGGAAGGGAAGGTTAGGTTGTAAAACTTACTAAATGATGAGGAAGCTCTAAGTAATCAAACAAGGAATTAAAACCCTCCACATGAATATTTGTCCTAATACTAAAACTAACCTTAAAAAAGAGACGAACACTCTTAGGTTAGCCTTAGATGACTTCTATAAGGGTCTCACAATTGTAATTTAAGGGCCTTAGGAATTTAGGCCTTAACAATTACACCTAAGCTCTCTAGTTTCATAAGTCTTTTCTTAAATAAAAGGCAAGGTTTAATTGGCTTAAGGATGGGGATAATAATTCTTAAGTCTTTTTCAACTCTATTATGGCTCAAAGTAACATGAATATAATTTCTCCTTTGATGGATAAGGATCGACGTCTTATATAGCTATAATTTTCAAATATTTTAGAATTTTATTAGGACAATGCTCTCTTAATACCTCCTTTGTTATTTAACTATATTAATTTATAAGTTCTCCATTAGACCAAGTTCTAAAGGGCAACCTTTACAAGCCGTTCTCTAATAAGGAAATTAAGGATGCTCTCCTCAACTTAAACCTTAACAAATCTTAAGGTTTAGATGGTTATAATGTATTCTTCTTTCTAAACTGTTGGGCCCCGAAACTTTCTTGGAAGCCGGGACTATTAAATGAGCAGTTGTTCATGATTATTCAGGTACAAAGAAAAGAGAAATTCATGAAATGGAAATTGAAATGGAAAATATGGTTTAGATCCAAGATGGATTTATGTGAAATATTAGAAGTTAAATTGAATGATGATTTGAAGATTTGAGTTTTGGTATGTTTTGCCCGCCCATGTCCGTCAAACGGACATGGAAGTCCGTTTAACGGACAGATTCGGGTGAAATGGGCAGCTTGGCCAGTTCATGTCCGCTAAGCGGACACGCATGTCCGTTTAACGGACAGTCTCGGGTGAAATTGGCCTTCTAAGCTCGATGCATGTCCGCTAAACGGACACGCATGTCCGTTTAACGGACATTCATGGGAAAGAGTTATGCAAGGAATTTTAATGAATTTTGAGGATTGATGGATTAATTATCTTCCTTTGTGGAATTAATTGACATGTTAATATGCCTAAGGTAAGGTGTCATGAAATTAGGTGGCATGATTTAATGGGATTCAATTATTGTATTTTGTGGAATTAATTAGCATGTTAAGGAAATTTAATTAACATGTTAATTAGACTAAGACTATATGACATGGATTAAGTGTATTAAGGTGTTATGTGGGTGATAAATGCATAAGGGTCTAATGGGCCTTTGGGCCATAGGGAGGCATGAAAAGAGAAGGGAATAAGTTGGACTTAAGATGTAATTGGATGAGGCTTTGTATTAAAAGATTAATGGGCTATTGGGCTTGGGCTTAAGTAACTTAAGTAGTAGTATAAAAAGAGGAATTAAAAGAGAGTTAGATGAGAAGAGAAGAGAAGAAACGAAATGAGAGGGAGAAAGAGAGAGAAAGAGTCGTAGGTGAGGAGAAAAGAAGGAGAAAAAGAAGGAGCCTTAGGGTTTGTGATTTTCCAAGCTTTCAAGGAGGTTTTTGAAGAAAGTTCAAGAAGGAAAAAGATGGAGGATGACAAGAGCTACAAGATGAGTCAAGAAACCC
>JAOSBP010000008.1:4916539-4927311 GCA_027563825.1 Erythroxylum mucronatum | reverse complement strand
CACTTTAACATGTAATTAATAAGGGTATATAAGACATTTCATTAACTTTCTTAATAAGTGTGCATTCCTCTAAAACGACTCTTATTATGAATCGGAGGGAGTACATTTTTTACCTTTGGAAAAAAACAAAATTGCTAGGCGGCATCATCTACATGTGCGGCACACACCTGTTGTATACATCAAAGTTAGGGCCTTGAAAAGGAAATCGAAGGCCTTACTCCATTCGTTTGAGTAGACATGTATGTATAGTTCAAATCAGTTAGAAATTTCCACGGATTGACCTCTTGAGCACTTTCTCAGCCGTTACGTCTAGTCAAATTCAATGAAGTTACCATAAACTGACTTTATAATGTAGTTTGATTTAATTTAAAATTAATATTTTTAAATTACTTTTAAATTTAAATTAATTAGTTTTGGTTAAATTTGATTTTTAAAAAATGTTTTTGACTTAATTTAAATTTAAATTTAAGTTACTTTATTTTATTTAATAATTAAAAATATTCTTTTATGAAAATGATGTAATTTCCTTTAAATTGTTTAAACTAAAGAAATATCTGTTGAAAATATAAGCCATTGATTCCATTTTTATTTTTTTGTTATAATTTTTAGTTTTTAATTTTTGTTTTTTCCAAATAAAACAGAAACTTGTTTGGCTATTAATATTAAATTAATTATATTTTTATTATTAATGATAGATAAAACTAAAAAATAAATTATTTTTAATTAATTAAAATTATTTTAATCTCTTATATAAAATTTATCAATATATTATTAATAAAATTATTTTATTTTAAATATATTTTAATTATTTGATCAAATTTTATTTGAAATTCATATATTTTGAAGTTATTTTAAATTTAGTTATAGTTATTAATAATTATTAATTTAATTTAATTTAATGTAGTTATAAAGTTAAATAAATTATTAAATTAAATTAAGTTTTATAATTTTATGAATAATTAATTTAAATAATTAAATATATAATATTAATTTAAGCTATTTATAATTCTTATCAATAATTAATATATCAAATAATTAAATAATATATATTGAGTTAATAATAAACTATATTATGAAAAAATAAAAATAATAAAATGTTTTATAATTTTAATAATTTTAAAAATCGAAAAAAACTAAAACTAAAAAAATCAAATAAACAAAATTTTTTCTAAATTTAAAAACAAAGAAAACATAAAAAAAACTTTTTTTTTTTTTTAGATACAAGGAAGGAAAAAAAAAACCCTTATTTAACACTTCAAATTGAGGTCTCTGTCTGTGTTAAAGCATTGGTCGACAAGATGGACAACGACTTTGCCACTGGGCTACAATTATGCGGTTTCATGACCCCACATGTCACACGTCCTCTCTCTTATTAGCTGGACTTTCAGATTAAAAAATTTCATCAATCCTGATAACGACGGAAGATTTTTATGTAATTTGTATATATAAGTATTTATCAGTAATTTGTATTTTCTTAACTTTTCCGTTTTAAAAATTTCCCCACTCGAAACTCTATTCTACCTTAGTTCAAATTTTCTGTCTAATATTATGGTGTCTTATTGTGTTCAATAAATCTTAGTCATTTATTTATGTGGGACCCGCATAAGATCCGTATGTTTTACAAAATAAATGACTGAGATTTCATGATACAGAATAAGACAGAGTAAAACTGGACAGAGGATCTGGTTTCATTCTACCCCTCTCCTCACGGGTCCACCTCCCACCCAATGGCAAAGTGTCGGCTCATCGCTTGTAATACCAATTTTTTAATTAAAATCGAGTTTAGGTTATTTGGGCAAGTTTGTTATAGACTTCATTATTTTAATTAAAATGACGTTATTTTGTTTTAAATAGTTAAGCTTTAGGTCACTGTAAGCTTGACTCATAAATTTACCCACTAAAATCAGTTAAATTTAAACTTATAAGTCAAGTCATCGTTATCCCTATTAATAATTGCGTTAATATTATATTATTACTTAAATTTTTAACAAAATTAAAAAATTAAAAATAGAAATAAAAATTTAATTTTTAGAAATTTATTAATTGAAATTTTGTTATATATAAACTACTCATCTTCTTTTTTTTACCGTAGAGAGGAAAATAGAATAAGAAAAGGGGAGTGGTTGATGTTTCAGAGGCATGGAAACAGCTGGAGTAAAGCTGAATTCAAATGCACTAGCAGAGAATCAAGGGTATTGCTTCCAACTCCCAGACACGTATCATTTATTGTTCCTTTAAAGCTCAAATTTAACAACCGCATCCCACTCCATTTTTCAATGCTCATCTCATTTTATTTAATTTTCAACTCCATAAAATACGGCACCCGTGTGTCACAATCAGTTATAAATAAGATTTAAGAGAGAACAAATACGTGACTTTCACTTTCTTATCTCTTCATTTTCTTCAATCATCTTTCGGCTTTTCCCTAATGTCACCAAAACCGACTTTTCTTTTTTAGTGTTTTTGGAGGAACAAAGAATATAACTTCTTTTTTTAATGTCAAGATAAGCATATTATAAAAAATATACGTAAGTTCACGGAGATGTCACTGTCAGATTGGTATTAGAAACTCCCGTTAAAAAGAGCTCTCCCACCGAAATGCGAATTCCCAATGGTAGCCTTAGCCAACAACAAAATACCCATTGCATATATACGAATATTGGGGTCGAGTCGAACTTAACATATCTTTGACTTAAAAAAGCAACCCAAACCAAATAATGAAAATTCGAACAAAACCACTTATCGTGAGAACTTAATCCACCTGGCAGAGGAGGACACGCTAGATCCGATCGTGGGGCCCATGTTCACGTGCGATTCACTTCCCAACAAATCCCTGGCTTCTGTGAAACGCAACCACGCCACGTGTTCGTCATACAACAATTAACAACCTATCAGGAGAAATGTTACCATTGCCAGGACACGTGTTCTGATCCTCGGTAATCTAAACAGGACCACCTTTTGTTCTCTTTTCTAGAACGGGATCAGGTGAACACCCCCACCTTCACGTCACGACAAATTTGTAACTGGCAGTACAATATTTGTTCTCGTAAAGAGACAAAACTCGCCCTTCCCAAAACGCCCCTAGTTTTGTCGACTAGCAGGGATTTTTTAAGAAAACGTCTGATCATACACGTGGCATTAGTTTACGTGGTTAGTGGTTTCGCTGAGTCTTAAAGTTTGCAAAATCTTGGATTGCATGATCAAAAACATTCAGTTACGTGAATACTGTTAGTTAGACCTTAATCTCAGCTAAACATCATTTTTATGGGAATAAATCCGACAGTTCCAAATTGGTTCTAACTCTATTCGTTTTCTAACTATTTCAAACACGAAAATAGAATTAAAAAATCTCTCGTTTTTCACCGTAATTTTAATTTAAGAAATCTAAAAATAGTATTATTCGGATCTATCTAAGTGGATAGCTGGAAATATCCGACGTGGCATTAAGTTTGAAATTCGCTGGGTGTTGTTTGGTAATTTCAGTTGACGTGAACTTGCAGAGAAATTCAGAAAAGTGAGGAGTATATAAAGAGGGAGGGGGAGGGAAAAACTAGCCAGTCTTATCCATAAATCAGAACCAACCTTTATAAAAGGAGGTCGAAACCCAATCCCATCGAGATCCAAAAAGCAAAGTAAACCCCTCGTTCGAACTCGCGGGGAGAGAGAGCGACTCAAACTTTAACACGCAGGAACAAAGAGAGAGGAATTAAGTGAGACCCATAAAATATTTGCTAATGGCCACTGGCAAGAGTTACTTCGCTAGACAGAACTACCGCTTCCTTTCCCCCGTAGACCAGACTCAGTCGTCGCTCACTCACGAATCCGGCTTCGAGCTGGATGAGTCCGATGTCTACAACAACTCCGTTACGACTCGGTCTAACTCGGTGGAGTTTAGGAAAACAGTCCAGAGATCGAGGCTGAGTAAGAAGACGACGGAGGCAGCGAGGAGGACGGATCCTGGGGATATTAGCCCGGGGAGGCCGGCGTCGCTGCCGGTCAACATACCGGATTGGTCAAAGATATTGAAGGACGAGTATAGGGAGAATCAGAGGAGGGATATATACGACGACGATGACGTGGACGACGATGATTGCTTTGAAGATGGAGGGAGGGTCCCACCTCATGAGTTCCTTGCGAAACAGAGGATCGCATCCTTCTCTGTGCATGAGGGGATTGGGAGGACGTTAAAAGGAAGAGATCTGAGTAGGGTGAGAAATGCAATTTGGGAGAAGACTGGGTACCAAGACTGAAGAAATGAAACATTTGTGGGGTTTGAAAGAAACTATGAGAAAAAATAAACGCGGTGATTTTGATACTGTAGAGATACGAGAGGGAGAGATGTTCTACTACATGATTTTCACTTTTCGAGAGTCGCCATTTTGTTCTAATTTTCATCTGCTTTTGCAATTTTTTTTCCCCTTTTTTGTGTTTCCTCGAAGATTCTCTATTTCTTGGGAGAATCATTTTGTATTCATTTTTGATGACTTTTTGAATACCGGAAGCGAAATTGCTAGTGAAATTTCAATTCTGAGCATTTCTCACGGTAGAGATTTCTAACCTTAATGGAAGAGGGGACCGTAAGAGGATGCTGACTCCGGTTCAGCCATCAAATAATTGTGTGGGGTTTGGGTTTGGGCTGACAATCATGGTTAATAAATTACATTGAATAGTAATCGACTATCATACCATCTACTCCTCATTCAATTCACATGTCAAATCTACCTCTCTCTCTCTCTCCATTGATGTCTCATTGGCTGTATGGGGTATTAAACTCAACCTTAATTGTCTATATCCGATGGCAGTTAGATGAATTACCATTGACATTACTCTTGGGACACGAGAGGGTCACACGTACATCAATCTCACGTTTTCATTAAAGGCAGAAGGCATCATATGGTTAGTGGGAGGCAAGCATTGTAGAAAAGCTTATCTACGGGAAAGAGGATAAGGTTATAGTAGGATTAGATCAGGAGAAAGTCCTATGCTTTATCCACAGGATATTTAAATTCAGGATTGTTCCGATATTATATTACAATCTAGGGAAGAGCATGATTAAGTAATTGAAATAGTGTTTCAAGCCATGCTCCAGGATTTCAGAAGAAAATACTTCGTCGTGTTTTATGTACACGTGAGTTGAGGCTTTGTCTACAACTGCAGAATTTGCTCCATTGACAAACACGTGACCTCAACTCTGTTACTCCATTTTTACCAGCATTTGCCACCTCTACACTTTAGCTTCTTTTAATTATAATAATGAGTAATGACTCCCACCATGTATTCACCTCTGGGCCCCTGGGGATGGGGATGGGGACGGGGATGGGGATGGGGATGACAATGACCTAAATCGATCTTTCAGCGTTAGGTTTGGATTGAATTAAATGTGTAAACTTTCAAAGGAAAACGACCCTAACACACAAGGACAAATTTATCACAAAGTTTTGGTATTTTGTGTAATGGGTGGTTCATATGAATGAATACATAAATAGGTGTAAGTACGAACTCGCAGCAGTCCTCCTGGGGAAAAGGTCGATATCGGGACAACCGTTGCTTTTGAGGCAATGATGTCGACGATTATGCGCCGTAGATCCAACTTTTGGCGGGGCCCAGAAATTGACATTTAGTTGACTAAAACCATTGGGTAGCCCATGGTTTTGTTGTTTTAACTGCGCTCACCCTGTCGTTTTCCTAGTTCTGTCCCTAGTGCTACTTTATGGTGAAATGACACTCTGTTTTCAATTTTTATCTTAACCTTATCCTGTGGGGTTATGGATGATGTTGACACTATGTTGTCACACTCGACTTCATTATGGTCAATGTGAAAAAGAAAAAAAGAAATTGATGAAACTAAAACTTCGTCCTCGTGTTGCAGTCCATCTTGGCCATGGAAGGAAGTCCGCAACCCCACAAACTGGGAAGTTGTTCTGACAGCAACAGGTTGTAGGGATATTTCTAAAAAAAACAGGACGTGGGGACGAGATAGAGCACAACTTGGAAGATAAGCAATGTTTTGGATTGAATACGATTACTGGAACTTTGGATACCTATGACTGACCTATCACCTATACTTTAGGATTCATTTCTAGTAAGCTAATCAGAGTCGGCGATTGTCCACTATCCGGCTCGGGATCTTGCAAAGAAGATAAGGTCACCTTAAAGAGCTGAACCGAAGCTTCTAAGTTCTGATCAAGTATGAACCAGAACCAAAATGGATAAATTTTAAAGCACTATAGTTTTAAGTCTTGCATACAAGTTTTTAAGGTTGAAGATGAGTTGCAAGTGTAAAACGAACTAGAAACGGATTAAAAGTCTAAAGCAAAGTCCAGAAGTCACAAGCTTGGCGATGCTGTCCAATAAACTTATTCCATTATTTCAGGAGCCTCCTGTACATCCATTTTCAGTGTAAAACAAGAGATATGAAAATGGAGTAGAAAACCTGTTTCGTTGCAGAACATGGGTTAATTAGTTCAATCCTTCTGCTAAACCAACCAGATACATTCAAGCATTGATTTGAAAGTCTAATGATGAGACATCATTAGAGACAGACGGGATCAGTTAATTTCGAATGCTGACACTTTACTTGGGTTTCTTTTTTCCATGGGCCGAGACCTAAGTGATATACGTTATAGAGCCCAAAATGTCATTCCAACATTTTCTCACGAAAACCCTAGAACTTGATTTAAACTAATGAAATATCGTACTTATTCACTTCCTCAATTTCTGGAAGCCCTAATCACCAGCAGCAACAATGCCGCCCAAATTCGACCCCTCTCAGGTCGTCGACGTCTTCGTGCGGGTCACTGGCGGAGAGGTTGGTGCAGCCAGTTCGCTGGCGCCGAAAATCGGACCGCTTGGACTTTCCCCGAAGAAAATCGGAGAAGACATCGCGAAGGAGACCGCCAAGGACTGGAAGGGTCTGCGCGTAACCGTCAAGCTAACTGTGCAGAACCGCCAGGCCAAGGTAACTGTGGTACCATCTGCGGCGGCGCTGGTGATCAAAGCCTTAAAAGAACCAGAGAGGGACAGGAAGAAGACGAAGAACATCAAGCACAATGGGAACATATCGCTGGATGACGTCATCGAGATCGCAAAGGTGATGAGGCCGAGGTCTATGGCTAAGGACCTCAGTGGGACTGTAAAGGAAATCTTGGGCACGTGCGTTTCTGTGGGGTGTACTGTTGATGGTAAAGACCCCAAGGACTTGCAGCAGGAGATTGATGATGGTGAAGTTGAGATTCCTCTCGATGACTGAGACGTGTCTCAGATTTTTTCTTCTTTTTCCTTTTTCTGGGCTACTCATTTTTGTCTTTTTTTTTTTTAACTTTGCTTTTCTTTGTGGATTTTGGTTTCTAACTATGCTGTTGCTGATAGCTTTAACTAACTTTGAGGTGATTAGATACTTTGGGGGATTAATTATTCACTTCTCCAATTCACGGTTAGCTTTTTTCGGAGCTTTGCATGTTGGGACGGGGACTTATATCTAGGGCTCCAAATTATCCGTCTTTTCATGGCATTTGATATGCTTTATGCTGTGAATGTTATTTAAATTATTGTACACTTTAAAAATTGAATCTTTTTTTAATTTTGTTGGAACTTTGTGGATTGCCTGCTTTTCATACTTTTTTTTTTGGCTGTCTGGAATGCTGGATAAGTCACTCCGTATCTAAAGAATCATCCATTCATTGGTGATCGTATTGCCCTGTCTGAACTGTTTTTGGAACGAAAGTTGTGTTCTAGGAGAGAACTGCTGCAATCTGCAAATGCTTCACATGTGACCTATTGATTTTGTCTGAATTGATGTGCATGTTGGTTTCTTTCTTATAATCATTTATCTGGAGATGTAGACTAATGTGTAATGGATGGCAGGAAGTTAGTGAACGATTCTTTTATATAAGATTCATGCTTTGTATTCCTCGCCATCTGGTTTAGCTAGAGAATAGAAGGATGGCTAACTCTACTTAATCTTTATCCAACTGTTTGGATTAAGTCTACTTTCTCCTATATTTCTGTAACCTGTATTGGGAATGGACCGTATGGTGTTTGCGTCCCCTAATAGCTGCATCGTATTAGTGCTTGTGAAAAAGAGGGAGGCTTGCGATGAGACAAGTTTGTAAATCTTTACTCTACTGTTCAGAATGAAATAGATCTCTGTGCTTCTTATTTCGCTCTCTACAGTCACGGGCTTTAGCTCTCCTCTACCTCCTGATTTGTAGAGCACAAAAGTCGATGCTTAGAGCGAGCCCAGTTTTAGGTAGATCGTCGATTCGAGTGAGTTCATAACTTCTGGTTGATGTAGAACTCCTTGCAGCTCATGTTTACTATTAGTTCACATCCCACGGTGGGACTAAAATGAAGAATTGTATCACACTCAATAATAACGTTATGGAATGTTCTGAGGAAAGTTGTATGATGGCGTCTTAATTGGCAGCATCCAACATAGATTGCAAAATCTTTAGGAATGCTCACACTGAAGTTGTCTAGGTGTTTTCCAAACGTATCCGATCAAAAGTTGGAGGTCTAGTAATCTGGGAAAGGCCTTAAAAGAGTACGATTTCCTTCACTTACACTCATCAACTAACCTTGTTGGCGTGGCTCCTCTTACCATCGTCAAGCTCTGCCTCCCTACAAGTACCCTTTTGTCTCCTTTCTCTATTGGAGTTGTTATCAATATTATCATCTTCTCATTATAAGATATACTTTTTTTTTATTTTTGATTTTATATATTTAGTTACATTAGATTATATACACAAGAAATTAAAAATTATTTTTGTCATTTTGTTATGGCCCTGTGAGATGGAACGAGTTATGAGTCTCTGTGATGTGGGTGTTGAAGGGGAAGGTGTTTGAGTGTTTGAGTTAGAGGTTTTTTTTTTTGTTTCCTCGGGTCATTAACAGAACCAGCTCAATAGAGGGATCAGGGAACCTCTTGAGCTTTGAAGTGCTCAAAGAATTTTTAATTGTTTTTCGAAGACCCCAATGTATTGATGATTATTGTTTAAATATAGGAAGTGTAAACAACTGCATCCTACATCAAAGGCACTAATTCTAAGTGGAGAGACACTCTCCTTAACTAAGCATGAAAATAGGGAAATGGAGGATCACCCTCCTACAAAACAGGAAACATGGGAAAATAACTGAAATAGAAATTCTCAAAATAATGTGACTAATTCAGCAGCTCTATTAGTGGTTGTTTAGACTGTGTAGCCTTGGATCCATGACCATAACGTGTGTAAACTTGTAATGGCTTGGTAACACATTTTCACTTTAGCATCTCGTTTCAGGGTTTTTCACATCACCAAGGAAGCCTCCACTATTCCTTTAACATCTCCAGGGAATGTTCTATAAGCACACACTTCAGACCCTGCTTCTTGGCTTTGTCATTTGGTTTGTTGGATTGAAATGGCTATGGAGATGAAACAGATGAAGAACTAGGAAGCCATGGATTGAGGCGGCACCGTCTCTTCTTGATTTTCCGTTAAGGCCGTCTAATTCTCCATAACTACAGACCATTGCCGAGGAGAGAGCCGATCAAAAGGAGGACATCTGATTCAAGTTCAGGATTTTGTCTACTTCTGGACCGGGAGATGTAAATTGAACGGCTCAAGAACACAAGGGTCTGAAGTCATGTTAGCCATTTTTCTACTTCTCACCTTGGTGTCTTATATTTTAGTTTGCATACATTCTGAACTACACTTAGGTCAACTTCTAAATACATTTCTGCATATGGATTCATATGACGTAACCGTGTTAATAATCAATATAATTTAACCAAGTATTTTCTGTAATTTAATCATGAAGCTAAGGAACGACCACTAACTAATTTTAATCTCAATTTTCTATTCAAGAAGGGCCACGAAACGATTGAATAAATTATCACAGTAGGTAGGTCCTGCATTTGCAGCTGCAGGTGGGCAGAAAACATCTTGTGGCCATAAATTCGTCGTCAGGCCATAAAAACATCTTGTGGCCATAAGGTTATGGTTCTTAACAGACATGGCCTTAACTATTCCATTTCAAGTCATGTACTGAATCTTCGTAAAGAAACTAAAACTAATGGGAGGATTTGATCTTTCCTTAATCTATTACGTCTCTATTAATTTAGGTATGTCAATGATATCTTTCGTATAATTGTCCAATTTCATTCTATTGTATGAAATCCTTTTTCTATATTAACTCCTTTAAATTGACTTTAGGCTAAGGCCGAGTCATATTGTTGATCTTAATTTTGATGACTAGTTCTAGTTACAAAGTACCTTCTATATAATTGTATATTTTCCATTTCAAACCTTATGGAACTACTTTAGGCATTTTTTTAGATTACAAGAATATTCATTCTAGACATTAATCAAGTGTCTCACTAATATCATTAAGAGACATTTCATCAAATAATTCATAGGCAACTCGAATTATCTCTAATTAATAACAAAACTATTGCATTTTTCTATTATTAACCAACATAAATACATTCAAACAACAAATAAACCAACCACAACAGGTAAAAACGCAGAATACCTATATTCCATCAAAACAAAACCCACATTCATATATATAAGCATTTAACAACGAATTTTTTGGAGACAACATAAACCTGAGAGCAAAGCACCATAAACTACTAGGGGTGTTCAAAAAAATTCGCGAACCTGTAAATCAGATTTGAACCGCATGAACCAAACCTGAGTTCAGGTTCGGTTCGAACCAAACCTGAAAAATCAGGTTCATGGTTCAGGTTCAGGTTTCTAACTTGCGGTTCTAGGTTTAAACCTGAACCTGAAAGG
>JAOSBP010000008.1:4887655-4898658 GCA_027563825.1 Erythroxylum mucronatum | reverse complement strand
GTGGAGATTAATTCGGATGGGGCCGTTCCGTACAGATCTCACAAGAGCTACACTAAGGGGTTAATTCGGGACTGTCATGAGAACTGGTGTGGCGGGTTTCAGCAATGCCTTGGGAGGGGTTCGCCTTTAGCGGCGGAACTTTGGAGCATGTACTCCAGCCTTACGTTGGCCTAGGAGAAGAAGTATCGCCGGGGCATTGCCGAAGTCGACTATCTTGAGGTCATTAATATTCTCTCTGCTTCCACTTTAGTGTTTACTGAGGTTTCCTTTCTGGTGACAGGTATTCAGGGCCTTCTCCACCGAGTTTGCGAGGTTCGTCTTCAGCATATTTGCCGTAAAGGAAACCAGTGTGCTGACAGCTTGGTCCATTTTGCAGTTCTTCTTCGCCTGGGTCTCTACTTTCTTTCTGATTCGCCAGCTGGCATTCAAGAGCTACTTCGCATAAATGCGGAAGGCGTGCTATTTCCCAGAGTTTGAGTTTGTTGTTGTTTGTTTCCTTGTAATTAAAAAAAAAACATTGTGAAGCCTCCGGTCCTTCCTAGGTTATGGGTCATAACACTAGAAAACTTATTGTTACCGGGCACATCATGATCTCTGCCCAAGTTGAGATGGTAACTTGGTCTAAGTTCAGCCCAATTTGATCTGATATGAAATCAACGAAGCGATTCAATTGGCAGAACCTTATGTCTAGTTTTTTTTTTTTAAAGTCAGGTCACGGGCCAAATTTAGGCCGTTTAGGTTTCAACTTGATCTGAAAATTAATTCTTATATATAAAAAGAAACGTCGTCATTTTTGACACAATTTTTATTAATAAATAGAATTTTTTGAATTGAATTATCTAATTTTTAAAAATTTTAATAAGCTAAATATTGAAATAACAAATTAAAAAAATGTTAGCTGTTATGAGATAAACACAACTCTTGTGAACAGAGCGGTGCGTTGCCCACAACATGTGAAGTCCAAGAAACTGCAATAAGCCCCATAACAAGTGTCTTGTGCATGCAAATGTGGAATGGTCCCCGTCGTCTGTTGTCCTGCATGTCACCTTCGCTGTTCGCACACGCAAAAGGTGAGGAGGAGAGGAGATGGAAGTGAACAATGACATTGATTTTAATACGTTAGAGAGAGAAGGCATTCATTTCATAAACTTGCATGCCTACTCCTGTGTCTACAATAATGTCCATAGCTGCCCACTTCTTCATGTACTGGGCTACCAACTATAATTGCCACTTCTAATGGGCATATATGTGTCTCTGGAATTGGATGAAGATCATAACGTGACCTTTGCTGTCCGTTCAAGTTAAGAAAACTGTTCTTTTCAGACATGACTTTAAATTAATCGACACGGCACATGAACACTAATTATGCCTATACTTCTGTTTTAATTATGCTCATTATAATAAGACCATGATTTTGTACTCCTCAAACTTCACTTCAATTTCTGTGATCAAATTCGGTTCACACATATACTGAAAAAAGGAAGCCAAGTGAATGATGGGTAATGAACCAATGATTTACTCATACACATCAGGCACTCAATTAAGAGAGACCATACGATATTGTGTAAAGAAGTGGGAATAATCAGAAGTAAAGCAGCAACCACTTGACAAGGCCTTATAAATGCTAGTCCAAAGCAATCTAACAAACTTCACTCAGAACAACAGCTGGTACTAGTACTAGTATTACTCTACACCAACATCTTGAGGTCAACCACCTGAAAGCCAAAAACTCAAGAACATGGCCCTTCTGTCTTTTCTCTTTCTCTTATTCTCTTCTTTAGCTTTGTTTTTCCTCGGAGCAGATGCCCAAGGTAGAGCTCCTCATGGTCTTGTCTACGAGAACCCAGAGGCATTCTCGCCATCTGCAGTTGAGTTTTTCCATCCAAAAGGACAAGAGACACATTCCGAGAACGCATGTTCCACGTCATCCAGTTGCTCGCCACTGCCCGTGGCAGCTCAAGTGGAGGCTACTAAAGCACAAGAAAGTGCAGTGTCCACTCCCAGAAACGGTGACAAACGAATCGGCGGAGGTGGTATTGCCGGCATTGTCTTTGGTTTAGCTTTTGTGGTGTTTTTGGCTATGGGTGCTTACTATGTTTTCATCACACGACGAACAAATATGAGCAGAGCCAACTCTGTACAGCCTGATGCTTGATGCTGTTTGTTACTATAGACTTTTAAGAATCTCACAAGCTACATTTACTAATTCTGTAATGATTCACCATTTCTTTTCTCTGGTCTGGTTTCAAACTTTCAGTGTGGGATGTATCTATGATTCTACTACCGATTGGTTGCTTGGTTTTTACAAGTATACGATACTGTTAGGACTTTTAGTGCTAAGTGGATGAATGAGCCCAATACTTACATTTCCATCAATGCAGCAAGATACAGACATGCAATTGTACTAGATGTCCAAGAAGCCTGAATCAAAAGAATGCAGATAACATCCTAGGCAGAGCAAAGCCTTTGATTAACAAAAGGAACATCAGCTAACTCAAGAATAAACAATGGCAGGAATTAGTTAGCCACAAGCTATGACATGAAGCCCTTCTGAGCTTGTCAAATTCATCTGATCACAAACAAAAAAAGTCTGAAAGAACATTATCAAATAAATCCTTTTGATGGAAGATTTGAACAAGAGACTTCCAGATAACTAGCATTGAAAATTTATGTTTTCGTCCCGTTAATTCAGTAGTCAGTCGGAAATACTATTGAGTTACCCTCAAGATTTTGACAATCTGTTTAGAAGGTAGCGCACTGGAGGTCGTAGTTCATCATCCTTGTCCCTGAAGCTTTGAATTATTGCTTGGCGAATTAGGGACTTGAGGCTTCTAAAATACGATGTCGCTCAAAATTTTTTAATGAGAAAAGAACTAAGTTAGGTCTCTGAAGTCAAGTCAAGTCTACCATAGTCTTTAGTGGTAATGTAACTACGTAACTGGAATTAATTGCAAATACTGCCAAAAACATGGCGCTTCTCTCACGTTGCTCAAGTATTCCATAGAACATGCACAATACTAGCAATATCAACATGTGCAGTTTCAAAGAATTTACAGTTAAGTGATCAGAATACCGAAGACAAAAGTCACATACTCAAACCAAGTTATTTTATCTTTAATTATGCTATGATACAACTTATATACCTACATGTTGCCATTTAGCACATATTTGAACAAAAGTCTAACAAGGTCTAGCATTTCTATCAAGATATTGATGAGATTGATTAGTGTATAAACATAATAAAGGGAAGAAGAACATATTCAATGTACTTCAAAGAGTATAGATAGTAATGTTATTTGTATTATGACTTTATGAATCATACTCCTAATTCTATTGTCTCAACTCCATGGTAGAGTTTTGAAAATGTCAGGCATACAAAAATGAGAAGTTTCATGAGAAAATGCCAAAATAAAAAATAAAAAATGATACAATGGCTCCACACCACAAGAGATTCTCCTTCCAAAGTCTATTCCCTGCCTGAACTCAGAGAAGCGATCACAGGACCAAATGCCTCATCCACAGCTTTATTCCACTTAACTCCAAACTGGGAGCGAAATTCCTTACCAAATACAGGTTTTATCAACTGGAAAAACATTCCAATCAAAGCATTAAGACCTTGGCCATGCAATGCATGGAGTTCATCATTTTACAGGAAAAATGTTAGAATAACATAATCATTAATCAACAGTCACAGTTCTCGCTCTTTGGGGGCAACAGTCCTTCCCCAAAGATGTACTACAGAAAGTAGGTTACAATGAAGGTTCACCGTCCTCACATAACAAGTGGCATATGATGACTTTGCAAAAACTTTGTTGCTAATACTGAAAGACAGGCTGAGTAAGCTCTTCAACGTTTCTGAGGATATTTATACGCAGAATACATAAATCACACACAAATACAAGGATCTACGAGCTTTGTGTTTCTTAGTCTCATGTCAACAATGAAGACAGACTTTACCAGTAAGTTCAAAGAAACCCAAGAGATGAAAGATATCCATAATCAAATACATAACAGTTATTAACTCAACATTGTATTTAGAACACTATTCTTCACCAGGAGATCTACATAAAGCAATCAATGATTATTACAAAGTAAACATTGTAACTATTATCCTAGCAATATATAACAATCCCAATTAAAAATGATCTTAACTACTACAAATTTTGTATTTAATTAACTAAGAGCTAATTTCTCTCAAGAAGCATGTTATAACAACTTATAATGAGGTTTGAGATGGCCAAAGGTGCAAAAGGCTACCAATATTTTTTTAAAAGATCTGAGTTAGTTCTTGTTATCTTGATACCACTTTACATCTTGTAAGTTTTTCAACGCAGGGAGCTCAATTGCTTGATAGGAAATGAACCATTAAACACATTGTTGGAGAGATTAAAGAAGCAAAGGCCAGAAACGCCAGAGAGCTGAGGGATGGGACCGGAGAACTGTTCAGAGTCGAGCAAGAAGTCTTGGAGATAACGTAGGTGAGGCAGTTGGAGGGGTGATTGTGGTGGTGGTGAAGGTTAGAGAGGGAGAAGAGAGTGGCGGTGGTTGGTGGGTGGTGGTCTAGTGGATCTATGTCAACCAGCTGGGACGTCACATTGGATGAATTAACAACCCAATAACGAAGACCTATGCAATTTTGTAAATATTAAGGTGTAAGGTGATAGCATACATAATGACAGAATTATTTATATCTTTTACAAAACATTAGGAGACAATTTACACCTTTAGCTTTGGGACAAGGGTTGAAGAAGGTAATTATAGAAAGCATGGTGATGGTCAACATTGTAAGGTCCAGACGATGACTTTTGCCATAGCTATGTCGCTGTTTCTGTAGTTATATACATGTTTGTAAAACATCTGTATTTCAAGTAGCATTGAAGCAAAATCTCTTTAAAATCGACAGGAATAGTTGTGCGCAAGACAAGAACCTTGGAATCAGGTTATGTTCTGTCTAAATTGTATACCAGAGAATTTCCTTCACGAATTCAGGAAATGATAAACGAGAACTAAAGCAGGCAAATTCGCACCCTCCCCCCACCCAGAAGAAGGAGAAAAGAGGAAGAAAGAAAACTAACAAGAACACATAACTAAAAGAGGCATATGTTGGGTTTTAATTCTCTTTACTGGTAACAACATGTTAATCTCGAGTATTTTATAAGCGAACCTGAGATTGGGCATGGGACTGAAATGGGTCATCGGCGATAGATTGGCGGATTCGCTTCCGCTGCTCCAGAACGACGATACTCGTCAATGCACTCCCCAGCACGAACCCGAGTATACGTTCCTGCCAAATCCGAAGACCCAATACTTTTTCACAATTTCTCCACCCAACCAATAAAACAAAAACTGGGGATTTATTTACCTGAGCAAGAATACTGATCATGGTTCGTTTTGATTCCAAAGACTACCCAAAAGATTAGCGAAGCAAGAATTGCGAAAAGGTAAATTGATTAGGCTTTTGTCGTCTGTTCACGGGCTGGATGTATGATCCATAGGTATGTATACACTAATAAGGCCCCGAGGGTAGTCTATCTTATAGTCCGCAGCCCATATCCAATACAATAACTTTTCAGACATTCTTAAAAAAACCGCTTAAGACGTACATTAACGTAATCAATTGAATTCAACACAGATTGCTAGAATTTAAAGAGTTACAAACTCTCTACTTCCCAAAGCCTTCTCGTGCAAAACAACGCCAGCGTTGAATACAATATCCCGTCAATTTAAATAATAAGATAATAGGCAAGAGTATCAATCAACGAACGTAATTTCTAGCATTCGAGATTTTCGCTCTCTTGGACCAAGACGACGTCGGACAAAATTTGACCGGATATATTCTTAGGACGTTGACTTCTATTACCATTTCGTTATAAACGCCTCCACTGTTAGATCTCACTTCACTTTTTGTATCCCTCACTCCCTCCCTCGATCCCGGTTGCGATTGCTTGTCAACTTCGCCGACAATGTCATTTCGCGTCATTTTCCTTCTTTCTCTGGCAGCTCTCCTCTTTCTCTCTCAGCTCTCACCTTCTCTGTGTAAAGAAGCGAAGTCCAACCCCGCCGATGACGACGACGAAGATCTCAGCTTCCTCGAGGAGGAGACCGACCACACCGCCAGTGCTCCTGCTCATGACCAGTTCCCCGATTCCGACGGCGACGATGCCGACGACCTCGACGACTTCGACAACTATTCCGATTTCGACGATGGCGATTCCGATTCGTTCAAGGCTCCAGAGGTCGACGAGAAGGATGTTGTCGTTTTGAAGGAGGGGAATTTCAGTGACTTCATTGAGAAGAATAAGTTCGTGATGGTGGAGTTCTATGCACCTTGGTGCGGTCACTGTCAAGCACTTGCGCCGGAGTACGCCGCCGCGGCGACGGAGCTGAAGGAGGAGGACGTGGCGTTGGCGAAAGTTGATGCAACTGAGGAATCCGATTTGGCTCAGGAGTACGATATTCAGGGGTTCCCAACTGTTTTGTTTTTCGTTGATGGTGTGCACAAGCCCTATTCTGGTCAAAGGAACAAGTAAGTGTTAGCTTTGCTTAATGTTTCTAGAAAAAGCACGCTAAACTTTAGCCTTATGTATTTAGATTTTATTGTTCTTGTACATTGATAGTTGTTTGGTTTTAAATGTAGGGATGCTATTGTGACATGGATCAAGAAGAAGATAGGACTTGGTATCTATAATTTAACTACGTTGGATGAGGCCGAGCGGGTTTTGACATCTGAAAACAAAGTTGTTTTGGGATATCTGAACTCTTTGGTGGTACGTTTTGCATTCTCTGCCCTGTAATTATATCTCTCGTTATCTCTTGCTGTTTATTTTCGTATTTGATTTTAAATTGTTGCTTGTAGACCTAATATGCAGATCTGAAGTGTGAACATTGGTTCCTTTGGGAAAATGATTAGGAAAGCGTTAGGATAATTTAATTGACCCAAATGTCTTCTTGAAATGCTTTTCTTTTTTTTGTTTGGAATTAAATCGGGTTGCCAATAGAGGGCAATCCTCCCTTTTGCAAACTCCATTCCTTGTAGGCGAGGATTTGAACTTAGGAACTCTTGGTCTTGGAGTGATTCCCAACAACTAGGCTACTTCCCCATCTCCATTGGTTTTCAATCTTTGGAAAGAGTCAGGTAGCACCTGTTTTGGCTTTTTAATGGAACAAGATTCTGCATACCGAGTTATCTGACATTGTTCTCTTCATGATAACAACATTAATGAGAATAAAGAAACTGATAGCAAGCTCTGTTTCTGTGGATGATCCTTTAATTGCTATTTAAATTGAGGCAAGTTTATTTGAGCTTTCAAAACAAATTGTTGAATTTTTCATGGTATTGGAGTTCCAAGTGCAGTTATCTGTTGAGCTCTCTGTCCTTTTTTTGCTATAAATGTGTAACTGTTATCGCATGATGTACATTCGTTTGCTAATATTCCATCTTGTTCTGAGAGCATACTGATTGCCTTCCTCACCCACTTGTTTCTATTCAATGGAAACAGGGCCCTGAGAGTGGGGAGCTTGCCGCTGCTTCAAGACTGGAAGATGATGTCAACTTCTACCAAACTGTTAGTCCTGATGTAGCAAAGCTTTTCCACTTAGATGCTGAAGTCAAAAAACCTGCTTTGGTTCTGATTAAGAAGGAAGCTGAGAAAATCAATCATTTTGGTACCTTGTTATGGAGCTTGTCAATATCTATATGAAATTTGTTAACGCAACTGTTTTTATACTGATTTTCTCATCTTGTAGATGGAAACTTCTCCAGGTCTGAGATATCAGAGTTTGTTTTTGCCAACAAGCTTCCTTTGGTGACAATTTTCACCAGGGAAAGTGCTCCTTTGATTTTTGAGAGTTCAATCAAAAAGCAGGTTAGAGTTATCATCCTGTATTTTTGGCTTGTTGTTACAAATAATTTGATTGTTTGATATGTCTCATTGACTATCTTGTTTTCCTTTATTCAGCTGTTGCTGTTTGCAACTTCAAACGATTCACAGAAAGTTTTTCCAATATTTGAGGAATCGGCTAAACTTTTTAAGGGGAAGGTAACTAATAAAGAATTATTAAACTTACCACTCCATTGTCAATATCGTCGAATGATTCCAACAGTTGAAAGGAGTGTACTGGATCTTTTTAGCCTCTTATTTTTCTTCTTAAATGAATAAATATCAATACTGACATTAGTCAGGTGATATTCTTTGAAAATGAAAAATTGCTTTACTGAAGTCTTTTGTTTCTCTTGCAGCTTATCTTTGTCTACGTGGAGATGGACAATGAGGATGTTGGGAAGCCTGTTTCAGATTATTTTGGTATCTCTGGAAATGCTCCAAAAGTACTGCAATTCCTTCCACAGAAAATGTGTTGTTGTTTTTTTATCTCATATAATTTACATATTCATTATGATTGAAATTGTTTTATGCATTACATGCAGGTACTTGCCTACACGGGAAATGATGATGCCAAGAAATTTGTACTTGATGGAGAAGTTACTGTAGACAAAATTAAGGTTGAAACTGTACCTCTATTGTTCTTCTCATCTTTATCTTGCATCAATGCTATTTACGACTTCATTTATATTTAGTTTCAAAATTTGCTGCCTTGAGGTTTTACATTGTTGTGCATTTTTGGCTTTTTGTCGGACCCGAGGATAGTGGTGCTGAGAGTCCTAGGCATGTAAATTACGGCAGCCTAATGGCATTTCAATTTTTGGTTCTCTTTTTCGTCTCTCAGGCTTTTGGTGAGGATTTCCTTGAGGACAAGCTAAAACCTTTCTTCAAGTCGGATCCAATTCCTGAAACTGTAAGCTAATGGTTGATATTTCTGTCCAATTGCATGTTAATTTCCATCTTCTGATCTAGCTGCAATTCTGTATTTGGATGTTGTAGAACGATGGGGATGTCAAAATAGTGGTTGGTGATAATTTTGATGAGATTGTTTTGGATGAGTCAAAAGATGTTCTCCTTGAGGTATGGATGCACCGAGAAATTCTATATATCCATCAAACTAACGCCTTTCTGTGTTTTCATTCTTTGCCTGCCCTCTCCATCTTTTGTTTTTTGGTCCTCACTCTAATTCATGCTTTATGTATAGATCTATGCACCTTGGTGTGGACATTGTCAAGCTTTGGAACCAACATACAACAAGCTTGCCAAACACTTGCGGGGCATTAATTCTATTGTTATATCAAAGATGGATGGAACAACAAATGAGCATCCCAGGGCAAAGGTACCTTTCTGGGTTGATCGTGGGAGGGGCTTTGGAATTTTGCTGGAAGTTGGTGTATCTTATTTTTATGTAACTGCTTGGGTTTTATGGATGTGATCAATATTTCTTTTATTTGCATATTACACCTCGACAGAAAATATTGAATCAACGGCTCTACTTATATAATGCATCTCATCCTGCCTTGCATCACACAATTGATTCATCATTTCAAGTACTATGGGTTGTCTTACCAGCATTTCTTTTGAAAACATTTAAAATTCTAAAAGAGTCGGGATTTCTTAGGGCATATCACTTTTGATTTCAATCCCCTTTTCCCCTTGCAGGCGGATGGGTTTCCAACACTTCTTTTCTTCCCAGCTGGAAACAAGAGTTTTGATCCAGTAAGTGACCTTCAAGAATTGAGTTTGTGACTGTAGCTTATGCAAAGTTTTACGGTCTTTTGGCATGTTTTATAGGTAGAGGACACTCATGTCTAAAATGCTGTTTCAATGGTGTTAACAGATCACAGTAGATACTGATCGTACTGTGGTGGCATTTTATAAGTTCATCAAGAAACATGCTTCAATCCCATTCAAGCTCCAGAAACCTGCGTCAACTCCAAAGCCAGAAAGCTCTGATGAGAAAGAGAGCCCTGTGAGTAGCTCTAAAGTGGCTCAGGAGGGTACCACGAAAGATATTAAGGATGAATTATAAGGATTTCGTGTACGGTAATTTATGCATTGTGTCCTTTGCCACCGGTTAGGTTAAAATGAGTAGCATCAGTATTCGAGCTACAGTAGATTGAGTAGAGGTCGAGAAACAGAAAGGCCTTGAAACCTGGAACTTTCCTTCACTGGAAAAAGAGAGAGAAATCAAGAAACGACACAGTTAATATGTACTAGCAATGGAGTTTTGTTTTCCGTTTTTCTCTAAACCTTTAGTTCGAAGATTCCAACTTTGTTCAATAAAAGGCTTCTTTTACTTTAATGTGTTATGATGAGTGTCCATCCGAAGGCAACCAGTTGGAAGAGACGTTTGTATTTATCTCTAAGATATGATGCATTTCATGTTCATCTGTTAAGACACAACAGAGCTGAACAACGTGGGATTGCATTCAATGAACATTTTAAACGTGGTGGGAGAGGAAGATGACTCTTTAAACATATGCTATTGTCTTCAATTTAAAAGGGATAAAAGGATGAACACAAAAAGGACGAAGGTCCCTGTTCATAATAATGGTCACTTAAAATCCAAATTTAATTTGACATGCTAAAATGAAAACGAAACCTAGAGATTGAAGTATCAAATAGTAGAAAAGCTAAGCAAAGTAACCAACACTCAAAAGAAGAAAATCAAGTCTTACGAAATTATGGCTCCCGTCCAAACTCCACATTTTTTATATCTGAGCACGTGGACACATTTTCTAGCTGGCCAAACCAAAAAAGAAAAAAAGTTGCTTGTTTGATAATTAGCTGATTGCATTAGTTATTGACTGATAGTTGATTATATCAGCTGATTTAACTAACAAATTGTATTAATTATTTGTCATTTGATATTTGGTAAAATTAGTTGTTTAGTATTAACTGTTTTTGTGTAAAATGACTTACGAAGACATGACTTTAAAAAAATTATAAGAGTATGAATATTATATATCTTAGTATTTGTTGAATATTCTTATAGGAATTTATAATTTCAGATATTTAATTTTACAAAAATTAAGTTTATAACTATAATAAAAAACATAGAACATATAATAATAATAATAATAATAATAATAATAATAATAATAATAATAATAATAATAA
>JAOSBP010000008.1:4865373-4887555 GCA_027563825.1 Erythroxylum mucronatum | reverse complement strand
CATAGAACATATAATAATAATAATAATAATAATAATAATAATAATAACAACAACAACAATAATCATAATAATAATAATCGTGACGATAGTGATGATACGTCTAAACATTAAATATAACAATCCAAATGAAGTTTAACAAACAAAATTTAAGGATAAAATTGACATTATAGGAAAGGATAATTAATTAATTGCCTAAAAAGTTACTCATAAGGTTGGTTGGGTTGAATCAGTCAACTTAACCTGCCAATAATCAAACAATTAGAATAACTTATTGATGAAGTCGATTTTGGTCGATCAGCTAAAAAATTAATTGATGAGCCAACAACCAGTAATTTGTTCATTCATCAGGCATTTCTTTTTATTTCTTCAAACGTAAGTCTCAAAATTATGGATGAAAGAAGGAGGTGCTTTGAGTTCTCCATAAGTTTAATTGAAACGATGCAAGTTGAAGAAGAATCACGTGTTAGTGTTGCAAGTGAGAGATGTTTTGAGTTCTCCTTAACTAAAGGTATTATATTATTTTAAATAAATATATTAATTATGATTAATTAATACAAATCTCAGCATTTTTGTTTTTAATTTTTTATTACAAAAAACATAACAAATTAACGAAAGTGACCCAAAACTCTCTATATTTATGTGGCTTCTAAGCTAATAAACTCAAAGAACCGCTTTTAGGATGAGACAAGATCGTTTGTTCAATTTTATAGTGTCTTATTCTGTCCCACAAATCTTAGTCATTTATTTATGTAAGTTCTGCATTTATTTATGCAAAATTTATGTGGAACCTACATAAATAAATAGTTGAGATTCATGAAATAAAATAAGACACCGTATGAAATCTTTCATAAGAGGCACCGTTTTCGCGGAAAATGAAATAGTACCTCGTTGATATTGTGAGTGCATTATAAGAACATGGTTGTTTTTTAAAAAATCAGATCTTCTTCTACCTTGTTTTATAAGTACCTTCTTCACTGAAGACAACAACAATTTTTTGTTGTAAAGCCACAAGTTTCGGAGAGGAGACGAGATCATGAGATAAGATGAGACCGTAAGTCTCTCTGAAATTCAAAATCGCCTAGTATTCAAATATATTCAGTTATCGTGAATCTAGCAACCAAACACCTTTTATCTAATAACCGCCTCTCCCCCCATTTCCTATCTCTTTATCTTTTGCTCTCTGTCGCTACTCCGTCTGTTTCAACTCACTCAAATCCCATGGCGGCCAGTTTTTTGTTGTGCGCATTCATAGCTTTCTCGTCACTACATTCCGCTTTTTCTCAGGACCCGCCGGAGCTGCCTCCATCTCCGGCTCCCGCCGCCAACGTTTCAGCTCCATTCCCTCCTCCGGAGAGTGGATCTCCATCGCTCCCGCCTTCCGAGTCTCCAAGTGCGCCGCCGCCGTCAGGTCTGGCTCCTGTATATACTCTTCCTCCTCCGGCCATTGCTCCGGCGAGTCCTGAAGTTCCTACTCCAGCGCCGGGGAGTCCTGAATTTCCTCCTGCACCGGCGGAAGAAAGTGACGTGAATCACATCGACAATGTGGGAAACGATGAGGCGAGCAAGCCAAAGGGAACGGATGGCGGGAAGAAGGTGGGGATCGCGATTGGATTAATAATGACGGCGGCGGTGGTTGGATTTGGAGCAGTTGTGTACAAGAGGAGGCAGCATAATATCAGGCGATCTCAGTATGGTTACAGTGCGGAGAGAGATCTTCTGTGAATTAATGGTGACTCCGAATCTTATTAACATTTCGAGGTTATTATTTTTCTAGATTTGAATCGATTCTTTTTTATATAGTGATGTTATATGTCTATGTTTCTTCAGTCGTTGTTTTGTTCTTTCCGGGTGATTAGTGGGTACACGGTTTAAAATTTGAGAGATCCGAGTAGTGGATTGGCGTTGAACTTCTTATTTGTTTTTATATAATTCTCAATAAATATAAGAAAGATAGACAAGGGGTGTGATCTATTATTTGTCATAATTAGAGCACCACGAGATGAATGTAAGCTATCGTCGTATCTTCTCTGTACTCGTTCCCTGGTTACAGTTGAAGTAAAAGATAATCGTCACTTCACTAGAAATCTGAGAGCCGAGCAATTCACGAAATCCTCAGGAGAAAAGTGAAAAAGAAGAATGGAGAATAGATTCAATTCCATACTAATGGAACTTTATATAAATGCATCAAGCAAAAGCTTATGTATGAAATGACACGAGAAAAAATTTGCCACGTTCTGTAGACTTGTATATGGTACTTTGCTAGAGACCTTAGAAGCTTTACTACATGTACAAATGATCTTCGCTGCCTCTTTATTTCTATCAGCCGAATTCCTACTTCTCCTTACTCATCCGCAGGAGGATCCACCCAGCGTCCGTGATCCTTAATTAGCTGGATCAAGGCATCAGTTGCCTGCTCCATGTCTATTCCACGCTTCACCACAGTCTGAAATGCAACACAACCTCCCATCAATTTCATACACAATCCAACTCTTTAGATGCAAAACAATTTCCCAAAATGGATTATGGATTGTTAGTGTGCAAGTCTGCCTCTGACTTGAATAAGAAAAACAAACCAAAAATTGTTCCAACATGTGCATTAAACATGGATGTGGGCACTTGCTATTATTTTTGCATATCGAAACTCGAAACATAAAATGGAAATGTGTATGTAAAACCTAAATTTATTACTAAGCAGGAAATGGAAATAATGCATTACCTTTCCGACATAAAGGTCAATCTTTCCGGGAGCACCACCAACGTAACCAAAATCGGCATCAGCCATCTCACCGGGACCATTGACAATGCAACCCATGATTGCAATCTAAGGAAAACGGAAGATGTAACCATTATTCTACCAGGTTATCTGAAGTCTGAACAATATAAAATTATGAAGCACTGAATGCCATCTATCAAGTAGTTAAAGGAAATCAATACTTACCGAAACACCAGGTAAGTGGTCAGTCTTTTGTCGTATGTGTGCACTTACTTCTTGAAGGTCAAACAAAGTTCTACCGCAGGATGGGCATGATACATACTCCTGAAATGAGATTTTGATAGTTAAATAAATCAGTAAATGATATCATATCTCAATGATTAATTACATCCAGTTTGCTGCTAAAATAAACACCAAAGGCTCGTACTGTTTTCGTATTCCTCATTCTGCACCCTTGCAATAAGTTGAAAGATGTATCTCTGAGAAAATCGAAATCCTGATCTGGGCCTTCCACAAAGATACCATCTCCCAGACCATCTACTAGAAGAGCCCCAGCATTTGTACCAGCACTAATGACCAAGTCATCCCTGCAAATACAAACACATGTTGCAAGTCAAAACCACAGATTTCTTGCATGCTAAAAGGTAGTAAGAAGTTTAGCAATTACCTGTGAGTCCCACTTGGAAACTGGAGATGATGAATTACGGGGAAATCCAGACCATTGTCACCCAAGTACTCAAATAACCTATAGTGAACATTACAATGAAACTGTCAAGATACAACTTGATGTGAATAAGGCCGCACAGTGAAAAACTTGCAATGGATTATTCAAGTCCGTGAGAAAAGTTTCTTAAGGTCCAGTTTTCGGAAAAATGTCAACAGGCACATCTGAGGACCTAATCAATGGGTTGTTTGCAATATAGTTGACACTCCTGACAAAAATGGCCAACAGGAAGAGGCTATGGGCAAAAGGGAGGTTAAGACAATTCAAAGTTCTCTCGTCTTTTATAACAGAAAATCCATGTATGCGTACTCACATGAAACTATGCTGTGTATTTGTGCCTTAGGTTTCTTGTACGAAAATTAAATAGAAGGGAATCTAATGTAAACTGAATGCATAAGAAAAAAGTTTTTAAATTCTGAGGTGGTACCTCCTTCCCGCTTGCATTCTACCATTCTTATCCTCTGTAACAGGCAGGTTATGAAGAAGCATTGTGGCATCAGTGTTCTTGAGGATCTCCAATTCTTCGTAAGACTCATCCCCACGTACAGACACAACCAAGCGGGTACCTGAGAGGTAATTTCACAACGTGATATAATCAGAATTTGAAACTAAAGCCAAAGAAACAAATATGACTGAAAATATTTTGGTGGAAAAAATGGACCCTTCAGTTATAATCTAATAATCTGAGAATGGTGTAAAGTTTCACCTTCGGGTAAAAGTTTGTGAGCACCGCTTGACAACTCCTTCAGATTTACAAGAACCATGGCATTGGGTAAGGGCTTTGTTAGTTGCTCTGACAAAGGAACTATTACCCCCATACTAATATCTATCAGCCTCTTGAGAGCTAGGCGCTGGCATGACACAAAATGCAGAATCAAAAATCGTTCTTAGTCTTTGTTAGAGAAAACCATAAGATGAATTTGTTTGTATCATAGGTTGCTAATTAAAGAAACACATAAAAGATGAGGAAAATGAAAAAGAAAGTTGAGATTTTACGGCATCACTGTCATCCACTGGTGGAAGCTCCCTCACCAAGATGGAGTCTACTGTTGCCAGATCCTAAATAAAGACACTTCTGTGAGTTCAAATGGAAAGACTGAAGTACATATTTTGTGTCCATTCAGTGCATTAAAACAAGGGTATGGACCTTGAAGGGCATCCCAACAACAAGCTTTGCTGCAAGAGACTTGTAGAGGAGCTCTGGTGCCTGAAAGGGAAAGGACAAAATATTATTGAAAAGTTTAAGGTCAATATACTTCCCTTAAAGATATTCAAAAGAGCTGAGAAGTTGAAGGAAGAGCTCAGTGGTTACCTTGAGTTGATCCAGCGATACTGACATGAGAACGGAACCATCCCGGTGCAGGACACCTCTATAATCCACCTCCTCACCCTGTAAATCAAGGAATATAAGTTTCCAATTTGCATTTTTGCAAACCCTAAATAGAGCACTAGATGGACAAATGGTATAAAGAAATTCTAGGCTGACCTCTTTTTGCACAGGAAGTTGGCCAGTTCTGCGTTGGAATTCAAAATAGCGCCTGTGTTTTTCTTCAAATGGTGCCTAGCAATAAAAATTTCATCGAGTTAATCAACAGATCTAGCAGACATTCTGCAGTAACTAAGCACTCTAATACGGTAAACACAAAAAAGAAGCATACCACTCCTTTCTGTAGTTGAGATGCTTTCATGCCAAGGTTGGCCAACCTTCTGCAAGGATCTATCTCCAGCTCTGGTGCTTCTGTAAGTGAGACTCTGATTGTATCACCCAAACCATCCTGCACACACAACAGCATTCCTGATTCTACAATGAAGAGGTGCATGCCATGCCCTCTAAGATTTTATATCCAGGAATAAAGAATATGCATAGCTTCAACAGCAGACATCTATGAACACAGTAAAAACATTTTCACCAAAAGAAAACTGTCATCTCAGCCTCAGCAAAATCTAACTTGATCTTTTCTTAGGAACGCTACAACCTAATGAAGGGTTTAAGCAAAAATCATGTCCGTTGCGCCAATGCAAAAAGAACTTATAAAACTAAGCTGCCACTACTTAATACAAAATTATGCTTCCAAAAGGAAGTAGGTTCAACTCTGATTATGTGCTCAATGTATATCAAAGGGCACAGTTCTCTCTTTCAAGATCCCACTTTGGTATGATTATAACTGTTGATTGCCACCATGACATGTAAGATTTCTAAATGGTCATTACTTATGCTCAATATACAATTGGCATTATGATGATACCTGAAGAAGAGTTCCAATGCCAATTGCAGATTTCATACGGCCATCTTCACCTTCTCCAGCTTCAGTAACGCCAAGGTGCAATGGATAATCCCAACCCTGAACATACATTTCTGCTACAAGAAGACGATATGCCTGGACCATCACAACTGGGTTGCTTGCTTTCATTGAAAAGACAAAATTATGGAAATCCAATTTGCGGCAGATCCTTGCAAATTCAAATGCAGATTCAACCTGTTTTATAGAAGCAAACAACATTGATGTGTCTAAGCCTCGAAGTATAAAATCAAAATATAAGTTTTCAGCAGTATGAAAGAAAATAGATCTTCACCATTCCCCTAGGAGAGTCTCCATAATAGCTCATTATACGATCTGAAAGGCTCCCGTGGTTTGTCCCTATACGCATTGCCCTTCCATATTTCTTACATTTCTCAACCAGTGGTGTAAAAACCTGGTGATGTAAAAACAGGAGGACTGTCAACATCCAACGTGAGAACATCAATGAAAAAAGAGTTGAGTGTTGACGAACGTTGTATACTATTCTACCAATTTTATGATGCTGAATTTATGATTATAAACTAAAGTGCTGTTTTGCATTTTTTGTTCAATCCCTAGGCCGAGAAAGCAATATGCTTTTAAAATTCACTAGCTTGTAAACTGATATTTGCTGATTTACCATCAAAGAACTAGATTACTCCAGTCTCAATTGGTTTTGGAACAGAAATTTCTTAGGTAAGAACGATCTTGTAAGATTTCAGGATGGTACTAAAGCCTGTAACTTCTAAGACATACAAAAGCGCTAATCCAGGATCATTTCTATGAATTCCAGTCACAAGCTTATCTGACTCTGAATGGATAAAATTGCAGTAAATATGGCATACCATAGCCACTATGCCTACTCAAGAAGTGTAAAATAAGGTTTAAGTGCAAGAAGCTAAATCAAATTGAGCCAAAAACACTCTATAAAAGGTCATTGAGATACAAAAGTAGTTTTACCCGCTCAATATGCTCAAGTTCTTTCTGATAGTCATCTTCTGTGTACTCTAGTGTCTCAAACTGTGCCCGCCTATCAGCTGCAATCAACACCATGGTGAATCCAATACTGTTGTTTAATCATTCAAAATTTGTACGTAAGCAGGGCAACACTGTACCGAAATTTCCTGGGTTGACACGAATCTTGTCAAAGCACTCAGCCACTCGCAAAGCAACAGTAGGAGCGAAATGGATATCAGCAACCAAAGGTATATTATAACTGCACAAACAGGATAGAGCAAGATAGTTGATCAGCATGTGAATCATGCAACCCAAGTTTAGCACAGTAAATCAGGCTTACTTTTTCTGCACAAGAGAGTTCTTTATTTCAAAGCACGCATCAGCTTCTCTTTTTCCTTGAACTGTTATCCGAACTATGTCTGCTCCCTTGTCTGCTATTTTCATTACCTATCAAAAGAAGGGCAGTTAGTTTCACCAGAAAAATGCAAACAAAACATAGACTATTAACCCAAACTTGAAATTCTTCTACGAATACCATAAATTTGACTCTCTAGTTGTATTTTAATATCAATGAGTAACACTTCACAGTTGACTTTGGACTTTGCAGTCTTTTCGAATCATGCATATCAACTCAGGCAGTCAGATTTTAAGCCTTTAACTCTTGTTGATCGCAATTTTGTTAACAACAGCCACATAATCAATCAAAAATTCAACTCCATGAAAAAATAAAGCAGTAAGATATGATAATCCTGACAGAACATGAAGATCAATGGCTTTTTTTTATTGTATATTCCCTTGTGTAGGCTTGCGTATGAGGCGTTGGAAAGGAAAAAACTATAAATACCTCTTCAACAGTTCCAGCTACATCCTTAGTATAAGATGTCGTCATAGTCTGAATTCTTATGGGATGCTCACTACCAAGAGGCACATTTCCCACCATCACTGTTCGTGTCTTCCGCCTGACTGTCTTGTGAATGGATTCGCAGTACTTTTGTCTGGGAACTACATGTAGAGAAACATTGGTTAGACATGAAGACAATCAAACAGAAAAAAGGGTGAGAAATTATTAGCCACGACCTTCAAATAATGCATCTTTTATGTTCAGATAAAGAAACAGACTCAAACACCAACTATTTATCTCAAGCAACCATCTTTTCTTTTCAGCTTCTCAATTTTGATACTACTAGAAACAAAGAGCACTCAAAGGAGAGAAAGTAAATTCAAATCAAGTTTTACCTAACAAAGGGCTTCCCTCTGAGGCGGGCTGAAGCTCAACAGTAGAGTTGCGAATCATAGAAACTCTTCTGCGACCAGACTTGATCCTCTTCAAGTCGCAAATTCTCACAAAATCCAAGTTTTTAGCAAATCCCAAGCTGGAGTCCCTGCTCTTGAGACCCGTAAATGATGTGGGCACAGCTCCAGTCGCCATTTCGACCAAAGATCACCCTCACCAATCTATTTCCACAATCACAAAACAAAAATTAAGCAACCCAATACACAAGACATACCAGAACAAATAAAAGCGGACGAAAGTCTACATCTTTTAAATGATCTTCCAATTCGACATATGATTACGTAAACAAACACAAGCAACCAACAAGAATTATGTGAGAGGGAAACATAATATATCTCAACGACCAGAACTCTTCCAAAAGCAAACTTCTTACCCGAATTCCTCACACCAAAAACCCCTTGGGAAAGAGAGAAGAAAGAAATGGTTTCAGAAACAACCAACAACAAGAGAAAGAAAGAGAGCTGAAGGCAAGAGCAGTTCAACGTGAATTCACAAAGAGAACCTTAATTATTATTACCTGAAGAGAACCAAAAAGACAGAAGCTTCAAGATTTTCAGACAGTGAAAGTATTGAAAGTGAAGGGAAGGATCTGGAAAGAGCAAACTAGTGGTGAGAGAGTGCTCGTCCTGGTTCAAGTGTTTGGCGAGGAATTTGAAGGCAAACGAATGGATTTCTATTTATTGACTTCGAAAAGAATGGGAAGTGCCCGTACGCAGTAGACGCCAAAATGCTCTAGTGAGCATCTTTTCTTACCAATCCAAGTGGCTGGCTGCTGCAAATTGAGAGGTTTAAGGCTTTTGTGGATATTTGTGAACATCTCCTTCATCTTTTGGTTATTCCCTTCTTTGTCCCCGATCCAAATAACACCACCAATCGAAGCTCATATTTTATGCATGGAAAGTGTTAAACTTGTAGGTAGGACCGTAGGAGTCGTTACAAGGGCTTAAGTGCAAAAATAGAGAACCTACAAAATATAGGAATCTTTGGAGTCCCATTTTGTGAATATTCCATAACAAAGGGAGCGTGGCGGTCTCAGGCTCTCATTCCTGACTACCAAATCTCTCACATTTGAAGTCTCCTTTGGCTGCTCTATCTTGTATCATTAGTCACGTTTTTTTATAACACTATTATTTTCTCTCATTTTCTTTCTTTTTTCAATATTCTGGTTAAACCGTCGCCGTTTATTTTACGTATTGCAATAAAAGAAGTTAGATAATTTGATGAAACAAATGTCCGGTACGTAAATGAAAGTTCAAAACTGAGGTTAAACATGTTCAAAAGGACTGATTTGATGGCCGACGGCAAAATCACATGTTTGATTTGAGTACGTACTATGTACAGTCCGACATTTTACATTAGAAACGCCGTCAGACCCTCTTGTCTCTGTCCAATCCAAGGACAGCAAATTTTGACATCTAAAATTAATAAATTAAATTTTAATCAATTAAATTACATCAATTTAACATTATTTAAAATAATTATATTATTTTAAAAACAAGCGTGGAACAACACGCAAGATTATTCTTTTGTGACCAAAAAGTCATGAATTCAAGTTGTGAAAATAATCATTTTGTTAAATACAAAAAGAAATATGTGTACAATTGAGGTTCCTTTCTCAACTTTCGCAAAATAAGAAATTTGCCCTTTATTTTACATGTTAATTTGCACAAGGAGTCGGCCATAATTTAAGTCCCCTTTTATGTTTTAGAATTATTAAAAAGGTTTAATATTCACCAATGTTGCTTACAAGTTTGATTATTTTTGTTAATTTTCAAAAAAGAAGTTTGCTTACGTTTGTTGAACATTGACGAGTGTATTGTAGAGTGATGGTATAGATATTTAATAAAAATAAGATAGCAGTTGAATCGCGTAAGCATTAGTTTACTTGCACTAGTCAACCGTCAATATTGCCTCTCGCCATCTGCTTGGCGTGTCTCAGTCTCCCATCCCATCGTCTTCAAAATATATACTTTAAGGCCCATCTACCTTGACTATAACATTAAACAAAAAACATAAAGACCAACCAAAGAGCTGCTTGTCAAACTGAAATGATTCTTTACAATAGATTATGGAATTCAGCAATTGTTCAACAAGGCACCAAGCAGCCTTCTGAAGAATTTGAAGGATCAAAACCAGACTCATCCTGTCAAGAGGACAGCTGCTGCATATTGACTAACTCGGGATGATCTAAGATGGCTAGTTATATAAGTTATGACCACAACTACTAGGAGACGAGTTAGTGGCAGTATAGGACGTTAGTCCGCAATGGATCATCAGGACATCAATATCAAATACTTCATCCACTTGGACCGCCAATTCAAGCTACGTCATCACTGTAATTAGTCAAAAAGGAACAACTAAAATCTAAATTACATGACCATCTCTAAAGTCTACCATATACAACAACGTTATTGAAGCTCTTGTAGCACTGGTTAATGATTTCAAAATCATAAATACATGCAAATTCTACTTTTTTTTTGGATGCTGATTCACATTGTAAATTGGCAAACGCAATTTGCTAAAGAAATAACACAAAGAGGAAACCTTTTCATACAGCAATGAAAATGGACAGTAGATGTTTCGAAGTTTCAACTTACAGCTGGGAATTTGCTCATGAATTAAGTTACATGTAAATTTTATCTTCACCCCATCAACTTCAGAAGTGATGCTGTACATGTCTGTTGAGATCAAACCACCAGGCATCTAGTTAAAATCTTCACAAGCGATCTAAGGCAGAAGGAACGTAACATAGAATCACATGTGGA
Organism: Erythroxylum mucronatum; assembly: GCA_027563825.1. Classification (NCBI taxonomy): domain Eukaryota; kingdom Viridiplantae; phylum Streptophyta; class Magnoliopsida; order Malpighiales; family Erythroxylaceae; genus Erythroxylum; species Erythroxylum mucronatum. Next base: position 4,876,823 of record JAOSBP010000008.1, on the reverse strand, counting down.
AGCACGGGGCACAATGCAACAAGCTGACAAGAACATGCGGGTCCCAAAGAAAATGGAGCATATACACACTCTAACTAGGGCCCCTTGGCTTTGTAGCTCAATGTATTGCAAGGAAAAAAGCAAGAAAACTGAAAAATGGCATTCATGTATGGGCAATCAGCTTTCACTAAAGATCAATTACCAACTCAAAGAAGCATTCATACTAAACTATGCAAGACCAAATATATGGTTATCCTGACGCATACAATTGTCCAATCTCGCATTTAGGAAATCCAAAGTTGTAATTCAATCAGATGCAAGTTTCCACCACCGCAAATATACTTGACATCAATATCATTATCGCCCTGAAGCTCTTTTGCTGAATCAATGATTTGTCATCAAGTCAAAAGCAAAAACAGGATGAAGGAAAGACCTTTAGGAAGCTCAGAGGATTTAATTATCTGCTTACCGTCACAAGCTGCAGTTTAGTCTTCTTTAGGTAACTCTAATACATATGACAAACAGGAACCATACAAGAGAAGCAGTAGTGTTAAACAGCAGGCAGTGATACTAATGGTGAAAGTGGTTTTCGGAAATTGCATGTATGGCCTCAGCAAAAATCCAACGTATACATCAATGCAATCACAAATCCATGACAGATCAAGTTGATGGTTTTGTATTTCCTGTTAAAATGAGAAAAATTGTAGCTTGAGAGATCATCTAAACCTTTAATAGCAACTTAACTTCACATTAAAATTATAGGCCTGCAAAGTTTCCAGTAAGTTCAATACACAAATAATTAAATAAGGTTAAGTTTGTGCAGACCACTTATTGAATTTTTTGAAGAGATGTTACTGGGGACAACAATGGGCTTGACTAGGACTTTCCCCATGCATACTTCTGATTGCACTACTGTTGGAAATACAATTTGTTCCCCAGTAATGTGCATTGCTCTCCACAATGATCTATCTAGAATGTACAACTAACAAAAAATTCAACTCTGAAGTCAATGTTGAGAAATAAAGGCTATACTGAAGCCAAACAAAGTATAAATGGTGTGCAGAGTAGTTTTTCCCATGCAAATGTATAATCCATATGCAAAACCTCATTTCAGAAGATCCTTTTTCAAATTGATCAGCTTTCCTCGACTAGAGAATGTTTTTGAAGCATGATTGTAGGTAGTCTCTTCCATTGCACTGAAAAAGAAGTCAAACCAAGCACACCACAAACAACAATTTACATACAGGGGAAAAAAAAATAGATATCAGAGAAATAACCAAGTAGATATAGCTTACACCACAAACAACAATTTACATGGCAAAAATAGTACAAAGTCAATTGTTCAAATGGACATCAGATATAATACTATACTTCACAAAAGAGAAATCCAGTTCAAGTCAAAACATGAAGTGCACAGCAATATAAAAACAGAGTGACTGCTTTGAAAATTTACCTTCCAGGTCTAAGACTCTTGTACTTTCCAAGCCTAGTGAGGTCTACAACTGTTGATCCCGCACGAGTGGATGGAAGCACTACTCCATCATAGACATAAGCACAGTGTTCCCATAGGTTCTCAAAATCCTTGACACAGACACTACTTGGCTGGCCACTAAATTTGCACTTGTGAGGGCCACTGCTCTTCCCAAACCACGAGCAACTGCCCTAATAAAGTTACAATCAGGGACTTGAACACCTATACTATCCAATCCTGGGTTTAAGGACTTCTCAAGCTCACTTGACTTGCCTGAAAAAAATTCAATCACTAGCTTAAACTACAAAAACTTTTCAGACAAGTCTATTGCTCATACATGTAGCAGCACTCCAATTATGTTTTCTTTTATAGCGTTATTTTCCACCACAGGGGGAAGAAAAAACAAGAGTTACAAACCTCGCCGTAATACAACAGTTACAGGCCCTGGAAGTAGAGAATCAAGTAAGCCATGAGGCAGGTAGTCGGTGACAGCAAACCGTTTTATGTCTATCACATCCCCAACGCAAATTGCAAGAGGACTTCTACGTTTGATCTCATAAATTCTAATTAACTGCTTCCCAAGTACTGCCATACATAAAATATTCACGACGTGTGTTCATACTATTTGCTAACTTGTGGGCAAGACGTCGTGTTGTTCTTCTTCAGTGCACACACTATAAATGTACGAAGTCCAGTTGCCCTCATCCTGGCCTCGAGACATGTATCATCGTCTACTCTAGAGTCTAGACGTCTTAGCCCAGGTGTTCATCACGAGCCAAGTCACAAATGTTCGTTTCTCTGTTTTCTTTGTCAGTAGTTCTGGGGCTAATCATTATCTCCAATATTTTGAAGACTGTTGTTTAAATCTAATCCATTGAAGTCACCTTTCATTTTGGTGTAATTACTTGTTTTTCGACTCCGCCGTAAACTCTATTCATATGTGTTCTCTTAGGCAACTCGTACTAAATTCGGTTGCTTCCAATTCTCTGCCGCGTTTTGCCAAGAGAACAGAACTTGATACTAGGAGTCAACATCGAGAAGAAAGTAGTCTTGCACTCGAACAGTTCCATACATTCAACGTCTGATTCTTTCAAATTCTGGAATCCATACTAGAATGTGAGTTGTTCTCCAGTTGCAGAAACTTTAGGACGTTATTATTGTACACGAAATCCTAAATCTCGAGGCAACCATAAAGAAAAACAATAGTGAATGACAATGGTTCAGTAAAACTATCCAATACCTTATTATCCTTTTAAATACTTAAAAGAGATGCAAATTCAATTATGAGAACAGGAATCATAATTCTAAATTCAACTCTATGATACAGATGATAAATAATGAACAATCATTTGTAATTGGAAGTGTCGAACAAGAATAGCAGACAGAGCTAGCTACCAAAATTTCGTTTTGTGGATCAAAGCAAATCTTTGCCAGTTCTGATTTGGATTTTGCTAGGCAACATTCTACTGTTAAGCTCATGCTCTACCTCTCCAGGAGCATCACCATTTCACAGTGCGTGGTGTGTGGGAAAAGATCAACAGCCATGGCTTTTACAGGTCGGAAAGGCTCTGAAACAGGCATGGACTTGACTCTATGCCTCGCCAAGCCAGCACTGCCCATGTTCCTCCATCCCCTGTTTTTCTTACTCCCCTTCTCAACTTTTTCAGCAGATGGCGTGCAGAGCTCAATAGCATTTGCCACCAAGGTCTCTGGATTGCAGGAAATGTAACTACATAAACACCCAAAAACATAATGTTAAAAATCCTGTAAAATATGAATTTATTCAGATCATATTAAATGAGGAGCACGGTACTAACACTAGCTGCCGAAGATGAGCGTTAGTTCGTAGAGCTTTGATTACCTGCAATTTTGCAAAATTCTTAAGCTTCCAAAGCTAAAAATTTTTGCTACCAGATAGAATCAATATCCTTCATACATTCTACAGCCACTACAGAAGAATGTGTATGAAAAAGTCCAAGAAAATGTTAAATATAGCATTCCAATTTTGTGAACGACTAAAAGATCATGAATAACATGGGCATGTAACTCACTATGGGATGAAGCCCACCACGAGGAGGGTCAACAATAGCAACTACATTTTTAAACTCCCGCAGTGAAGAACCACTTTGTGAGGTGCAATTCTTTTCAATATGGTTTTGAGATTCTTGTCCGTCATCAATAAACCCAGAATCATCTTCACCGCTTTTATGCTCATGACTTGAGTTCCCATCAGCCTCTAAAACATTGACACTGGAGACATCCATCTCTTCAGCGGTGTCAATATCATTGTTAATAGAATCAGATCCATTTCCTAACTTGTCTTGCTGCCGAGTGACTGTTAGGTACTCCTTTAGCAAAGATGCCATCACATCCTCTGCCTGTTTGGTCATGATTGGCAGACAGCCACCAAAAGAATCAAAGATAAGTAAGATTTCATGAGTAATCATTTGGACTACATATGGAGGATGTCTTAGAAAGTACAAGTATTTAAATTGAGATTTCATGACCGATCATTCGAAAACTACATTCAATTCTGCAATGTACTAGCCCGGCCTGAAGTCAACAGATCAGGCTCAACCAAGCTTTGGGTCAGGCTTGGAACTGGGCTCGCTTGATGGCCTGAACCCCTACCCAAAATGACATTTTAGTCCATGGGTTTTTTAGGGGTGTCTCAAGCGTGTTTGAGCCTGATCGGGCTTTGGGTGGCCTGTAGGGAGGGGCCAGCTCGACCGACCCGGCCCATTACCATCCGTACATTTGAAGACAGCCAATATAAACTCCTTGAACCCCTAATGGTATCTTAATTTTATTGTGCTACATTATGTTGCTTCTGCTAATCAACATGATCTAGGAAAAGAAATCAACAGACCTTTGCACAAACAAATCTACAGTTCTTTATGCCATTAATTTCAGCATTCCGATTAGCATCTGAAACTGCAGAAGCATTCATTTCAATGCCAACAACCTGGAGATATTACAGCAACCATGATAAGAAAATGAGAGAGTGCGGTGTGCAAGAGAGAATATCAACATCCGCCCAAATATTGTATTTTATGTATCAGTAAGCACTCCCGGTCATATCTATGGGGGCATAGAAAACAATAAAATGACAGAGAGAGCAGATGAGTACTACCAAGCCAACACGATGAGCTAAAGTCAGCCCAATTGTTCCAGTCCCACAGCATATGTCAAAAAGCAATGTATCAGGACCCAACCCAGCCCAATCCCCAGCAAGTGAATACAATTTCTCTGCAGCAAGTGTATTGACCTACAGAACAGTTGTAAAGACAACCAGTGTGGTGGAAAAAAGAAAAGAAAGCAAGAAAAAGATCTGAGCGCCTACCTGAAAAAAGGCAGTTGGTGATATGGAGAATCGAAGATTGTTTATATGATCATGAATTCGCGCTTCCACTACCTCCCTAGTATGCTCGACTTCAGAACCTCCTTTGGCATTAGGAAGTGGGAGCGTGTGCAATGGAGCATCATGCGCTGCAACATTTGATATGCCTTGGTGATCCTAGAAGGGAATAATGGACCAGTCAAGGAGATTTAGATTCAAGAAGGACGGTTTGAATCAGCATGAAGCTGCCGTGGGCATAATTCATAGCCCTAAGTCAACAGTTCATATTAGTTTAGATATCAACCAAATTAATTGATCATTCAAAAGTATAATCTCTTCAACACAACATATTAACTTCTGTAACTGAACAATCCCCTAATCCCAAAACAAAACAGAAGAAACAAATAAAAGCAGGAACCCAATTGTACAAATAATAGCACCACCTACAAAAATCCACCGTTTCATTATTCAGTTGATAATGTTTGTATAAGAGAAATCACCACCACCACAAGAAGCAATATACCTTTAAACTTCATAACCATAAACAGATAACCAGTACCTGCAGAACCAAAGCTGTCAAAGGCAAAGGTGGAGAATTTGCAGCAGCTCCAGTGACAAATGCGTTAGCTAACTTCTCATACTCGGTGGTTATCAGTACATCATCAAAGCCCACAGTGCAGACCTAGGTAATTTCAATAAAAAACTTGTCAATAAACTTAGACTTTTAAATAATCACATTAAGCCACTTTCTCCCAAATTAAAGGACAGGATAAATGCAACCGTCCAAGTGATGATACTATACCAACTTGTCCTGGAATTGGTTTCTCTAACTATTCTGTCTTGATATCCAATGAACAAAGGAACTACAAAGCTCCATTGAAGACCAACCTGAACAATAAGCATAACCTCAGATATATTGACCACAGGACTTTCAGTAGTTGTCACATTCCCAGGTAATCTTCCTTCTCGAACCTTATAATACAGAACAGAACGCAAAATCAAGGGATAGGAATTATATTTCAGGAACTATGAAGTGATTGATAGTTGAGAGACTTTAAAAAAAAGGCAGGAATGGAGGAATAAAGCTTCTACAAAATCTTTCGCCACTTCTAGGATTGTTTCCTTGACATACCGTTAATAGGCGCCAGAATCCTGTATTCTTAAATCTGTTCCACATTGGCAGGTTTGAATGCTGCAAGAATTCCTGGAAGATCAACGCATACTTGCAAGCAATACTTGAAACATTTGGGCAGTCCACAGGTTCTTCTACTGCTGTCACCCCCGCCCTGAAAACACTTTTTAGTACTTTCATTGTAAACCTCCAGTGCTAAGTAACTCGGTCATAAATTGAACAGAGACTACCTAAAGTTTCCAAGCATAAAACCAACAGTAGGTTTTCCCTGAAGAGAATATCCGACTGAAAATTCACACTTATTGCGGTATCCATTTATCAGAGGGGATTGAAGTATCCCTTCAAGTTGACATGGAAGACCACCTGCACAATTTAAAATAAGAAAAGGAGAATCTTAAGAGTTGATAAGAGTCTCAAGCATGCCAAAGAATGAAAGATGAAAACAAAAGTCGCATATGGGAAGCTATGAGTCTTACAAGTTCACAGGCAACATTCCTGAAACTATCAATGCAATAAGTAGAACTTTGGCAGAAAAAGATCACCTATTTCCCTAGATTTAAGAATCCATTCTGGAAGAGAAACACCATTCGGACAAGCTTTTCGCGCACTTCTAGTCTGTCCAAACATTTCAGCACCAATTCAGTCCTAAGTTTGGTGAGAGTAAGGAAAAAAATATTTTAGGCAAGTGGTCTAACAAGTTTTTTTAGCATTTGCGCAATAGAGTTCTTTTTTTGTTGCAACTGTTCATCATAAGACTTGTGAGCCAAGGGTGTCACTGCATCTCGAGCACTTTTTGGCTTGGATATCAAGCCTTCATCATTTCCATCACCATGTTGAACACAATCAGAAGATTGAGAGAACCCTGTATTTTCTTCATCCAGGATAGATTCCATCACTTGAGAACCATCATGGGGACGATCCATTGCTAATTTTATCTTCTTGTCATATGATCGAGGAATGACATCTGCAACCTTTATTTTGTTGCTATTAATTTGTTTTCCTTCTAGCTCCTAAAGCACCCAAAATCTCCATCATTATTAATTCTGCAGAAAATGATGTATGCATTCTTAGCACAAACATGACATGGGGATACCTCGATTGCACTTTCCAATCGTTCAGTACTCTCAAAACTTACAAAACCTACAGTCATTCCTTTCTTTTTCTTTGCAGATTTAAAATGGATTCCCTGACAACATAAAAGAACAAGGTCGTTTAGTTACACAGTCAAAAGGCTAATATAAGAGATTTCAATTACTAACAGAAATCTAGTGTGCACATCGGCTTATAACTAATCTCAAAGCAGTTATAGAACATGTACACAAGACCTTAAACCTTAACCACACCAAAGACGCAAAATTAGAACTAAGCAAGTAAATTAAGCACGAAAGTCGAAAAAGCAACGTACTTGGTCTGTAAGGAAGTTCCTCAAATTGTCCGAAGTCCAGCGACGGGGCAAATGCACCAAGCACTTACTAAGCTCAGGATTCAAGCATCCACCTGGACCGTCACCGTCAACATCATCGACAAAAGCATCAGTCATCATAATCTCATCCTCTCTGCTATCCTCGCTTTTGGCGTCACCGTTATCCAACTTTATCGCTTTCTTGGAGCGCTCCGAGGTGGGGTCCCACGTGTTGTCGGGACGAGGGCGGAGCTCCTCTTCACCGTGGGCATACCTGCACTGGCTGCCGTGGGAGCAGGAACCAGAGTCCCGTCTAAAGTAGGAACAGAGAGAGGTTTTATACAGTGCGTGGGGAGATGGGTCCCTAGTTGATTGTTCGGGTGCGGACATGTCGTCTCGTTTTCGCTTCTCTCCCTGGGGGGCCTCGTCGGCGGTGGACGCTTGATGGGAAGAGTCAAGGATGTTCATTGAAAGGGGTGGTGGTTGGGGAGTGGGGTTTAGGGTTTCAGTTGGAGTTGGAGTTGGAATTGGAGGGAGTTGGAGTTGGTCACTTGGAGATGACATCACTTTTCGCTTTGTTTCGTCTTACTCGTTGTGTTCACTTGTTCACAATTTATAGGATACTCTTCGCAATAGTAACAAAACGGTGTGTTAAATTTTATTACTGTTTATCCAAATTGATTCGGATCGGAACCATTTTCTTAAGCCTGAATTCGAGTTGTGATCAATCAACTCCGGCTAGTAACGAGTGACTCCAGCTTTCTCAATTATCATCCTCTTTGAAACAAACCACCACTGTTCTCTACTTGAATCAGTTTGCCTTCCGCTTTCACGTCTCCACACAATGCAATTGTCAACCATAATTACGATAGCAGTCCAAAATCGAAAGACTTGCCGGAAAACCATTATAATATATTTATTTTAAAAAAAATTCTATGCACGTTTATTATATGCTTTAACGCTCTGCATGACATTGGAGAGCGACTTGACTGAGGCTTTACATTTCGTTGGTACTGTGATATTGAAGAAGCTTGTTGACCTTACAACCACCAATACCATCCCATGCCAGTTGATCACATTCACTTATCAGTTCCATCATTCACCTTAATTTCAAGGAGGCGGTCAACTGGTTGCCGACAAATGGGGCATCGGTTTGTTCGAAATTGCAGAACCTTGGCACACCCGCTGCACATGCACTGCACAACATAAGATGTATCAAATGAGAAGTTGGCACTAAGTAAGAATGACCAAGACCGTTAGCACAGTCTGATCCCAAAACAGAAAAGTAAAATTGGTTCAATGAGGTATAAACATCTAGATGTAACTCCTTGGGCAATGACGCTTATAATATTGCAAACCCAACTCAGCTATCATATATAGAGTTGCATGAAGAAGACAGCTGAGATGTATAGGCTATCCATCCATCCAAGCTTATGTGCCAACTGCAACCCACCATCAAGTCAAATCTCTTACCTTGGAACCAAGATGACACAGAGCATATCAGCAGTAAGATTCCCATAATCCATTATGGCAAATAATCAATCACTTTCAGTATCATGATCCAGTATCATTTTTTATGCATCCATATTATCAGAAAAAATAGATGTTACAGATATCACAGAGAGTATCAGCAGTAAGATCCCCATAATCCATTATGGCAAATAATCAATAACTTTCAGTATCATGATCCGGTATCATTTTTTATGCATCCATATTATCAGAAAAAATAGATGTTACAGATATCACAGAGAATATCAGCGGTAAGATCCCCATAATCCATTATGGCAAATAATCACTCACTTTCAGTATCATAATCCATTATCATTTTTTGTGCATCCAAATTATCAGAAGAAATAGATGTTACACACTTGAACCACGAAATTTAATGCCCAAAGAGGAGCATAAAAGTCCAGGAATATTTGTCCTGTTGGATAAAAGCTCTAAGACACAATCACAAGTGAATTAATCATAGCCACATTTTTTAGCTCAAGAAACTTGAAAGGTTCCTAAGTCTTTAGATGTCATAGGTAAAAGGACTTGGAACTCTTCTCAATTTATGATCATTTGTTAAGGAAATAAGATAGAAGCAGAAGTATAGTCTATAGTTACCATGTGTCGGCAGGGTAGGACAGTAGTGTCTCTTGGTTCTGACATGCAGATGACACATTCTTTTCCAGGGTCATTGCCATCAGATTCAGCATCCACAGAGTTCCCAATTCCATAGATCTCTTGCAACTCATACCTCATATTATTGGCCCATAGTATCTGTTTCATCACATGTACCACATATTCATCTTTCTCCTTCCTATCAAAAACTGCAAAGGTCATCTGAGAGTTCCCATTTGGAACTGTTGGACCTGTTTCGGATTCGTCAATCTTAGGGGGAAATGCCTCAGCTTTCACCACAAGAGGATAAACACCATCATCGTGCTCCTTGGTTAACATAGCCGCCTCAAAAGTTGTGAAACCAATTCCTGTTCCAGAAGGCTGTCTAAACTTCTGACCAAGACCTGGCTCAAAAGACACGGTGACTGGTTTGAGTATACTTTCCTTTGTTGCTATCAGGTTACAACCACCACCTTCTTTAGCGAAATACACAACTGTTATGCTGTTGCAGGAAAACAAAATAAAAAGAAAAGAAAACATGACAATAAAGTTCAAAAAAATTGGGTAAGCAGCTATTGAAACAGAGTGTCTTGATCTTATCTCAAATTTAGACAAAATAATTAGACAACTAAACAGTTATACATGCTAAAGGAAACAAACCTAGCATCAAGAAGAAGCTCATGGATTCACTTCCTGGATAGTATGTTTTTAATTCCCAACCGAGCCTATTAACTGACTCCAAACAGGTAACCTCAAAAGTTGGCATTGTAAAATTAACAAGAAACATGTTACATGCACTCGTAGCAATTCAATTCCTAGTCATAAATCATACTTGACAGAATCAAATTTTATCCCAAATTCCAACAATCATAAGTAACCATTCAGATCAGCAAATACACAGAATTGCAAATTACCTTCCAGGGGAAACGGCATCGAAAGTGAAGGCAACAAGAAAATTCCCAGGACTCTGATCGTCTTCCTCAACCCTAATAGTCTCTTTCCTTATATTAACGTTGTTCCTAATAGTAACAGCCTTCTGGTGTTCCACGAACGGCGTGAGCGCAGACGAAGAAGCGCCACCAGTGCCGGCAGGATAACGATGGTAACTTTGTGGAAACGGAAGAGGGAGCGGTGGCAAGTAGCCGTGAGGGTGATGCCGGTGCCCTGGTGACGGATTACCGTTTGGATAGTGAGACGGCGCGGCGAATACGTACTGATTTGTGGTCATATGCGGCTGCGATTGCGGCGCTGGCTCCGTCTGCTGGTGGTGGTGGTGGTGACTCCTACGGCTATGGCTTCCAGCGTTTCCCATTCTGCGATTGAAAACACAAGAAAAATAACAAGACAGACAGGTTACCACAAAATAAAAGCAGAAAAAGTAGCGACGAACAAAACTGAAAAAAAACCTAGAAGATGAAAAGTTGGAAGAGGCAGCCAACCCTCAAGATACCTGTGACAGAGAAAGATAATCTAATTGAGAGAACTGCTCAAGGTCATGGATGGTTCTATATACTGTACATATGTACTTACTCTGTGTGTTTTGTCATGTTATGTAGTTAGATTTTGGCTTTGGCTTGCAAAAATCTGCCAACCCACAACCAACAGGAAAAGACGTCGGGAAGCTACAGGCGACTTACGATACAAAACGACGACGTCACGAACTGTTATGTTTGGGGGTTCCTTTCCAGTTCCACGTTGAAAATGTCACGCTCACAGATATGGTTATATTGGAAAGTACATTTCTCTTTGTTTGCATGGAAGTAAAAAAAAAAAAAAAGGGAAAATTACTAATGTTTTAAAAATCTGATTGGACATCGAACTGATTGAAGGAAAGGTTTAAAGTTTAGAAGTTTAACCGATAGTAAATCGCTATCGTTATAAAATCAGTATGTAATAAATAAGAAGTAAAATTTATAAGAATAAGTAAAAATAAAATATTTTACTGAAATAAAAATACACCAATATCTATTATTATATAATGAATTAATAATAAATAAATATGAGTCTAATATAAATATTA
>JAOSBP010000008.1:4810479-4831396 GCA_027563825.1 Erythroxylum mucronatum | reverse complement strand
TTACTATTAATTTTATTAAAAAATTAAAATTAAAATGATAAAAAACACTTGACAAATTTTTTAAAATAAAAATAAAAAAATAAATAACAAATTTTGTGTCTATGAAATTTTTTTCAATCTTTTTATTTTAAATTTTTTAAATAAAAATTTTAAGATGAAATATTAAAATTTTATTAATTTATTAAAATTGTTTAATTAATTTATAAATTATAGAAAAATATTAAATTAAATTAAAAAGATTGATTAATGTTATTATTATTATTATATTAATGCAATATTAAACTTCTTGTATATTTATGATAAAGGTTTCTTTTCTACACAAATGCTTGTGAAATGCAAACAAATTATACAATATATATATATAATGCAAATAAATTATACAATATATTATATATGTGAACTAATTTATTTTGATTTCAATAACTTATTTTAATTGATTAATTTATTAAAATTGTTTAATTAATTTATAAATTATAGAATTTTATACATAAAAAGCTAATACTAAACAACTAATTTTATTAAACATTTTTAATAAATAGCTAATATTATATGTTGATCAAATCAACTGATGTAATGAGCTATTATCTAACTGCTAATGCAATAAGCTAATTACTAAACATGTTATGTTCTCTTTTGAAAATATTCAAAAAAAGTTGAGATATAATACTTATGTTTTTATAATTTTTTAAAACAGTTAATACTAATAAACAGCTTATGGTAGATACAAGATCTGATTCGATAAACAAACATTACCGTACTCGTCGAGGGGCGCATCGTAATCGTAACTAGTAGAAATGAAGGGTCCACCAGTAGAACGCCCAAAGTTAGTGCCTCCATGGTACTGTACCCAAATAGCCGAAAATCAAATTGCGATCAAGACAAAGCTGAGTTCAAATTGGATTCAGGCTCAAATTATAGACTCCCAGACGCATTATGATACCATATAGTAGTTTTGGAAGGTGCCACCCAGCTGATAAAAGCGTGCCACAGCAAATGCAATGTCTTCCACAGGCCTATAGGGAGCAGCCCCACCGAATGAAAGAAACCTTGCCAAAAGTTAAAACAACAATAATTATGAGCAAATACATTTACGGTTAAGGAGAACAATTAGTGAAGAAAAATGTTGAGCCACCATTTTGTGCCATTCAATGTACCATAATTACAAAATTTTGAACGGTCCAACTCCTTACCATCCAGTCCAATTCTCAGTCCACATTTTTGGTTTGTTTTTAGAATTTGGCGTGAATTGATCACAATAGAATCCATTGCAGGTGTTTATCTGTACATTTACCCAAGAAAGAAAGCAAAGAGAATATTACACAAACCATGGGGGGCTAGTGCACAATATACAAACATGACTTTACGAAGGTGAGATTCAACTATTGACTTTACAAAGATCAAATTCAATTATTTTGATCTCTATACCAACCTTTGCAATGATTCGCAATGTGGACATTAATATGAATATTAATATCTCTATATATGGGTTGATACCGACCGATTTAAATTTCTGTTCTTGACAACTTATATCTCAATTGAATTTAAAATAAAATGATATCAATTAATTAATTAATTAATTAGTTTTATTTCAAATTTAAAATTCAGTCAATGCCTGAGTATGCAACCCTATCCATATTCACACGTCTCTAGAAAATGAATACGAGGCTTAAGAAAACTGACAATGGGATCCGGAGCATCTGCCTGCTGGCACATAACCCAGGGCACTCCAGTATCTAAAGATGTTGCCATCCTAGCTGCCCAATTGATATAAGTCTTGGCTGCTGGCCCATAAGCTGAATCAATGTTACCATATTCGTTTTCAATCTGCATAAATTACAAAGATAAAGGAAGAAAGCATAAAGTTAAAAAGAGTTGCTCAACAAAATTTGTCAAGTTACTAAAATACAGTGCTCCTGATCAAGCAAAAAAGTCAAATTAGGACCAAAAACATTGAGAATTAGATGCAATCATTAATGCAAAGGCCCACAATTGGAGACAACGTCCGTGAAACCAACCTGTGACAAAATAATGGGTCCTCCTTGGGATGCATAAAGCTTCTCTTGCTTCATCATGTCCACTATCTTAGCGGTAAACCGCTTCATTTCAACCTGAAAGAAGTTGTTGCAGAATATAATGAACCATGAACTACCACAAACGCTGACTGCAGACAGAATTTCCATTTCAAGTTGGACCACAAAAGCGGAAAAACCTTGAATGGCTCGTTGTCCGTCCGGAACTTGATTCCAGGTATGAAATGCAACCAAAGAGGAAATCCTCTGCTCATGCCATTAAAAAGAAAATGAAGAATAGAATCAATAGATACATTTGTGAAAAAATTAAAAAATCAAGTTCATTAACCACAAGAAATAAGAGTTTGTATACCCATAATTCCATTCCGCGCAGACATATGGCCCGATGCGAAGATGAACGTAAAGTCCAGCAGCTGCCACTAACTTCACAAATTTCACCAAGTCGAATCTTCCTTCAAAATTATACTAAACACATGTATACGAAGAAGAAGTAATTAGGAAAAAAAAAGAAAGAGACTTAAGTTTCAGATATAATAAGAAGGAATAGAACCACAAAAAACTTATCTTCTCCACACAGAGCACGTTACAGCACCAAAGAAACAAAGAGAGAAAAAAAAAAGCAGCAATGACTAGGAGTGAACCTGGTTTCGAACAGGTTCGTGCGCGTTCCAGAAAACGTAAGTCTCTATAATTTCCAAACCTCCGTCCTTCGATTTCTGTATAAGTCCCGGCCACATCTACGGTAACAAAAACAGTTACAGTAGTTTACAAGTGAAACATTGAAAGATTAAATAAAAGAAACGTTGGACAGAACGCAACTAAGTACCTCCGGCGTACTACGGGGGTAGTGAATGGAGCCGGAAACCAAAACTCGCCGTTTACCGTCGATGACAAGGGCTCTGTGATCGTAAGTCACATTGGTTGCAAACGACGACGTGGCGAGCACCAAAAACAGCGCCAGTAATACCAGAATATGCTTCCCGCTCATCTTCACACTAATATGTGTTTCTCCAAAATGTGATCGCCTCCCCTTGGCTGCTTTATGTACGTATAAATATATATGCAATGCTTAGAAGATTTGTACTTGCTTTTGCTTTCCGCTTGACATAAAGTTTTGTTGGAGAGAACTGATTGATCGATTGATTGTATCTGATTACTGATTCACTGGAAAAGCGGTAAAACATTGACTTAATGGTTAACACATCGAAAAGCGGTGGGACGCGTTAGCTAATGGATGCTGATTGTTGGTCCCTGTTTTTTTGAGCGCAGATCTGTTATTTAATATTACGGTGTTTTATTGAAATTGTGTCCAATAAATTTCAGCCATTTATTTATATAAGATCCATATAAGATTCATAAGCCCCGTAAAATAAATAGCTAAAATTTTATGAAACAAAGTAAAACTGAACAAAAGATTTGGTTTCTTTCTTTTAGCACTGAACTGGCTTACGGAATACGGAATGTTTTCTCGCGAATAATGAGCAAGAGGCCGTCTTATTTTCTGAATTATTGAATTATGATATTTAATCAAGTGCTATGTTTTAACTTTAACTTAAGATTACTTTTTAAAAAAAATTACTAATAATATATGATATATAAACAATAAAAAACCTCTTTTAGCATTCTCGTCGTTTAGTTAAAAAAATATAGCCATTTAGCAAATTGCAATTTTTAGTTTTTTAATTTTTAATTTGAAGTTTTTGTTTTTCTTTAAAATAAAAAATATTTGATTATTAATGTTTATTATTGATAATAATTACATAGTAGATAAAATTTTAAAATCAATTATTTTTAATCTCTTATTAATATTTATTAACAAATTATCAATAAAATTAAAATAAATATTTATTTGAAATTTATATAATTTGAAGATATTTTAAGTGTAATTATATTTATTGAATAATTATTTAATTTAATTACAAAATTAATTAAAATTATTTAGTAAAATAGATTATTTAATAATTCTTATTATTAATTAATTAATGATATAATATTGAATTAAATTATTCATAATTGTTTTTAAAATATTAAAATATTATTCATAATTGTTTTTAATACGTGCGTTAGCATTTATCATTTTGTTTACGCAGACACGTGAGTGTGGCACGTGCTACAAGACAGTGAAGAGATCACTTACTATCAAAAATCATCGATAAAATCACCAGACACCTGCGAAGGCAGAAAACACTGACCAGTGAAGAGCGACTGCTGGCATGCTATGGTCACTGTGAATTCCATGTGCAGTGCACTTCTTGAAGTGCTTGTGATGACTTGGTGAAGTCTAGTCAACGCTCCTTCCTTGAGGAAATGAAGGCAATATCGACCATCGATTGGACATGGCCCCGCTTATGTGGAATACATGTCTCTGTGGTCATGCTCTTGTGCCTGTCATGGTGTCATTAGATCATTTAAGATTTTGCGGTCACAATTATAGATTCCGATGGACTTTTTTTTAAAATTTTATGTCTACTTTAAACATATATACAAGTATTAATTTGTCGGCAGGCAGCTTTTTTAAAATGCTTAAATTTAGACAAACAATAATGAAATTGCGAAGCGAAAATTGTATGAAAATGTTAACAATTCCAGGACCAGGACCACCACGCTGATCAAGCACTGCCGTTGGCATTTGGATTTAAGTGAGGAAGTTTGTACGGATAATGTTAAAAGTGTCTTGTATTGCCTAGGAATGAAAATGTTAAAGGGTTTATAAGTGATAAAGTTCAATTATCCAAACAATTAGTTCTAGTTATTTGAACAATAATTGACCCAAGCTCAATTCTTGATGGTGGACTCTACACTCTGCCCATATTAAAAACTTAATATGGTATTAGAGCAGGTTTGGTTCGGATTATTAATTTTTCGGTTGCCCGTCTGGATGTCCAGTCCCAGCGGCCCGGTCCAGTTATCACTGCGTATATTTCAAGTGACAACTGGATGTCTAGCCTCAGTTACACTTGAGGGGAAGTGTTAGAGTATCCCATGTTACCTAGACATGAAAATATTAAATGGTTTATAAGTAGTAAAGCTTAACTATCCAAACAATACTATGCCCATATTAAAAATTCAATAGATAATGTCGTGGAAAGAAACAAATAGATCATTGTCAAATAAAAATTAAACCATCTATGATAATTGTACGTGGTGGGTTTCAATAAAGTTGGCACATCCATCACGGAAATGGGACTTTGTCCTGAAGTTTGAATACGTTCACTGTCGTTTGAACAGAGATTGGATTGAGCTAAGTCCTGGAAAAAGAGGGACATCCACAGCTGTTCTATTCTTTCTATTCAAAAAGGCCACCGCTTCAATTGCTAACCAAAACACACGCCGGGCTTTCAATAGTTAGCGAAAATCTACACGCACTTAAGACTGGTCGGTGCGTGTTACTTTCAACCATTTTCAAGAATATGACTCTTGCCAATGCCATCTACCGATCCACGCTTAGAATTAGGAGTCTTCGCCTCATTTTGTTTTGTTAGACTCGTCGGACTTTTAGAGGAAGAAAAGCTTGATGTTAGAAAGGAAGGATAAGCCCTCGTTTTTCAACAAATATATCCTTAATATTTTAATGCTAATATATTTTACTAACTATTTATCAAGTAATCTTAGTATATTGAAATTAGACACTTTACCACAAACACAAAGCATTAGAGAGATCCAACCATTTGAAATTAGACACTTTACCACAAACACAAAGCATGTGAAGTTATGGACTTCTCTTATTTGTAAGCTTTGCATCAATTGAGCCCAACCCAAGTAGTTCTGGAAAAGTCCATATGCTGAAACTTTCGTTTCACAAATTGTTAAGAAAATGGTCTCCAAACCTTTCAGCTCCTCCTGAACAATGGCCTCCAAATCCAAGGAAGACGAAGCCAAGAAGAAGACGAAGAAAGCGAAAGAGAAGGGCACAAAGGAGATCAAGAGAAAACCAAACTCCAAGAAGTCACCAACAAAGAACGCACCCACCAAACCAAAGCAACATAAAAAAAATAACAACAGCAACAGGACTGGCAATGGAAAAATTGTGAGAGAACCCAAGGTGTTGGTTGTTCCGTCCTCGAGCTGCGAGTCGCAGGAAGTTGACGAAACCGGAGAAGAGCATGAAACTAAGAATCCAACAGCTA
Organism: Erythroxylum mucronatum; assembly: GCA_027563825.1. Classification (NCBI taxonomy): domain Eukaryota; kingdom Viridiplantae; phylum Streptophyta; class Magnoliopsida; order Malpighiales; family Erythroxylaceae; genus Erythroxylum; species Erythroxylum mucronatum. The sequence continues at coordinate 4,825,239 of JAOSBP010000008.1, read as the reverse complement.
AGAGCCTCAAAACCCATAACAACAAGGAGACCAAGAAGAAAGAGAGAGATGAGAACGAGGAGGAAGAAGAAGGGACCATGTTTAGGTTCCCAATGGCCAGAATTAAGAGGATAATTAAGAGCGAAGATCCTAGTTTGCAAGTTGGACAAGATGTCGTTTTTCTCGTCAACAAAGCCACGGTACATTTTGCATTTTTCCAATTTGATTACATTGATTGGTTGAGCGTTAGTCGACTGCATTGTTAGGGTTCACGCGTGCATGGTCTATCAACAATGTGCAACGAATATATATACTGGGTTTCTGTTATTTTCCAATTACCTCCCATGTGATTACGAATTTGAGCTTGGTACATGGTATCTTAACATTTATTGATTCTACAAGTGGATGAGTTTTGAAGGAAGAAAGTAGAAGACAATGCTTTGCTTCAGGAGATGTAGCCTTAACTTATAAGATTTTTTAATCAGTGGAGGAATATCTATTTCTGATTGTCTTGAACTAGTTCTAATGCTTTTTGTGTTATTGTAGGAGAAGTTCCTGGAGAAATTTTGTGAGGAAGCATATGAATGTTCAGTTCGGGACAACAAGAAATCTCTTGGTTACAAGCACCTCTGTAAGTTATCCTCTGCTCAAATTTGGTGTATCCTCTGCTTACAAAACATTGTTGTATCACAGGGAAAAGCTTTTGAGCCTGCTCCAGATAACTTTTAACTAGTTTATGTTTTGTAAACATTAGCATCCTCAGTCATACTGTAAGAGTTCCTGTCTTGTTTTAAATAATGAGGACTGTTATTGTGCGGTATTACCCTAATGTTTGTTTTTAGTTGGGTTCTCTCTTTTACTTTGAATACTTGAATTTAGAGTATAGGTCAGTATACTGTACCAAATCTTTATATGTATATCTTCTTCCATAACTCCTTGGCTCATCCTGCATGTTATTTGAGAACAGTTTACCTCAAACGGGGGGATTGGTCAATTTTGATATAAGAGTCCTTCCACGACTAATGTAGTGTTTAATGACCGGGTAACTTAACTAAGACAATTCTTCTTCATTGTTTCAGCGGCAGTTGTTAGCAAGGGTAGAAGATTTGACTTTCTTTCAGGTAGGCCTTACAATTATGTTTTGCAGCTAGTTTGTTTCTTGGCATTTGTATTACTGAAAAATATGTATGTGCTTACTGCTATTGCACTTGTTTGTTGGTGTAGATTTTGTTCCTGAGAAATTAAAAGCTGCAGATGCCCTGGCAGATAGGGAAGTGGTTGAGACAGGGAAAGGATAGGATCTTTCAAGTTTTTTGTAACTTACAGATGCTCGGACAATCTGCTTTTTCGTACACTTGCTTGTTGCCTTCAATTGTATTGTAACACAAGGAATAAAATCCTTGATACTCGAATAGCGCAAATCGTTTACATGGTAGAGAACACAGCAAGTGGGTCACTGCAGTTTGTAAGAAATTTCACAATTCTAATCAGTGTTTGATGCTGTTTGAGAGTGGGTTATTTTATTTTTTGATATTGCTTTCCATTATCTTACATTTTGGACACACAAACAATCGCACAATACTTTGGACAATATATGGCTGTTTCCTACTGTAGTTCAACATCAGCTCTCCATCAAGTTGAATTTGGGTAGTACTTTGATGCCAGAAATCATAGGCTGTCAAGGAAGAAAGTGAATTAGCAGTTAATTTGTGATTTATTCTCCTGCTTGTCATTTTTGTTTGAAATTTTTGTGTTGGTATAATTGAACTGTACCTTATAATTCTTTGCCAGCTAGAGAAGTAGATAGTGCAGTTTTAAAAGGAAAGAAAAGGTTTTCTATCTGTAGCTTGTGTATATTCACGTGGGAAGCAATTTCTTTTGTTGGAAAGTTGGACTCTGCCTGATGGTTCTCTGTGGAAGGAAAATGGTAAAGCAAGAGCCCATAAGATGTGGATAAATTCTTGTGTAGGAACTCTGTTATTTGATTATAAATTTTAGCATGCCTTTTCATTTTCAGACTGAAACTCGTGATGCAGGCTGGTGCCAGAGAGATGCAACTTGAGTTAGAGCTCATTGGTATATAGGTTTTGGTGGGTAAGCAGGACTGTTAACGTGGATGGGCAATTATCACAGCCAGGACAGCTCTTGGAAATTTATGAAAGGGCAATAGGTGTGCTTGTTAGGTTAACTTTTATTTTGTAACTCATTGCAAAAGAGCAAAGAAAGAGACAAGAACAAGGAATCATGTTCTAAAATTTTTAACCAGTAATCAAAACCATACCCCTTTGGAAAAATGATGATTGAGTAATCATTTAAATCAAACAATTTTGTAACATAAGATAGGGAATCATGTGGTAATTTTATCGGTTTTGGTACATTTAAGTACAATTCATTAGGCCACCATTAGCTAGTATTAGAGCATGGCTTTTAAAGTATTGCATTATACTAAATTGAAAAAAATGGAGAAATTGTAAGAGAGAAGTCACGTCGTTTTATGATGAGGTTAAAAGACAGATTTTAGTAGTTAGACCACAGAAATCACCCAACTAACGATTGGGTCCCCGGCCGACTGTATTGTATGAGGTTGGTCGGTCACGTCTGTCTGAGTCACGTCATGCTCTGTACTGTTGCCAATAATAATAAGAGAGGCACGAGTCTTATCTTCACTCATTTCATGCAAAGCCATAGGCAATGTACATCCTCAGTGCACAGCACTTTTCGTTCTTAGGTGAGTCTAAATTAATGACTGCTATTTTAGATCCTTGGTTTAATATTACGATATTTTATTATGTTTAATAAATTTTAATTATTTATTTATGTGGATCTTGCATGGAATCCGCGTGAATCTCGCATAAAACATACGCGAAATAAATGATTGAAATTTTATGAGATAGAATAAGACAAAATAATATTCAATAGATGATATAAACTCGCAACAAAGTGACGAGGAAACCTAGGTCAGAAGAAAGCATAATGGGACTGAGGTTGTTGTCTTCTTCCTTAAGATTGTGGCACTATCTCACAAGTTTTTACCCAAAACTTAAACTCATAAGTGAAAGCAAAAGAAATCATTCTCTTCCATATTTGGCCATACACCCACTTGATATCTCTTATTTGTTTCCTGTTTTTCCAAGCAAACTGTTAGATGATTGTTTCTCTTCATTGATTCGATCTGCCATATGAAGAAATATAACATAAGGTCCTAACAGCTATATTTTTGTAACTAATATTGTACATTCCACCTAACTTCGTTCCCTTCACACCATAATAAAACCCTCCCCATACCTTTCTCTCACACACACATCGAGCACAAGGATCACTTTGCTTCTTACGTTTTCTCAAATCTTGTTAAGCAATATAGCGCACCACAGTTCGATCAGAACCCACAAATATGGCGACACGGCTTCAGTTCTGCAACTCGTTACTTCTGTTCTTCCTGCTCCATTGTTCCACAACTACAGCTCAATCCCCTGCTGCAGCTCCTGCACCTCCCGGACCGACCAATGTGACGAAAATACTCGAAAAGGCCGGCCAGTTCGGTGTCTTTATCCGGCTTTTGAAAACCACACAAGAAGACTTGACAATAAATGGTCAGCTTAACGATTCAAACAATGGCATCACTATCTTTGCACCTAGTGATAGTGCCTTTTCGAGCCTCAAGTCAGGCTCTCTCAACGCTCTAAACGATCAGGAGAAGTCCGAGTTGGTGCAGTTCCACATTATCCCAAAGTTTCTATCAACTTCGCAGTTCCAGACCGTGAGTAACCCCTTAACAACACAGGCAGGGACAGGTGATCGTTTAGAGCTTAACGTGACCACGTCAGGAAATTCGGTGAACATAACTACAGGACTCACCAATACAAGTACATCTGGCACTATATACACAGATAACCAACTTGCAATCTATCAGGTTGACAAGGTGCTACAACCTATAGATATTTTCACCCCAAAACCACCCGCACCGGCACCAGCACCAGAAAAGGCAAAGAAGTCTAAAACTGCAGAAAGTCCCACTGTTAGCAAGGATAGTTCTGGGGCAGTAAGCACTTTTGCGCATTACAATCTGATCTTATTTGGAATTGGCATAGCTACTGCAATGTTTCCTTTGTGACACTGAAGATAGGATTTATGGTTTTGAAGGGTGGATTGAACAGTGGTGATCAGCTTATGGTGAGTGCTTTAAGAAATAATTGTCCCATGATCTCAAGTTATAAGGTTTTGCTTTTGCTTTTGCTTTTGTTTTTTTTCTTTCGGTTTATTATTCTGTTAAATTTCAATCTCATGATCAAGTGTATGTGAAGAATTTTCTAATCTATTGATTAAAATGATGTCTCAAAATGTTCTTGTCGATTTTCTCTTTGGACCTCTTTGTGTTCCATACACGTTGTTAATCCTCCCTGCTAGATTACTTGCATATGATTTATATACAATAAACTTGTGATAAGCGGTAGCACAACAATAAAAACTCATCTCTTGCACGTACTTAAGCCTGCCACGGGACTCGCTCAACTACGCATTAACGCAAATCATATTCAGTTTGGCGATGAAACTCCAACTTCATACACATTTTAAGGGTCGTTTCATCAATTTTTTTTTGATGTATAGGATGAGTATACTAGTAACACTGAACTTTTTTTTTTAATTTGAAAAGATAAATTTTTTTTGGAAAAGATAAATTTGACACCTATTATATAGCATATAATTATTAATCCAACCAATACAAAAATAGCACCAGAAAAAAGAGAAGATTCTATGAATAGAGAGATAGTCCCAAAAAGTGTAGGTGAAAATCTAACGAATGGCCCTATACTCTTTAATTATTTTTAGTTTTGCGGCTTATATTTGATTTTTTAAAAATCAGACTGGAAGTTAAACCAATAAAACAAGAATTTTAAGGTTAACAAGGTTCAATCGATATTAGATCATCATAAAATGGTTAAAAATTGAATAAATAAAAGAATTTGAAAAATGTTTGAAGAAGACTATCTTTACTCTTCAAAAATTTTAAAGTTTAATTTAAAAAAGATTTTTAAATAAAAATTAATCATTTTACTTTGGTTTGATTAATTAGTGAACTGATCGATTTTTAACAATAAAAATTATTAAATTAAGTCGAACTAAAAAGTTAAAAATCGAAAAGAAACATTGCTAATTCTTAAAGACATGCGAGTAATTACAAGTAAACGTACCAAATGCACAAGACTTCTTGCTTGTCTTTTCTTTATATTTTTACAAAGAAGGTGTTTCCGTAACTTGAGCTTATGACCTCATGCTTACAAAAGAATAATTTTAACAGTTACTCTACAGCTCACTATCAAAGTAAATACATGTGCATATAAAAATAGAGCCACCCAAATTACAATCACTTAAAAAATACATAAAAAAGCAACGAATTTTCGTTATAATTTGTCAAATCTCAATTAAGGGCAGTGGCCTTGAATCGGATCAGTACTTGAAGGAAACAATATTTTCTCCAACTCCTTCCATTGGTATGAAATTGAGCCAAATCGTTAAAGCCATGATGAGGTCTATCAATGATTTAAACATTTTGTTTTGATATAGGTATCACACCCAATTGCAACCACTGGGGTGATGTATTTAAATTAATTATTTTCTTCATTATTAGATTGTCCCACTACAGAATAATTGACAAAATCCGAAAATGTCCAAAAGTCCAACCACTATGATAATTAAAATAATTGTCAATTTAATCGCAGGTAATATCAAAATATAAAATTCTACAAGAAAACTGTAAATTGAAGACAAACATTTACCGATGGAACTAAAACCGTGGGAAAATACCGACGGAACAAGTATAGACGTCGGTAATATTGGTTGGGAAATATAAATTTGGTGAAGGATATGAGAAATGAAAGTGTAATGAATTTGTAAATTTATAAAATAAAAAGATTTTAATCAGGTGCCTAAAATAGAAAGTTCAGTTCAGTTGGTCGGACAGTACCTTAACTTCAGTGAAACGTGCTCTTCCTGGTACAGTTCCCCTCCACGGATTGGTTTTCTGTTCATCTTGTATGCTTCAAAGGCTAGTTTAGTTTCTTTATAAACTAATGAAAACAAAAAGTATATATAAAGATTGAGTAGTTAAGATCAATGACATATAATAAAAAACTCCTTTTAGCAGATGCATGTAAGGTCTGGAGTAATTAATAAGCAGATTTGAGCTAATCATTATGGTATCATTCTTTTGGACCTTGGGCATAGCTTCATCACCTCAAAGGCTATAGGCTGCCGCATATATATAGAAGAGCTTCTTCGTTTGCCTATTGTATTAGCAGTTCAATGCTTATTCGGAGGCTGTACCAGTGAAGTTTTGTATACCATAAATGAAGTGAATTGTTAACTATCTTCGGCTAAAATGTCAACAAAAGGATGTGTCATTCTTCCCCGAATGACACGGCACAGCCTCAATGTGAGGCAATTACCCACTAATCTACTTAGAATCTCCTCCCTGTTTTTCCTGTTTTTTCAAGCAAAGTTGTTGTTACAGCCGCATTTCTGTCTCCATCTCAATCCATAACCTCCAACTCTTTAAGATGGACGTTTAAGGTACTAAGCTATTACAACTCTTAACATATATATGGTCACTGGTCTGTCTTTGTCTAGAATTATCACTTACCACCTATCGAACCGAAGAAAGGTGCTCAGTTGCAAGCCTCAGTGTAACTAATATTGTTACTTTCATCAGTCTTTGTCTATACTGACACCTGACACAGATACCAGGTAACAATGTTGTGTTTATAAAACTCCATCCCCTGATATCTATTGTTCTTGTCAAGCACTTCTTGGAGTTTGACTTTTAGTAGGATTTACAATTTTCTCTTTGTAACACCTGCTGGATCACCTGTACTACCCGCCACGACCAATGTCACTCTCTTCATAGGAGAACCACTTATTTACAGTACTCAGCAACTCCAGCAACGCCATAACCATGTTTGCCCCGAGCGATAGTGCAATTCCAAGCATCAAGTCAGGCACTCTTAACTCCTTGAGGGAGAATGAGAAGTCAATTGAAATAGTTGATTTGTTAGTTTAATATATTTTATTTTTGAGAATTTACGATTATTTGTTATATATATGAAATTTTCTCCGTTAGTGAAGTTTGGTCTGCACTCCTGTTTTGTTCTTTAGTCTTATGTAAAATAAAGGGTTTTCCTTATGTCTGTAACTGTGTTATAATTGAATTTATGTTGTATTTCTAGCGTCGAATGCATTTGTTTAAGTAAATTGGTATTTTGTATTTCTCATAGATTATGAAATTCATCCACATATTTTTTTGTACTACTGTTAAAAAATAGACTTCATATTTACCGAAAGATTAAGAGAGAATAATTATTCTTTCGTAATCTCTTAAAAGTAGATCTTTTAATCAATAATTAAAAATCCAATCGGTTCGATTAGTTCAATCGTAATCATAGTTTTAAAAACCGGTCCGGACCGGCCGGTTCGACCGGTTCAACCGGTGACCAGTTGGCTATCCGATTCGGTTGACCCCTAAAAACCAGTTCTCAATTAAACCAGTTCGAACTGGTAAAAACCGGTCAATTGACCGGTTAAACCGGTATTGGTCGAACCGGTTAGCCACTGGTTTAGTGAATATACCCTCATTCAGTCATTCCTATTCTATATAATCCATTATATAGAAGTGCCTTGCAAGTTGTGGAAGAAGGAGTAATATCTCTAGACCATTATAGTGTAGCACTACAAGCTTTTGAAGAGTCACTGAATAGTATTCATGAAGTGGAACTAAAGCAAGATCAATTGTAATCGATCATGCGGTTATTATTTGGGATAATTGTTGATTTTGTTGTAACTCGGATTTTGTTATGATATTAAATATTTAGACACTTTTTAGTGGATTTTTTGATTTTGCGTTGGTTGATGTAATTATTTTGATATCTAGTCATGATATTTTAGTTATTATTTGAGAACAATTATATGATTGATGGTTGAAAAACTTATTTATATTTATTTATATTATTTAGTATATTTTTCTATTTTTTAATATTACTAATATTATATATAATTAAATATAATTATGAGGTCACACCGGTTCAACCGGTGGTCGAACCGGTCAAACTGGTGACCAGTAAAGCTTCCGGTTCGACGTCCAGTCCGGGTTTTAAAACCTTGATCGTAATAATCTTGAAGTGTCTAACTTTTCGGTTCAGTTTTCAACTTTTCAATTTGATTTATTTCATTAAGTCTTGTTGATAAAGTCAAATCAATTTTTGTAAATTATTAAGTTTTTATAAACTAAAATAAATAAATAAATTTTCATTTGACAATCTTTTTTAATTGAATTTCAAATTTTTCAATAGATAAGGACAATCTCTTTCAATTTTATTTAATAGCTAATTTTATGACAATCTAATACTGGTTGAATCATTTAAATCGTAAATCTTTTGTCTTATCGGTTTAATTTCTAGTTCAATTTTTAAAACATTATTTTTAATTAGTTTTAGGATTAATGGACCTCACCTTGAATTTCTTTTGGATGGCAATTTCGGAGAGAAAGCTCTTTTTTGGAACATATTTTAAATGTCTTTCTGCCCATTTTTTTAGGTTCAGAACACCTGTTCTTGTTACTCTGTACTTACTATATTTTATGAGCATTTATTCATCTAATTTTTGTAAGTCCCATTTATTAGATGAATGCTCATAAAATGGATACAACACAAAGTAATGAAAAAATGTGTTCTGTTCTTTTTCCCAGGCCGGGAAGATATGTTCTCACCAAGGGTTACACGAAAGACCTTAATTACATATTAAGATCTAAGGTCTTGCTTTTTAACTAGTAATAAAGAGACGAGAATGATGTTATAGCTTTTATTCTTTAACTTTTTGCTTGGTTACAAAAATTAATAAAACAGGAAATAAAAAAATTGAAATAAATTATAAATAATTATAAACTTTTATTCTTAAGAGTGGCGTTTGTATAAATTGAGATCAAATATTAGGAATAAGAGATACAAGTTACAACAGAATATTATTAAGTTTTTGTTAAAATATTATTAAGATAATATCAAGATATTAATTCTTATTGTAATATTATTATCAAAATCACATATTACGATCTTTATATTATTTTTAAAAATTATTCTATTTTTTTATTAATATTTTTAGTCTTATCATAAAAATTATTCATAATTATTTAAAATTAATAATTTTTATAAATTATCAATATTTATAAAATATAAAATATTTTAATTATTTTTACAAAATAAAATATATAATAATTAAATATGAGTAAAAAAATTTCTCATTTTTGTTTTTAATATTTGATACTAAATATTAGCTTAACTATTAACTTGTTTAATACCGTACTAAGCATATATAATCAATAATTCTATTTCTATTTTAATTCTCTCTTTTTATTTTTATTTTTATTTTTTATTACGATTCCTTCGTTACTTGTTACAAATAATGTTAAGTTCGCTGGGGATGAATTTGACATTTATTAACAATTTTGTTTGTTTAAAAGATCTGTTTTATTAAATCAAATAACATAAAATTTCAAAAGTATTTTTAAGATAATCGTTTTCCCGAGTTCAGATCCTCTGTCTAATATTATAGTATTTTATTGTATCCAATAAATCTCAGCCATTTATTTATGTGGGGTCCGCATGAAGCTCGCGTGGATCCCACAAAATAAATTGCTCAAATTTTATGAGACAGAATAAAACGGAGTAAATCTGGACGGAGTAACTGTTTCCGTTTTACCTTTTTAAGTGTTTTCCGAATTCAGCACTTACTAGCAATGACGTCCAAACAAGTTACCTTTTTTATTTGCACCCATCCATGCAAGCCCTGTCGAGCGAGGTATTGTGTCGAAACTCTTTTGAGATATCGAAACATAAACCATCGGTAACCTCAGAAAATCCTATCAGAACTAATTCCATTAGACGATTCATGAATCATGATTCGATTGCGACTGCTGAAACTGCACTTCCTCAAGATAAAATGTCAGGGAAAGGTGTACGAGTGACAAAACCATGCTTCTTGTTTTACAAGGACAAAATCAACCTCCGCATCCACACACACAGCCATAGCACATACCCCACCTGAAATCTCCTCCAGGTTTTCCTCGAGTTTCAAGTTAACTACCAACTAGTTTTGTATCTTTCCTCCATTTTATTCATGAAACATAAGGGTAGTGAGTAATAACTAATTAAACTAAGTAGCTAGGATTGAACATTGCACCTGATTTCAATTCCTCTCCAACACATATAAATTCCATCTTCCTCTCCTTCTTTACTCACCAAGCACTTGTAGTGGTGTTACAAGTATAACAATCACTTGTACAAAGCACTACTACGCAAAAGTCATTGTAAAGACGATGGAAGGATCAGTTTTCTCATTTTCCCTTATCTTAATCTTCCTTTCCTTTTCCCAAAATTTAGCCCAGCCCCCGGCAGCTGCCCCAGCAAAGCCACCCCCTGCAGCTCCTCCGGTTAAGTCGCCGGCTGCAGCACAGATACCAGCAACATCATCAGGCACCCCAGACATTGATAAAATCCTTACAAAAGCTGGCCATAGCGCCACCTTCGTCCGCCTATTGAAAGCCACTGGAGAGGACAGCGAATTGTTCTCGGAGCTCAACACAACAAACAATGGGTTTACCGTCTTTGCTCCCACCGACGGCGCGTGGGCAACCCTCAAAGTAGGCACTCTCAACACCCTAAGCGAAGGAGAGAAGATAGAGCTAGTGCAGTACCACGTCGTACCTAAATTCATCTCAATGTCAGACTTCCAGACAATAAGTAACCCGGTGACAACACAGGCTGGAAAAGGGGATCGTGTATCGTTCAATATCATAGTCTCAGGGGCTTTCGTGAATATTACTACGGGACTCACCAACGCAACCGTATCTGCCACTATCTACGCTGATAATCAACTTGCCATTTACCAGATCGACAATGTTCTACTTCCTCGGGACATTTTTGGTTCTAAGGGTCCATCTGCAGCTCCATCACCAGCGGATACACTGGGAAAGCCCAAGAAGGGGCCGGCCAGTGTAACGGCGGAAGGACCTGTTGGTCCTAAGGATAAATCTGGTGCATGGAGTCTTGTTTTGCAGAACAATTTGGCGATGGTTACGGTCGGTATTTTTGGTGCAATGTTTTGCCTGTGAGGTTAACTGTTGGTTGATTGCTAAATTCTTATGGTGTGGGAAAAGATTGCTGCTTCTCGTGCCCTCAATTTGGCAGAGTATGTCAATGAAATGAAATGTGATTGTTAATTACTTTCTCTATAAAAAGTTGATTTCTTTTCCATATATCAGGCCGTAGAAATATTTATAAATATCTAGTAATTAGACTTACAATAATTGAAATACTAAAAATTAGTACATCTCTTGTGAGAATAATGATGATTAAGTTCTTATAATGAATTTATAAACAAAACGTCACATTTTAATTTAAAATAATATAAATTGTATGTTATATTTCATTTTATTAATATTTTTATTAAATTTTGTTTGTTTTAAAATTAATTTAAATATATGCTCGCTTATTGTTCCCCACAATACTGACTCCTCTGGCTTAGCCGCTAAAGCTCAAGATCAAATCTGAACCTCACTCTCTACTCCTCATTTTAGTGTTGTCAATGTTTGAAAAATATTTAAGACCTAGTTTCAGTCTCCAATGCATGGAGGCCTGACAACTAAAAGTAGAGAAGAAATAATAACCAATAGGGAGGAAATTCTTTATAAAGGAACATTAATAGCTAAAAAATATACATCTTGTATAAGTGGATAAGCAAGTAAATTCTAAGAACTAGGAAGATCTTATTCCTAAGTCAAATGAATCTCATCAGGTTGTGAGCAAGGATTATAATTCATTACTCAAATGAAATAAAAGAACATTGTTTCCAACGTTCCTGAGCTACCCTCTATCAAGAAGTTTTTGGTAAAAGACTCAAATCATTCGGAGCTTTCCTTGAGGCCTCCTCTATCGAACTTTTGAACCTAGAAGGTAGGGAGGTGATGCGAGCACGATCATGGTACTTTGTAAGAGATATGAAACCAAAGATAAGCTAGTAATACCATAGGGACCAATAACAAAATCAAAAGCTAAGAAGTTCAAAGAGACGCTTCAATTCTACACGAGTCAAATTATAAATGACATAGAATTTCAAGAGACAATGAGGGCTAATGACTTCATAAGTAGTCAAGTTGGGCAGAATTTGCAAGAAGACTTTCATTCTTGTTTAATTAATTACTTTACGTTAGAAGCATAACTTTCGGCAGCCCACTACTTGGGTCTTAGGCTTGTTTAAATCTTTTAGATTTAATGAGTTGTATTTTAGAAATATTAGTTTGGACTTTAATTATTTTGGTGAAAAGCCCATGTTTAAAGGCCTTTTACATAGTTAAGGTTTCTTTCTTTTCAAGGGGTATAAATACATCATAATAAACATTGCTTAGAGTTAGATTGGTTGAATAACGAATTCTATAAAGAAGGATTTCTTGTCTTCTTCTATTGCATCAAGAATATAATTCTTATCAAGGTAAATACTTATGGTAAATTTATATTCTTGTTTTCAAATCAACCTTATTATTTGTGTTTCCTTTCATATAATTGATTGAGAGTTCATCAGGGTTGGAGATTTCTTCTTGTTCATGTTATATCCAAAGTGTGTGTTTAAGAAGTTTCGGATTCTTTAGACTTAGAGTTTTGCATCATTTGGTATAAGAGCTTGGATTAAGATAAATTCTTATTCATCTTGTGTTTATGTGCTATTATTACTATTATTTTTCATTAGAACTCAAAATTAGGGTTCATTTTATTATAGCACTTAAAAAAATAGCTAGACAAGAAGAAAGTGTTGCTACAGTAAGAAAAAAAGAGAAAAAACAAAAGAAAAAGATATGTTGGCTTTAAAAGACTTTAACGAAAACGTTAGCTAGTGTTAAAAAAACAATTTATTAAAAAATTTAATTGAAAAAAAAGAATTCTATCTTTAGGGTTGACTTGATTATATGATTTTCTTTTGTTGGCTTCCTATTTTGTTTAGTGTCTTTGCTTCATTTTAAGTTTATATTTTTAATCTCTTGTTATTATTATTTAATTAACAAATTGACTCTTGTTATAACTTCTGTATTTTTTTGGGCATCATATATCCTTCCTCTTATGTGCCCATTTTGCCTTCATTGATTTCGGTATACTTACCTCTAGTTTTATACCCATCATCTTTCTTATGTATTTTCATTGCATTCATAAATCTTAATTTGCTGTTTGTGCATTACCTTGACTAGAAATTGAATTCTGAAGTGTAATTGAGGACATCAAGTTTGAGTGGAAAAAGGCTTGAGTGTGTAAGCTTAAAAGAGAAAAAAAGCCAATTTTGAGTGAAACAGGAGTGAAGTGTCATCTTTTGAATGAAACACGTAAGGGAGTGTCTTATGAGTTTATCTTTTATTGCTAACCATTTTTTTTGCATCTTTTTTCATAAGAATGACTAGTAGAAGGGATAGAAAGGAAACATTACATGAGGAGGATGACAATGTGCCCGATTTTAAATTGATGTATAAGGCGCATTCATGAATGAGTTTAAGAAGTTATCTACTAAGAAGGATAGGATGGATGAGAGAATTAATGACACCAGCAGAATCCAAAATTGTAGTAAATCAATTAGCAATAATAGGAATCAGGAGGAAGAATTGGAAAGAATGTATGATAAGTATGAAGATGAAGTGCAATCCGTGAGGGGTGGAGTAAAGAGGTGTAGTTGTTATCTGTCGATCATACAACTATCTAAAGAATGTAAATGAAATTATTAAGGAAAGAATGAAAGAACAGTAGGAGAACTAGAGAGAGAGACGAAAACGGAAACAAGGGCAAACAGAGTATTTATAAACTCAGCAATCACTGAGGTTTTTCTTTTATTAATAGAAGTGTATTTTACACCTGTGAACTACTATGTATTTATAGCCATTCAATCTTATTAACTGACGTTTAACTACCGCAACTTGCAACTCTTGAATTCTTGAAAACTTCTTTAATCTTTACGACCTATTTTCTTATTTTCTTTGTACGTCTCTTGCATGGCTGTGCATGTTTGTTGCTATTGTCGGAATTTCTGAGACACTGCTACTATAATCTCCTCCTTGGATCAGAAATTCAGCTTTTGAACTCCCACTAAACTCCTCAATTGTTCAAATCGCAGGTAACCAAAAATAGTTGCTCCTCTTCTTCAACAACTTGAGCCTCAGCCGAAGAATGACCAGTCTGTTGTTTGCAGATTGCCTCCATATGGCCTCATTGCATTTTCTACATATTACATCGGGTCGTTTCCAGCATCTATAAGCTAAATGATTCAACTTACCACAATGGGGGCACAGATTGTACTTGGCATTCTTGTTCTTCTCTTGATCAACATTTTTTATGGATGCTTTATAAGCACCTTTCGAAATATCGCCCATCCTCATCAGGTGTCTCTGCTCCTGTGCCTGCAACACAGTTACAACCTCAGCTAGCTTTATACTGGACATGTCTTTCGAGTTTTCCAGTGAAGCAATAGTCACTTCATATTTTTCTGGAACAGAGATCAGCAACTTCTGGACAACTCTTTCATCCTTGAATTCGACGTCAAGAAGCCTTATTTGATCAGCTAGGTGACACAACTTCTCCGCATAAACCTTGACAGATTCACCTTCATTCATCTGGAGTCTGTCAAATTCTCTCATGAAATTAAGCACTTTCATGTGCTTGACTCTTTCATCTCCCTGGTACTCTTCCTTCAAGAAGTCCCAGATTTTCT
>JAOSBP010000008.1:4791415-4810379 GCA_027563825.1 Erythroxylum mucronatum | reverse complement strand
GAAATAATATGATTGGGAATAAGTTTGAAGAAAGAGAAAAAGGAATGAATGAAAAAGAAAGAAACAAAGAAAAAAAATGTACCGGATTTCGGATTGGTATTGTCGTATGGTTTCCAACGCAACGTTTCGTTTTCTAAGATTTGCGCTTCGGATGTCGGCATTTGCTTCCGTTTCGTTCCGCTTCGAATTCGAAAAGAATCCATTCTTTCAATTTTTGCTTTCGATTCTGTTTGCTTCGTTTTTCGTTTTTCGTTTCCCTGTTAGGATCCAGTTCCTGAGATCGAGTCCCAACAGCTTTTTTGTAATTTAAGGATTATAAAAGCATGCTCTTGTTAAAGTAAAGTGGAAAGAGCTTAGCCTCTTTAAAAGGGAAGGAGGCATATGCATCATTCTTATTAGGCTAACCAACATAATGTTGATGATTATGAGGTTAAAGAGGGTAGTTCTTGGTAAAAACACTCTTGGGTAAAATGTCTATATGCCTATCACCTGAAGAAAGACAACATCTAGTTCTTCAAACTAAAAACAAATGCTTCCTAGTCTTTGGTTTAATTGTTCAAAAATAAGGAGCTCATTAGAGGGGTGATATGATTATTGGTTGTTCTCAAGTCCTTTTAGAGATTCCTTAGAGCTTAATGGGCTAGATAACTTAATCCCAAGGAATAGTTCAGTATATCAAGTGCTAAATGATATAATAAATTACTTTAAGGGCCTTCCTAGAAGCCCCCTAATCAAATTGATTTTAAATACTGTGTTATATGTAGAGAAGGAGGATAACTTAGCATGGAGCTTGAATAAGGATGGAAAATACTCTAATAATTCATGCAAAAGGCTATCGAGAATCCCAGCCCCAAAGGTTAAATGATTTAGGTTGGTATGGTTTCCTTAATCTAATCTTAAAGTTACTTTCTCCTTGGTCTTGCCCTTAAAGGGAGTCTCTATATGAGTGAAAGGATTAGAAAATTCATAAATGTCTCTAACATATGTAATATATGTAATACTGAAGAAAAGTCTTACACATATATATTTTCTCTAAACACTGTCACCCCCTTTTCATAGATAGAAATGATTAAATGATCCTACAAGAACCATAAGCTTCGTAAGGGGGACAATGTTGCTTTCAAAATTACTTTAGAGAGTATAATTTATCTGTTGTGGAATGCAAGGAACATAAGAGTATTTTAAAGACAAATCAAGCACAAGTTCGTACTACTACGAGAATTGATTGACTTCATAATGGAGCAGTTGATTTGTTTGCAGATCCATCTTATATATAGTTCCTTCATCAGCAATGCATGGAAGTTGGTTTAAAAACTTGAGGTTGATGATGGGTAATGTTCTTGCTTATATGTTGTATACTGGTATGCTAGTTAGGCCTTGAACTTGTTTAAGTTTCCTGAAGTTATAGTTACCCCTGGATGAGATTTTTGCTTCTCCTTGCTAAAGTAATAATCTGATGATCATCCCTACATTCATGCAACGATTTACCTTCTATGTTCCCACACCTGAAATCTCCTCGTAGTTCTCCTGAATATTCAAGGAATCAGTTCCAACTGGTGTCATCTCTCTTTCTCCATCTATACCTTCCACCTTTTCATGAATGATTAGCCACCCATAGCTACTGAGTTGCAGTAGTAACTAAAACCAGTAGCTAGAACTGAACATCACACCTAACTTCACTTCCTCTCCGACCTATAAAAGCCTCCTTTCTCTCCTTCCTTTCTCACCAAGCACTTGTCCAAGTAGTACTTTAATTACAATAGCATCGATCAGATACATCACTTAAAGCACCACTACCACAAACCACAACGATAGATGATGAGTCAGTCAGTTTTCTCCTTTTCACTTATCTTTCTCTTCCTTTCCTATTCCCACGTTTTAGCGCAGTCCCCGGCGTCCACCCCTGCAAATCCACCGCCTCCAGCCCCTCCAGCCCCTCCCGCAAATTCTCCGACTGCAGCACAGATACCAGCATCAACATCGGGCACCCCAGACATTGATAAAATCCTTACAAAAGCTGGCCACTTCACCATATTCGTCCGACTACTGAAAGCCACTGGAGAGGACAGTGAATTGTTCACAGTGCTCAACACCACAAACAGTGGAGTGACTATTTTTGCACCCATCGACGGTGCGTGGTCAGCTCTCAAAGTAGGCACTCTCAACACCATGAGCGACGAAGATAAGACAGAGTTGGTGAAGTTCCATGTCCTACCTAAATTCATCTCAATGTCACAGTTCCAGACAGAAAGTAACCCAGTGAAAACACAAGCAGGCAAAGGAGGTCGTGTATCATTCAATATCACTGTCTCCGGAGCTTCAGTGAACATTAGTACAGGACTCACCAACGCAAGCGTATCTGGCACTATTTATACTGACAGCCAACTTGCTATGTACCAGGTTGACAAGATTTTACTTCCTCTTGACATTTTCACTCCTAAGACATCTCCTTCTCCGGCACCAACAGCGACGCTGGAAAAGCCCAAGAAGAAACCGACCAGTGGGGCGGCGGATAGCCCTGTTGTTCCTAAGGATGATACATCTGGTGCATGGAGTCATGTTTTCTGGAACAATTTGGCTACGGTTGCAGTTGGTTTTATTGCTACAATGTTTTTGTTGTGAAGTGAACTTTTGGTTGATGTGAAGGTTTTATGGGGTGCGAGAGCTTATTACCGTTTTGCGTGTGTCTTAATTTTCCGTATTTGGATTGTGAACTGTTGGGCTGATGAACAATTGAAGTGTTATTGAATGATTGAACCATTTCTTTTCATATATCATACATCTTTGCAAAAGTAAGTAGATACATCTAGAGAGTTTTCTTTAATACCTTCCTAATTTTTCTCTTAATTATGACAAAATATATCTTAAGCATAAATTATCATATAAGGATTGAGTTCTTAATTCATTGAAAAAATTAAAATAAAGCTATAAGAAAAATTACAATAATTTGTATAGTTGATTTTTCTCTTATTCTTATTTGAATTTTATGGAACCTCTCTTAAGTTGCATAGGCGCTTTATTTTACCATTTTTAATCCTTTAATTACTTAATTTATTCAAATTCCTCCTTTCCTTACTTTTTCTTTTATTGAAATTTATCATTCACATATTACTTAATTTCATTCTACTAAATCAAAATAAATTAATCGTATAATATATTTTGTTATCATTTCATGCATGGGTTAGGATTGTCTAGTCTAATAATCTCCCTTGTTTAATGATGATAGGTATTTGATGATATTAGAGAATATAAATGAAATAAAGTGTGCTCCTCCTTAATTCATGTGTAATGAATGATTAAGTTTTAATGTCACAACTCTCTCTCCATTTTATCAACATTACAAAGGTCAACAATTGATCTTTCAATACCAATTCTCTTATTAACTCATGTGAGAGCTCTTAGTGAATTTTTTTTAAAATCAATTGTATAAGATATCATTATTGTTCTTTATTTCATAACAATAGAGTTGAAAACAATTTTTGGCATTCACTTGATGCCATTTGATAATTGACCTATAAGACAAATAAATCAATATGTTATAAATGCCAATACAAATTTTGGTCTTTGGAGGTTAGTCTTTAAATATTTTTTAACCTATATCTTTTTGGGTTTATAATAAGTATCGTTTCAAAGAACAATTTCTCTAGATACGATCATAATAACCATTAAATAGCATCTCATATGATGGAAATTGGAAGTGTTATTATCATGTAATCCTTGCATGATGAAAAGAGCTAGCATAGTGACAAATGACATGCTTCTTTGATAGAAATTTAGCCTATGCGGAATGAGAGGATGTTTCATGTCTTTTTACTATAGATTGGTTTACTCGTTAGTTTGAGTATCATTTTACTTTCAAATATAACTTCACAATTAAATTCAAAAAGCTATTTTAACTAAATTATTTTATAGAAAAGTTTTCTTTCTATTTTTTAATCATTTATGATGTTAGTTTTTAATATCTTAAAAAAGGCGATATAATGTGAGTTTTAATTGTAAAGTATTATAATAAGTAATGACATCATACTAAAATGATTTATTTGGATTTTAGTATAAGGTTCCCAAGCTCCAAGTTTAGACTGAATCAAGAATAACTTTAATTCAAATTTAAAGAATTATATTGTAATACTCCACTCCCGTCCGACACACGTACGTGTGTCCTATGGTCACACGTGCACATGCCTAACAGAAGTAATGTGTTAGCTATCTCAGTTTCATTTTACTACATGGCATCATAAGTGAAATCAGAAATAACAATTTATCTAAAGTCCAAAAATTTCCTTATTTCATTTCATAAATCATAATTTACAATGTAGCATTAGATCCATCATTCATATGTATACATTGTCAGCCTATCAAAAGCTCATAGTTCAATCTACAAAGTATGCTACATATATGAGGAAATAAACCAAAAACTAAATACTAATCTTTAGTCCCCAGCTGACCAACTTTTGAGCCATAACTTGTATCAAAATGCAGTCTTAGCAGCTAAGTCGTCGCTCTCTCGAACATGAAATTGTCAACGTTGCAATTTTGGTAAATTTTGCAAACTCAGTAGAGTAACCATCCTTGATGGTTCACTTTTGTTATACAATACAACAGTTCATATTATCATGTAATTCACATTAACTTGGTCACATAAAGTAATATCATATGAATCACTTATTCGCAAATCTCATAATTCAAACACAAGTTCATACCATTCATTATTTTATTTCAACTTTTTTTACAGAACACAATCTTCAACACATTATCACATATTCATACAAGGGAAGTCATCATAACAATGCAGTTATTCAATTTATTTATATCATATTTGAATGCAATGTTTATGAGACTCAATTCATTTATTACGTTGTTGTGACTGTGTGCTTTTTTCACTGTCCCGTATCCGTTGTGGATACTAGGCTCTTTCATACTGTCCCTTATCCGTTGAGGATACAGGGCTCTTTAAACACATTGAGCCTTAGGCTCTTCCCACAATTGTCTGAGCTTTAAGCTCTTTTTCACTGGCAATATCAATCACAACTGCTTGTATATTTCATGCATTGGAATGAAATGCATTCCTCAAATTTGATCAATTATGAACATTCAGTTACATTCATATTCTTTTTCATTCGCATTTTTCATCGGACTTTAAGTCTGGCATTCAACATTCATGCTGAGAAACAAATAGTCAGTCACATCACATTTAAGTAGCACTTCCAATGTTCTATGCATACATCAAACTCCTCGGATATTTCATATCCGGAATTCAGTACACAAACGTCACATATAACAATTCAATTCAGTATCAAACAGAACAAATTAAGGTGAGATCATTTTAGGTTACTCACAATTGCTCCCTTTAGCTTATTGCCTTGAAGTTCCGGCTATGTCTGGAAGCGGTCGCTCAACGTGCTCTTCTATATGCAATCATATACATTTTCATATTACTGCATTGCTCATTTAACTGAATAAATATATTTATAAATATGTCATGTATAATGCATGTTCAATGACAATTTCTCAAGTATATTTCTTTAATAAACTGATACAAATATCAATTTTACAGCAAAGTTTCCACAATTCAAACACTTATTAACCATTCCTGCTTTGTTCTCAAAACAAACTTTCGAGTCTACGTTGTATGATCATTGTGTCAAGGAAATGTAACACTTTCTTCTAGACAATTGTGCCATAATATCTTAAGTTTCTAATGACACTAAGATCATACAATTTGGTTCATTATTTTATGACTTATACTCAAATTACTACAGACTGAGTACATTTGAAATTTTGGCTAGTTCATGATCATACACTCAAAGTTGTACAACTCATATCTCTCAATTCCAATACTCAAAAATTACAAACTTTATACCAATTGAAAGATAAGAGAATAAGCTATAACTTTTGTGAAGATAACTTTGTCTGATTCAGCCTACATCAATACAGTTTATTCGATAAAAATAGGATATGTTTTCTATTACGGGTAGTGCTAAAGCCTAGGCCAAGACTCAATTTTAAGCTAAATTTTAAGACTTTTAAGGACAAAATTCAAATTTAATTTCTCTTAACAATTGTAGCCAAATATCTCTAGTTCAATTTAAATTAACAATCATCATATTTGGAGATCTACTGATCAAGAAATAATCAAAATACTAAAGCATGTTCAGTGAAAGTTCTCCAGTTCATAACATTCCAACAGATTTCCTCATTTTCATCCTAAATCCATTAATCAAATCTTTCCCGAATGAATTCAGATGGCTCTAAATTTTCATGGAGAGGAAGAACAATATATTAGGAATCTATTGGTTTAAGTTTCAAGTCATTTGAAAGTTGGATGAAAAAGTTATAGCCAATAGATTCAAAGCTGTTCAGTTTCAGGAATCCTTCAGGTGTACAATCGTGCACTCCATTATTTTCCAAATTTTGCAGCACTTATTCTTTTATTCTTCCTCTCTTCTACTACTTAAACCACAATCTCTCTACATCGTTTCTAACTTACATTCTTTAAACATCAAAAACAAAACTCACATATGGACTGCTCACCATTTTCTACAATTTCCTTCTTCTTTTTTTCTGCCCTTCTATATTTTTCTATATTCTTCAAATTCAACAACACTTCCATTTCATCATAAACTTTTCATCTTTGTGCTTTTCCCATAACTTTAAACTCATTTAATTCATTTCTAAACACTCAAACATATTCACGCATAGCCACAGTAAAAAGAAGACAGAGCACCGTGTAAATAACTGCTATTTTCTGCAATTCTCTTTTTCACAACTTCTCCATTTAACTCAAATTTGCACAATTCTGGATACGCGTTTTGCTATTTTCCTAAATTCATAAATTCTTCATCTAATTCATGCATCACATTCATTCACTGAAACTACACCTCTTGAACCTCTCATACAGGTATTCATTTACACAGTAAAATATCATTAAAAATCACTTACTTGATTCAGTTATCCTTCCCAACAATAAGAGTGCATCAATGACACACAATAAGAATGACAATTCGATATTCGGTGATGGACAAGGAAAAATAGTTTTGGTACAGAGTTCTTTCGGTGAAGCAATAAGAGAATGAGCTGCAGAAATTTTCTGCTCAACACCTAACTAAGTGGGTTAATATCACATTGACACATGTCATCCATGCAAGTGGGTTATTTGTTAAATATTTAAAGTTGCCACATGTTACAATATAATTGGTCCATTATTTCAATATTTTTCTTAGTCTAAAAACTCAAAATTTTCGAAAATTTCCTAAAATTCACCAAAATTTTAAAATAATAATTGTTATCACCAAATAAATTTTAAATACAAATAATCCACGATTATCAATTATACCTGAAAAATGTCAATGAATGCATGCACAATTATTTTAATGTGTCAAAAATAATTATTCAAGTGTATTTGTATATTCAATTATGCATGAGCATGAAATACATTTATAAAGTCTTTGTATATTCTCATATACACTATTTTTTTTAGGAGTCATATACACTATTTTGGGGTTCTAGATCCTAACATGGGATAATAAGATGTTACATATATACTCTAATATAATTAGTTAAGAATTTAATTAATAGTCTTTTCTATATATTTATAAAGACGTTAAGTTCTCTCGTCGTTTAAAATGGATTGTTCATAAACTTACCGTCGTTTAAATGGATTATTTATCATGTGAAATTTCATAATCTTGTCAAGCCCCAAAGTCTAAACTAACCCAACAACTGTAATTTGGTAATAAGAGAATCATGGGACCAAAACTTACCGGTTAGGAAGTTAACTAATAGTTTTTTCATAAGCTTATAAAGGTTTTCACCTCTCCTTTCCTTTTCGATATAGATTGTAATATCCATCTCCCCTCCTCAAACTCTTAATATCCTCATTAAGACCCAATCTAAAATCTAGAATCCTCCATCCTTATTTGTTGTAGAATTGAACTAGAATGTCTGCATTACTCCCCGTCATAGTTGTTCTGATCATACTAACGGAGATTTTGTTCTTATATAATTTGTTAAACCTTAAACCTCAAATATAGGCTCTGATTCAACTTTAGGAGACTCACAGGCCCAAAATCTATTTGTTAAAATGAAGTATTTGAAAGTACGACAAATAATTAATTTACTAATAATTTTATCAATTTAGTTATATCTAGGCGTGCTCATTCTTTAGCTTCAGTATCTATTCGCTTTGCGTATCTACGAATTTGAGTTTTTACTCTTCAATTTCTGAGTGAGTTTTATCATTATGAATGAGAATTTGAGTATTTTGCTCTTCAAAAAAATTGTAAAAAAATAATCAGTTATTACAATATTAGTTGGTATACAGTGTAAAATTAGTTTTGTGTTGATAAGAAGTCTCTTTATATTCGCTGTAATACACACGTATATATATATATAAAGAGAATGTTCTCAAATATTGTTAAAATTATTTTAATATTATTTAAAGTAAATCTATAAAATTAATGTTATAAGTACATACTCTTCATAGTTATCAGTTATCACCCTTCAAAATAAAACTTACAGTGGAGAGAATATTTTGATATCTAACTAACATGTAATGTTAATTTTATCCACCGTATCTAACCCTGTTGTCTCCATCACACCATAACCTATAGAAATGTCACCATGTTCAGCTTTTGAAATTTCTGAAAAACAAATAATTTTTCTTAAATCATGATTTAGTAACTGTTAATAAAATTAAAATTATTTTTAAACCTGTACTTTAAATTACTTATTTATTTACAATGATTATAAGAATTTTTAGTAATCATTATTAATAAATAATTGTTTATTTTATAAAAATAATATTTTTATAATTTATATTTATTAACAACTTCAGAAAAAAAAGATCTCATCTACAGTATTTTTATATAACCTACGTAAATATATAATAAATCTCGTATTTATTTATGCAAAATGTCGTAATATGTACAAAATTTATATAAATAAATAACTAAAATTTAGGCGTGGACGAAAATTCCGGACTGAGCGAGTAAAAGCATACCACGAAACTTTTACATGGATAGCTAAGCTAACCCATATCTGTCGAAGTGACAGAAACTGAAGTCATCCAGAACTCTCTCGAGCTAAACTGTCAAATAAAGATGTGCCGATTGACAAGGCTGTTCTTCCTGTTTGACAGATAAAACTCATCCCTACATTTCATGCAAAGATTTATCTGTTGTGTGCCCACATGCCCCACCTGAAACATGCTCGTCGTTTACCTGAATAATCAAGCTAAGTAATCAGTTCCAACCAATGTCATCTGTCTCTCTCTCCATTGACACCCTCCACCTTTTCATGAATGATTAGCCCCTATAGCTACTGAGTTGTGGCAGTAACTAAAACCAGGTAGTTATAACTGAACATTACACCTAGGCCCTAGCTTCACCTCTTCTCCGATCTATAAAACCCATCTTTCTCCCTTCAGTTTCTCACCAAGCACTTGTCCAAGTAGCATCGATCAGATATATATCTTGTACAAAGCACCACTACCCAAAACCACAACAAAAGATGAAGACGATGATGATGAGGCAATCAGTTTTCTCCTTTTCACTTATCTTTCTCTTCCTTTCCTATTCTCAAGTTTTAGCTCAGTCCCCGGCGTCCGCCCCAGCAAATCCACCTCCTCCGGCCCCTCCAGCCCCTCCCGCAAATTCTCCGACTGCAGCACAGATACCAGCATCAACATCGGGCACCCCAGACATTGATAAAATCCTTACAAAAGCTGGCCACTTCACCATATTCGTCCGACTACTGAAAGCCACTGGAGAGGACAGTGAATTGTTCACAGTGCTCAACACCACAAACAGTGGAGTGACTATTTTTGCACCCATCGACGGTGCGTGGTCAGCTCTCAAAGTAGGCACTCTCAACACCATGAGCGACGAAGATAAGACAGAGTTGGTGAAGTTCCATGTCCTACCTAAATTCATCTCAATGTCACAGTTCCAGACAGAAAGTAACCCAGTGAAAACACAAGCAGGCAAAGGAGGTCGTGTATCATTCAATATCACTGTCTCAGGAGCTTCAGTGAACATTAGTACAGGACTCACCAACACAAGCATATCTGGCACTATTTATACAGATAACCAACTCGCTATTTATCAGGTTGACAAGATTCTACTTCCCCTTGACATTTTCACTCCTAAGACATCTCCTGCTCCAGCACCGGCGCCCACACTGGAAAAGCCCAAGAAGAAGCCGACTAGTGAGGCGGCGGATAGTCCTGTTGTTCCTACCGATGATACATCTGGTGCATGGAGTCATGCTTGCTGGAACAATTTGGCTGTGGTTGCAGTTGGTATTATTGCTGCGATGTTTTTGTTGTGAACTTTTGGTTGGTGTGAAGATTTTATGGGGAGGAAGAGATTGTTGCAGTGTTGCTTGTGCCTTAATTTTCCGGAGTGGGACTGCGGAATGTTGGGCTGATCAAGATTTGGCGTGTTCTTGAATAATTCAACCATTCTTTCATATATCATATGGTATATTTATATATGTATATATATATATATATATATATAAATTATCTCGTAATCATACGCACATGGTTTAAACATTAAGAAACTGTAAAGCACTAACACCTTCTCAGGTTCAATGCTCTATCAATTATGAAATCTCCCACGAAGCCATCAGAATGTCCTATTTTTCTGCTTTTCCGAATAAAGTAATTTGTCATGTCGCCTGGTCTTATATCTCTATCCCTCATCCCTGATTTCAATCTTTGAAATAAATAAATTAACAAGAAAAATCTGCCCATTAAGTGAAAATGAAATTAAATCTTGCTGTTAGAGTAGGTCATATGATAATATACGTGAGAACATCTTATTTTTATTGATATATTCTTGAAATTATAATTTATTTTAATTATAAACTTATATTGAATGATTATATTTTAAGGGTTTTATTGAATTATTAGAATGGTGTAGGATATGATTAAATCGAAATAAAGAGGGACATTGGTCTATAATAATATCAAAGTGACATGATGTATTGTGAAAAAATGATTAACTTTACAATCTTAAAAATTCTTTCCTTGAAGTTAATAATACTTTTAACAAGTGTAGCTATAAGTACAATTATTGTTGCCTTTTTAATAAGACAACAGAATTCATGTCGTTGTAAGAAATAACGCTACAATAAGTATAAGACAACAAATTTTTTTAATTAGGCAACAAAATAAGAAATGTTGCTTTAAATTTTAGCTAAGACAACACATTAGTTTCAAACTATAGCAACATTTTTAAATAGGTATTGCAACACTTTTAATTCTGTATAAGGCAACAATTAATTTTTTTAGGCAACAATTTGCAATAATAAAGGCAACAATTTATTCTTTTATTACCAATATTATTTAATGTAAAATCAAACTCTTGTCATTATGTAGGCAACATCCATATATACATTAAAAGAAATATATAGATATTAATGTAGTCTTAATTGCGTACATATTATCAAATGTAAACAACAACAAAAAACAATATTTATATATAATATATAATCCAAAAGGTCATATAAAATTTAATCTTTTAACATATTCAAAATTAAAAGCAAAAAATCACTAGTTAAAATATTCATCTACAATATCGTCCACCATTCCATATGGAATCTAAATGAATTAATTTAAAAACTAAATAAAACCAATATGTAAGGGAGATCCAAAATTCTTCACCAAGTACCTCCTTGTCCACTCCTAATCATCACCATCCTAAAAAAAAGAAAGAAAGAAATAAGAAGTATATTAGAATTGTATAACTTCTATGTTCACAAACAAGTTGATATATCTAAAAAAGGAAATACTAACTACTTTATTGTGACATCAGTTTAATCAAGATAAATAATACAGTAAAAAAAACTAACAACATAATGAGTCAATTCTCTTAATGAACAGATTCAGAAAGCATGAACATAAGCAGCTAATCGCAACCCAAAAAAAAAGTAACAAGACGATATACAAAATCAATGAATTAAGAAAATTTGTTACTTGATATTGTTCATGTTGACATGTATGGTTTGGAAAAATAGAAGATTCCTTTCTTGATTGACTAGGTGTAATTTATTTATGAAACATGTCTATGCCAGTGGTGTTAGCTTGCCCAAGTTAAGATTGAATGAGGGAGAACATTTGTTTAATCATTTCTTCTCTATCAGGTTTATCTTGTTCTAATTGCTTTTTTATTTCCAAACGTTCAACTTTCTCTTGTTCTAATTCCTTTCTCATTCTCATTAAGAACTTTATATTACTTTGTTGATATGTATAATATAAGAGCATTAGATTACTTTGTAACTACCATTATGTTCCACCACATTTTTAGTAATGTCTATTAAGGATTCACTTCCGATACTAAAGCCATATACAGAATCTTGTAATGGGTCAGGACACTTACCTTTAAGCCCATTTAACAAACCAACATCCAAGCTCACTACAATCTACTCTACACCTGATAACAGCGGAGCATCTCGTTCTCAACAGAATTTCAACTACAAATAACAAATCATTTCATGTTGTACAATCCGTTGTAAAAAATAGTCTAGAATCATACATAACTTTGTATATATTGTTCTTATAGCAAACACAATTAAAAATAAAGGAAAACATTACAAATCTTTGCTTCTCTTTGTTTTTACTTTTCTACATGGTATCGAAGCCCCATTATTGACCAACGTCAAAATGGCTCACGAGTCATCATCATCTACCTTTACCCATACTCGGAAGTCTAACAGCACACCTCTGTTGGACTTTCCAGCCTTGGCAAAAACATTGAACTTCAATCTACCAATCAAGTCAGATAGAAATAACTTCATCAATTGGAGAGCACAAGTGATAGCAACCATTAGAGCTCTTGAACTAGAAGACTACATTTCTTCTGAAATTTCTCAACCACCACAGTTTATCTCAAAAACTGTCTCATCCTCCACAGAAGCTCCTCAGCTTGTTGCAAACCCTGATTATCGCCTATGGCGCAGATCAGATCAATTACTCCTCTGCTGGTTACTCTCCACAACAGGTGAGGATGTGGTTGGCCAGGCAAATTAGCCTTCAACTTCTCTTGAATGCTGCAAAATATTGGAAAATTTATATGCATAAACATCAACCATTCAAAAAGGTTCTCAAACCATTTTAGATTATATTAAGAAGATAAAAATTATTGGAGACTCTCTTATGGTAGCAAGACATGTTGTACCTGACCATGAATTAATTCTTAGTGCCTTAAATGGGTTAGGGCATGAATATGATTTAGTAGTGATCCTTTTAACCCACAAAATGAAGAACTTAACTCTACAGGAGGTGCAATACAGTCTCATGATGCATGAAACCAGACTTGAGGAATTAAATGCAGTCTCTCAAACCATTAATGTTTCCCCCCTTTCAGTAAATTTTGCTTCATTTCATAGAAATCAAACACAAAATCGCCATCAAGGAAATCGTCATACCTTTAGAGGGAGAGGGAGTCGAGGCAGAGGAGGTCGATGGAATGGTGCAAGCTGTCTCTACTGCCAATTGTGCCAGAAACCCGGTCATGATGCTCTTCGCTGTTACAAACGCTTTGATCAATCCTGGAATGGCAATCAACAAGGAAGAATCAGTCTCAAACTCAAAACAATGGGCAGCATTCCACACACAGTGGTTCACCTCAAACCTTCCTAGCTCATCAATCAAACATCAGTTCTGAACAACCTAATACTTCTACCTGGTATGTAGACTCTGGAGCCACAAATCATGTTATTGCTGAACTGAATAACCTTTCCATTAGCTCAGACTATACTGGTAATGATCATCTCACAGTAGGTAATGGAGACTCTCCTTATTGCACATATTGGTTCCTCTTATATTCAATTCCACAACAAACAACACACGCCACTGTCTTTACATCAAATGTTACATGTTCCAAGCATCACAAAAAATTTATTAAGCATTTCCAAAATCACAAGTGATAACAAGATAATTGTGGAATTTTTTAACAAAATGTGTTTGTTTAAGGACAAGGACACGAGGAAAGTTCTTCTCAAGGGGATGCTGTGGGATGGCCTCTACAGCCTTGATGTCCCACCTCACAATCAACGTATCACTCATCTGAGCACTTTAAACAGCCCTTATCACATCAGTGTACTTCTGGCTTCATTTCTCATCCTCAAACCTTTACTACTCAGCTTTCTAAGAATGATGTCAATATTTGGCGTGCCAAACTTGGCCACCCATCACCTAGTGTACTTAAACATGTTTTTGATTCAATGAAAATTCCTATTAATGTCAAAGATTTAAAGTTTTGTGATTCATACAAACAAGGCAAACTTTATAAGCTACCTTTTCAGACTCATGATATATCTGCCAAACATCCTTTGAATATTATCTATTCTGACATTTGGGGCCCCTCTCCCTTCTTATCCACTGAAGGCCATAGATATTATCTAATCTTTTTTTATACTTATACTCGATTTACATGGCTTTACCCGCTGAAACTCAAACCCGAGGCACTTGCAACTTTTATTCAATTTAAAACATTCATTAAACTTCAACTAAACAGAATAATTAAGGCCCTACATATTGATATAGGAGGGGAATATAAAGCCTTCTTATCTTTTCTTGCTAAACATGGGGTAAAACTTCGATTCAGCTATCCATACACCCATTAACAAAACGACGTATCCGAGAGAAAACATCGTCACATCGTTGAGGCTTGAGGCCTTCACCACTACCACCTTTCTTATTAACAATCTCCCATCCCCAAAATTACAAAACTTTTCTTTCTTTGAACTGTTATATCATAAAAAGCCCAACTCCTCGTACCTCAAAATCTTTGGCTGCACCTGTTTTCCTTACCTATGGTTCTATTTTTCCCACAAATTCAATTTCCACACCACCAAATGCATTTTCCTAGGCTACAGCCCTGTCTATAAAGGTTACAAATGTCTCAATAACAAAGGCAAAATATATATTTCCAGACATGTTGAATTCAATGAACTTGAATTTCCTAACCCTACACTTTTTCCCTCTCATAATTTTGCTTCCTCTACTCATTCTACCAGTTTGGCTTTGTCTACATTACATCCTGGGGTTCCCCCTCAACATCTTCTTCATCCTAGGCCATCTCCTAGCATCTCCCTTGTGCCAGAATCATCTCCTGTGTCTTCAGGCTCTTCGGCCCACAATCAGGTATTATTTACATCTCCCACTTCTCCTTCTGTTGATATTTCTCCTTCCTTAATGCATTCCTCACCCATCTCCGATCCCCAACCCCCTATATTTCTAAATTCTCCACCCATACCTGCTCAACCCAATCCTTCTACCAACCCACCTACTGCTGCTCTTCCACATTTAACATCTACCCATCCTATGCAAATCAGAGCCAAAAGTGGCATTTTCAAACCCAAAATCTACTCTGCTTCCCTACACTCTTATCCCTCTCCCGAACACGATTCTGTTTCCCTAGCCCCACACAATCCAATTTGATACAGAGCCATGTGTGAAAAAATGTCTGCCCTACAGAACAATAACACTTGGACCTTTGTGCCTTATGACTCTAACATGCATATTTTAGGTACTAAATGGGTTTTTCGGACCAAGTATAATGCTGATGGAACTGTGGCTAAGCATAAGACTCGCCTTGTGGCTAAAGGTTTTTCCTAAATTCCTAGAATTGATTTTTCAAATACATTCTCCCCAGTGATGAAAGCATCCACGATCAAAGTTGTCTTATCCCTTGCTGCCTCCTCAAATTAGAGTATTCAACAAGTAGATATCAACAACGCATTTCTCAATGGTGAACTTCATGAGACTGTATACATTACTCAGCCTCAAGGTTTCCAACACCCACATCTACCTAATCATGTGTGCAAGCTATCTAAAGCCCTTTATGGCCTAAAACAAGCTCCAAGAGCCTGGTATCATAAGCTAAAGACTGCTCTTCTACAGTGGGGTTTCAGCAACTCAAAAATGACACATCTATGTTCTACCTTCATCACAAAGGAACAATTCTCATCCTCATAGTCTACGTGGATGATATTCTGATAACAGGAAACAATTCATCCGCAATCCAATCCATTATCAGCAAGCTAAATTCACAGTTTGCCCTCAAAACACTGGGCAATTTACACTACTTTTTGGGTTTTGAAGTTTTGCAAAAACTCAACTTGCCTATATCTATCACAGAGTGGGTATATTAAAGAATTACTCACTCAGGCTAATATGGATCTCTGCAAACCCTGCTCTACTCCAGCTTCCATGGGTCTCAAGTTTTCTCGCAATGATGGCCAACCTTTTGTAGATCCTTCTCTGTATCGAAGCTTGGTTGGCGCTCTTCAGTACCTCTGCAACACGAGACTTGACATTAGTTTTATAGTCAACAAGCTCAGTCAGTTTCTTTCCACTCCTCTCACACCTTACTAGATTGCTCTAAAACGGGTATTATGTTACTTGAAGGGATCCTTCGACCTTGGGTTACTGTTCAAATCCTCCTCCTCTCTCGAACTTTAGGAGTTTAGCGACTCTGATTGGGCCAGCTCTCCAGATGACCGCAAGTCTACCAGCGATGGTTGTGTTTTCCTTGGGAGTAATCTAGTCTTTTGGAGCTCCAAGAAGCAAACTGTGGTTGCTCGTTTTAGCACCGAGGTCGAATATCGGGCTCTCTCTCAGCCTCAACTGAGGTACTTTGGTTATCATCTCTTCTCTCAGAACTTGGGTTTCACACCCTGCGACCACCTATTCTTTAGTGCGACAACAATGGTGCTCACTCTCTCTCCCAGAACCCAGTTTTGTGAGGGATAAGATCGCTAATGGCCTTCTCGAGGTAAGGTATGTGCCCTCTGCTGATCAAATCACCAATTTGCTAACCAAACCCCTCTCTGCGGCTTGATTTAGAGATTTAACTTTCAAACTCAACCTAGTACCCTAGGTTTCGTTTGAGTGGGGGTATTAAGGATTCACTTCCGATACTAAAGCCATGTACAAAATCTTGTAATGGACCAGGACACTTAACTTCAAGCCCATTTGACAAACCAACATCCAAGCTCACTACAATCTACTCTACACCTTATAACAGTGGAGCATCTCATTCTCAACAAAATTCCAACTGCAGATAACAAATCCTTTCATGCTGTACAATCCGTTGTAAAGAATAGTCTAGAATCATACATAACTTTGTATATATTGTTCTCACAGCAAACGCAATAAAGAACAGAGGAAAACTTTGCAAAACTTTGCTTCTCTTTGTTTTTACTTTTCTATAATGTCCGAAAACTTTACATGTTTGGAGGGAAAGAGATAAGGAACTGTTGGTATAAAATGATGTCAACTGTTGAAATAATTTAGTGCAATTTTCATTTTTGGTACGAGTACAATAGGTAAAACTACATTGGCTTAGCTTATTTATAGAGATTAAAGGGTCGAAAGGCCATTTGATGTAAGAGGATGGGGGTGCATTTCAAAAGCAAGATATTCTCAAGGGAGCGAATTGAGTGGCTTGAATGATAGGATTTTGAACTAACTCCAAATTGGCATAAGTTGTTAAAAGAAAAATTAAGAAAAAAATATAAATTAATAAATAATTCAGAAGATTTTGACACAATTAAAATTTTCTTTGATTCAATTGAAATTTTAATTTAATTGATTTTAAAAATATTAGAATATTATTTACAAACTCTTAAGAATTTTACATGAATTTTTATATAAAATTTTAAACTTTAAAAGAGATTTTTGTAACTGAAAATAAAAAGTGACATTCCTAAATTTGAGTCCAGTAACACTCAATGTTGGTTTGCAGGAGTGAAACACTACAAGGAAATTAGCCGTTACCGACAGAAATCACCGACAGAAAATAAAAAAATTCCGTTGGTAAACCTATTTACCAACGGAGTTGTGCGACGGAGGTCGGCGTCGGTACTATCACAGTTGGTATTTTTTACCGACGGTAAGACGACGTCAGGGTCGGTAATAATTTACCGAACAAATGAGAGAAACGTCGGAATAGATTGGTTAATTTCGTCGGTGAGGAATTGAAAACTCATCGACGGAACCGTCGGTATTGGTATGACAATTTCACCGACGGTTCCGTCGGTGAATGCAAACTACATACCGACGGTTCCGTCGAAATCGTCAGAACATCACTTACCCATTACCGTCGGTAATGATCAATTTCACCCCTACTGAAATTGACAAGGTGGTTCCTGTTAGGTCGGCGACGTTACCTATGAATCTTTGTTAATGTCTAGTTGAATGATAAATCTCGAAAAAAGTTGGCGTTAAATTGGATTCTGATTTGAGCAATTATAAATTATTGATACATAATTTAAGCTGTTTTGAACCCATAAAATTTGGTTATAGAAAAAGTTCAATGATCATTAACTGAACAGGGGAACCATTCTTGACTGCAAAATGTAACATTAAATAGTATATAACTGCTAACCAAAGTTATAACAACAATAATCCTATTGTCTTGGTGAGCGTGGTTGTATCCTCCGTTGTTCTCATTTGGTCTATGTCATTTTGCAGCTTAGTTATGACCTCCATCAACGTATTCACTGTGACCTCAAGCTGATTGATACGTCGCGTTGTTGGCTCTGAACTTGATGCTGTGATCGCGGCTCATCGTTTGATCCTAAAATCGAGCCTTAGAAACTGGTCAAAAATAATAAATTCCAAGATCACAGTATAGTTGTAACCTTGGGTCGTCTCACTTCTTGGAACCGACAAAAAAGTTTTTAAAGCTAGCCTAAAAGTCAAAATTCAATTGAAGTTGATAAAAGAAGGGGGTTTTTTCGAGTTTATCAAAATTGAATAAGATAACTGAATTAAAGAAAATGGAATAAAAATTATCTTTTTAGATTTTGGGGAATTTGAGATCAACAAAAAATTCAAACTATAATCAAATTGGATAAAGTCCTCTTGAAAATGAGTCAGGCTATCACGGTTCAAAATAAATTTGCGGGGATAGAATCCACTAAGTTTTCGAAAAATCAACCTTAAAGGACCCTT
>JAOSBP010000008.1:4780048-4791315 GCA_027563825.1 Erythroxylum mucronatum | reverse complement strand
CTCTTCTAAGTGAACATCATCTCTCTAGTACAACATACACCCCAATTTACAACAGTCAATCTTCTGTACAGGCAAACAAAGACCCCGAATTAGTTTCTTCATACTGTAAAAACTATCAACCATTATATGATCACGAGGCATTGATTCATTATATCATTCAAGAATTTTATCAAAACTACGGTCTGAAATATGCCCTTCGGACTTAATGTTCAAGATTCGTGCAATTGAAGTCAATTGGGTCATTGCCTCACAATTTGGCCATAACTCTTGGTTCGCTGAATGTAGTAAGTCAAAGAATTGTTTTACTTGTGAGTTCGGTTCTTCTCCAATATTTCCCATATTTTCATGAAAGGTAGTACCTTTTGAATCATAAACCATTTTCCTGTACGGATTTCCAATCTCTTCAACATAATTTGTCCTCATTCCAACCCCCCTTTCAAATTTGTTCACATGAACAGACGATTTTGCCCAATTACCCCTTGAATGGCTACAAACGCCAACTTCCCCGTGTCTTGTCCACTCAAAATAATTTGGGACAAACCCTTTTCTCAGCAAATGCCCATTCACTTAATTTTCTATTGGTATTTGATTGGCTAATCTCTCAAAAATCAATTTTTAAAAGCAACTAAATCCTTAAGAAATCTACAATTTTCAAAAATAAATCCTACAAAGACATAAAAGAGAGAGAAGAGCTAACAAGATAGGTTGTTTTAAAGGATAATACAATAATTCAAGTGATTTTTCTTAACTTTTACACATTTAAGAAAATGTCCAATTAGATATTTTTACTTTAATTACAAAGAGATTTTAAGTAATTTTTTATTAAAAAGTTAGTGGTATTATTTTGATGTTTGTGCATATGAAATATGTTAACTATGTGCCATATGACAGCTTATAATATTTAGTTTTTGATTTCAGGAAAATTAATGGAGGATCTTACTTTTAAGTTTTAACTAATGCCATAATTAGATTTTTGTTAAATGTATGGCTTCAAAGGTAATTAAGTTATGTGAAATTATATATTATCTGCTTTAGCTATGGACATAGAGAATTAAATGAGCATGTGAACTGTGATTTTAGTTATCAATGTAAGCGTATAATTGCTCATAATTAATTATGGATGTATTCTCATAGTTATGTGCCTCATTATGTATGTACTATGTGAATTTGAGACCTTAAGAAGCAATTTTATTAAATTTTATATGTTATGATGATGAGTACAGTAAGTCGTGACTTATTATTCGACATCAAAATTAGGTAAGTACTATTTTGTTGTCCTAGACGAATTATTCGAAGCTAAATTGTTGTTAGCAGTTATTTACTAGTTGGGATGAATTAGTCCATGTTAGACTAAGTCAGGTACCATTTTAGTAGCTGAGCGAATTAATCCTACACTTGGTAGGTATAAGATGTGCATTAGTCGACACTACAAAGCTATAAATGTTACATTAACATGACCTATTTTCCTTGGCAAGTATTTAAGACAGGTTAGTAGTGTCATTTAGGCACGGTATTATGATTGTTCTTACATATAATGATTGTTGGAGATGATTTTTATTACGTTTTTTTAATAATTTTCCTATTTAGCAATACAGTATCTCAGTTTGTATATTTCAAATGAGAAATTGATAAAGGAGGAATTCAAAGAAATAAGGGAGGATTGAGTTATGCTTTATTTAGGTGTATTCTATTATTTCTTTGAAAAGATTTCTTCGTTTTTAATAGACTTCTAGTAATTATTATGTAATGTATTAACTTAAATTTGAGTTATTAAAAGTTGATTTAGCTTTGTGTTTAAGAGGAATATGTTTTAGAAAGAACTTTACTCATGGATATGTGATTTTATAAAAATTAAAAATAGGTTGTTGACTTTCAAAACCTGGATATGAGTCTCTAATAATGAACGAATAGCATTTTGTCACGAATTTAATAAGTGAATTGTGTTGAAAAGTTGAAAAATACCATAGAAAAATTAGATGAAAGCAAATTATTTTTTCTTTTTGGTAGGTAAATAAATCATTTTATATGAGGACAAACAAAAAATTAAGAATTAAAGATTGAAATAGAAAGGGGTGCTATGATAAAAATATATATTTATTCTAATTAATTTACCATTAAAATAAAATTTGATAATGGTAAATTAAAAAATCGAAATTAGAATTAAAATTTGTTGTTTGTTTCTCAATCCCCACAATCCATCATTTATTAATCTAATATAACTTAATTAACTTCTCAGGTAGTTTTTAAGTTTTAAAAACTAAAGTCGTACTTATTACTGGCAAGTGAATCTCTAAACGGTGGTGTCGGACTACCGCTCTTAAGAAAAAGTTTAATAGGCCACAATCTGAGTGCACCGAGCATCTCTCAATGGTGGTTTGGAGCAGTGAAATCGCAATTGCTTCCAGAGAAATTTGGAAAACTTGTATAGCCTACATGATCTGTTTCAGTGAAAGAAACTAAAGTTATCCAACACTCTTTCAAGCTAAAGTGTCACAGAAAGATGTGCCAGTGACAAAGCTATTATTCCTGTTTGAGAGACAAAACTCATCCCGACATCGATCCAAAGAGTTATCTGGTATGCCCACATGCCCCGCCTGAAATATCCTCCTAGGTAAGTAGTTCCTACCAGTGTCATATCTCTCTCTCCATCGATACCCTCCACCTTTTCATGAATGATAAGCCACCCATAGCTACTAAGTTGTAGTAGTAACTAAAAACAGATATCTAGAACTCAACATTACACCTAACTTTACTTCCTCTCCAACCCCTAACTTCACTTCCTCTCCAACCTATAAAACCCATCTTTCTCTCCTCATTTTCTCACCAAGCACTTGTCCACATTTATAGTACATTACAAGAGCATTGATCAGATATATCACTTGTAACAAAGCACCACTACCCAAAACCACAACGAAAGAAGATGATGAAGCAATCAGTTTTCTCCTTTTCTGTTATCTTTCTCTTCCTTTCCTATTCTCAAATATTAGCTCAGTCCCCGGCGACCGCCCCAGCAAATCCACCGCCTCCAGCCCCTCCAGCGCCGCCAGCCCCTCCAGCAAATTCTCCGACTGCGGCACAGATACCATCATCAACATCGGGCACCCCTGACATTGATAAAGTCCTTACAAAAGCTGGCCACTACACCATATTCGTCCGCCTATTGAGAGCAACTGGAGAGGACAGTGAATTGTTCTCACTGCTCAACACCACAAACAATGGAGCGACCATCTTTGCACCCACCGATGGCGCCTGGTCAGCTCTCAAAGTAGGCACTCTCAACACCATGAGCGATGAAGACAAGACAGAGTTGGTGAAGTTCCATGTCGTACCTAAATTCATCTCAATGTCACAGTTCCAAACAGAAAGTAACCCAGTGAAAACACAAGCAGGGACAGGAGGTCGTGTATCATTCAACATCACTGTCTCAGGAGCTTCAGTGAACATTAGTACTGGACTCACCAACACAAGCATATCTGGCACTGTTTATACGGATAACCAACTTGCTATTTACCAGGTTGACAAGATTCTACTTCCTCTTGACATTTTCACTCCTAAGACATCTCCTTCTCCGGCGCCGGCACCAACACTTGAAAAGCCCAAGAAGAAGCCATCCAGTGAGGCGGCGGGGAGTCCAGTTGTTCCTAAGGATGACACGTCTGGTGCATGGAGTCTTGTGTTGCAGAACAATTTGGGTATGGTTGCAGTTGGTATTATTGCTGCAATGTTTTTGCTGTGAAGTAAACTTTTGGTTGACTATTAAGTTTTAACGCGGTGGAAGAGACTGTTGCAGCTTTCCTTGTTCCTTAATTTTCCCGAGTGGGATTGGGGAATGGTGGGGTGATCAAGATTGTGAGTGTTCTTGAATAATTCAACCATATTTTGGTTTTTCTTTAACCTTGCTGTTTCGCTTCGTGTCATATTATTATGTTCCTAAATAAAAATTGAATTTTATTCTTCCTTCAGTGCTTTCTGATTTTTTTTTGTTTTGCTTTACTTTCGGAAAGAGTTTAATGCGCTCATGTGCTTAATCAATCAAATGAACAAACCAAATCAAGGATTAAAGAATCACTTTCC
Organism: Erythroxylum mucronatum; assembly: GCA_027563825.1. Taxonomy (NCBI): domain Eukaryota; kingdom Viridiplantae; phylum Streptophyta; class Magnoliopsida; order Malpighiales; family Erythroxylaceae; genus Erythroxylum; species Erythroxylum mucronatum. Next base: position 4,787,241 of record JAOSBP010000008.1, on the reverse strand, counting down.
TACAAAATTCATTTTCGGGCTCAATAAGGATCGAATGAACCACCAAGCACTTGCTGGTAATCTCCTTTCAAGTTTGAAGACCCGCATAAATAAATGGCCAAAATTTACTGGACACAATAAAACACCATAAAATTAGATAGAAGAATTGGACTCAGAAATCATTTGACAGTAAATACAGTTTGTGTGTTGTCGTCCTCGATTCATGAAAGAAATAATTACTTTATTAGCTCATTAACTGCTCAAGACGCTCTTGAATAAACGTTACTGAAAAATAATCACATAACATAATTTAACATTTTAAAAATGCTTATCAAAATTTTAAGAATAAAAAATGTAACGATCCACTGTTACAAAAGAATTTTGGCCGTTAATGTAAATAAGATGTATATAAATTTTAAATTTTCTATAATTTGAAATTTTTAAATCATTTCTTGAATATTAGAATGTTTATATTTCAGCATAATAACTTCGTTTTTTAGGATACTCGCTTAAAATTTTTATTTTAATAGAAATAAGTACAATCATTATTTAAATTTATTATTATTTAACTGATTTGAACTAGTTATTTTATTTTTAATAATCTTTTGTTAAAAAATCTGAAACTCTAATATTCTTACGTAGCCGGTACACTTCTGCGCATAAGGAGTTGCACAAAGAGTTGTTACATACTGCTTGATTACTAGTCCTGTTCAGCATCAGGTTCCAGCAATTGTTCCAACTCTCACATTATCACTGAAAGCTAGACGTCCGTAATTGATTCGATAAAAGATAATACCCAAAAGGCTAGATGATCCTCAACAAAGAAAATTCCTCTCTCTCCCTTTTTTATTTAATGACTCGAAATCAAAAAACTCTTACAAAGAAAAGGCTGCGGTGAGGAGTTGAAACAAACTAAGCGATTCCGATTTGTCTTTGTCATCTCTTTTCGGACAGGAAGTGAATAGTATAATGTAGTACCACATCACATCAAGCTGAAGTAACTTAACAATAATCAGTAGGTGCTGGAGGCAACAACGAAACTGCTAGCTGGAAGGCAACTTAATCAATTTGTAACATCTTGGCATAAGAATCTTGGTGATGCCAAGTATGGTTCAGGTTCCTACCGGAAGTCCCTTAGAAAGCTAATATAAACAATCTATTAAGAAACCACCTTTTCTTAACGTTTAATTAAAACGGAAGGTTAAGAAGGCGTTGACATTTGAGTAGATCTTGGGGGTTAAACTATCACGAGTCTCTGCACAAGGATAAGGCAATTCCTCCTTTTCAGCTTCGTACAAACCAATCGTGCATAATTTTCGGGAGTCTATATTTCTGTTTAATATTATCGTGTCTTATTTTAATTTATAAAATTTCAGTTATTTATTTTGCGAGATCCACCCGAGATTCATGCAAGACCTATATTAATAAATGACTGAGATTTATTGGACACAATAAAATACTATAATATTAAACAAATGATATGAAATTAATCTTCAGTTCGTTATACAGTATACACCCACTTGATGAAAATCGGTCATCTTTTTCTTTTTTTCCTGCTTTTCCAAGCAAACAACTTTCTGATGCACGACATCTATACCTCACCTTTTGAAGTGATATAATATACTTGCAAGTTGCAACTGTATGGATTTAGTAACTAAAACCGAACTTTCCACCTAATTTCATCCTCTCGTTACCATCTATATAAACCCTTTGTGTCCTTCTCCTTACACATCAAACACATGCACATCATCTGATTCTCCACTTAAATTTCCATTTACGCATTAGCCTAACTCAGAGTTCAGAGAATTGTAGGCAGCTATCATTTTTTCACATATTAAAAATGACGAAGCAACAAACCTTCTTCTCACTTACGCTTCTCCTCCTCCTCCACCTCCATGCCACCAAAATCACATCCCAATCACCAACTGCCTCTCCCGCAAAACCTCCGACTCCCGCACCAAAGACATCTCCAGTCATTCCTGTAAATTCACCGCCTCCCCCACCATCGGCACAGTCACCGGCCATGGTTCAGCCAATAGTCACAAAAGGCCCTCTTAACATCATTAAAGTCCTCAACAAAGCCGGCAACTTTGCATTCTTCATTCGCCTCATAAAATCCACACAAGAGGATCTTCAACTATTTTCCCAGCTCAACAGCTCAAGAGATGGTGTCACAATCTTTGCCCCGACAAACGGTGCTTTTTCAGCCATTATAAAATCAGGAGCACTTAATTCGCTATCTGATCAACAAAAGAGAGAGTTGGTTCAGTTTCATATAGTACCAAAATTCCTGTCAAGTGCCCAGTTCCAAACTGTGAGCAACCCTATCAGGACACTTGCAGGATCAGGCGCTCGGTTCCCTCTCAATGTGATCACAAGTGATAGTTCGGTGAACATTACCACAGGACTCACCAACACAACTGTTTCAGGTGTTGTGTACACAGACAACAAGGTCGCAATTTATCAGGTTGACAATGTGCTACTTCCTTTGGACATCTTTACTCCTAAGCCTCCAGCTCCGGCTCCTGCGCCGTTGAAAAAGAAGTCTGAAGGTGCAGAGAGCCCTGACGTTCCAAAGGTGACAACATCCGGTGCAGAGAGTTGTGTCGAGCATAAGAATCTGGTTATCTTTGGAGTTGGCATAGTTGCTGCTATATTTTGTTTGTGACACACAAGGTTCTGAGCAATGATTGAAAAATCTTGAATTGACGGTGCTGATGAATGGGGTGAGAGCCTTGAATAATTGCAATTTCCTCTCGATTACACAATTGTATCCTTTTTGAATAATCCTGAGTTTTGTACTTCCCATTAATCTTATTTTTCTTTTCACGATTGTATTTTGTACTCTGTTTCATACGGACTTGTATTACTTTCAACATATACAATGATTCGATGGCTATTAATTAATTTCCCATAATGCATGAAAAGTGGTTATGCTCTTTTCATTCAACTTATGTTTTACATTATTTTATGTGCATTGCACGTGAATAATAAGTAGAAACGTTTATTTTATAATACTTAAATCTTGCATAATACAAAAATAACACATCTTTTTAAAATAATTTTAGCTTTAACTTATATTTCCAAAGGCACTTTTCTTTTTGCCGAACACAATCATATGTTAGTGATGTAAAAGCAGCTATTTATGGTACATCAAAGGCATTTTCCCTGATAATCAACCATCCTGGGGTTTAGCATTGCTGCTTTTGGCTATCCAACAGAAGAATGTGGTTAACATATGTGAAATATATAATCGTCTGTTTTGAACCTAAAACAAAGCTAAATAGGGTTAATTAATTTTGACAGAAGATATGAGCTCAACTTCATGACAGTCGATCCCTTGTGGGACAGAAGCAAAGGACACCTCATCTGATAGCTCTATCCCAAACTGTTCAGTTGAGTTGTCAATGTAACTCCATTACCGTTCATAATGATTTGTTAAAGCTTCCAAATAATATTCCCAAGCTCTTGGAGCAACTAAGAAATCACCTTTTTAAACTATAAATTGAATTAGATTAAGTAATTTAAGGTATTAACCGTCTTTAAAAAGTTGTTTAAATAATTAAAAAATAGATACGATTTAGTAATTTAGATATGATGATTATTTATAAATCCTGAATTTAGTATTATAATAAAAATTAAAAAGTTATTTTTTGAATCTTTATATATTAATCTTAATTTCGAATTACATAATTTTTAAAAAATAGTATTTAAAATTTTTTAATTTTAGGAGATCCATTTTTTAAGTACATAATTAAATTGAATCTTGATGATTATTTGATGCATTCTATAATTTAATTATTATTTAATCAATTGATTATTTACAAAGCAGTTAATATACTTTAATTAACTCTATCATGAATGTATATTAACTTTGTTCTTAAATTATGTCTATCATTTAACATGAAAATTCCATGTTCTGTGAGCAAACAATAAATGGTGCCCATATTGAAGTGCGTTGAGGATTATTTCTTGCATCCCAAGAGCGTTACCGTGAATCGTTGACATTGGAGTAAATCTTGCACTTTTATCGGGAGTCCAAATTTTCTGTCCAGTTTTATGATGTTTTATTCTATTTCATAAATCTCAATCATTTATTTAAGCGAGTCTTACGTTTATTTATGCAGGATCCACACAAGACTCACATAAATGAATGATTGAGATTCATAAATAGAATAAGATACCATAAAACTGGACAGAAGATCTTGTCTCTCTCTTGGGTTAAACCATCACTGCACTTGATAAGCCAATAATTTGTGTTCTCCTGCTGATTGACAAAAGCCCCTCCGATGATGCGGGCAGAGCCCACACCAAACTTCATGAAAATCTCTCTTTCCCATCTCTTTTTCCTTCTTCTCCAAGCAAGCACCTTATTTACCTTATCTATCTCCAATTCTCCATTGATGCTTCACCTTTTGAAGTGATATAATAATGCACTAGCAACTCTACTTCTTATGTAACTAAGACTGTACTTTGCACCTAACCTCACCCTAACTTAGTTTCCATCTATAAAACACCCTTCTACTCACCTCTTTACACATCCAACACTTCTACACCACCACTAATTAGTAAATAGCTTCGTCTCACTCGACATGGCCAATATTATTCCAAAAATCTCAAATTCTCTTTTCTCATCCTTACTAATCCTCTTCCTATGCAGCACCATAACAGTTGCACAGTCACCAGCTCATTCACCAGCGGCGGCGCCGGCAAAGTCACCACCAAAGACATCAAAACCAGCTGGCCCTACCGACACTATTAAAGTACTCCTAAAGGCTAGCCATTTCATGTCTTTTGCCCGTCTCATGAAAGCCGCACATCTCGATACTCAATTGTATGCCCAACTCAACAGTTCAACAGATGGCATCACCGTCTTTGCCCCTACCGATACCGCCTTTTCAAACCTGAAACCAGGCGCCGTTGACTCCTTGAGCGACCTACAGAAGCAGGAGTTCGTGCAGTATCATATCCTGGGAAGGTTTCTGTCGCTTTCTGAATTCCAGACATTGAGTAATCCTGTAAAAACACTAGCAGGTACAGGCTCCAAGCTCTCACTTACCATAACTACCACAGACAACTCTGTGACTATCAACACAGGAGTAGTAAAAACAAGTGTAGCTGGGACTGTGTACACAGACAAACAGGTTGCCATTTACCAAGTTGACAAGGTTCTGCTTCCCGCGGATCTTTTTCCTCCTGCTACAGCTCCGGCACCGGCGAAACTTAGTGCAGAGAGTCCTGTAAGCATTGTTCCTAAGGATGCTTCTGGTGCTACGAGTTTTGGTGCGTACTACAATGGTGTGGCACTTGGTGTAGTTACTTTAATGTTTTTATTGTGACACGAGAGACAAACTATCGGAGATATGTTGGTGCCGCTTCGTCTATTTCTTCAGAGTTTGTGAATTTGGTGAGCTACACTAATCGTCGTTGATGATCAACCATGGCTCCGAGCACGTCAATAATATGAAATATGTATGATTTCAAGCGAACGAGTTTGTAATTTGAGGTTTATCACGAGTTCTTTACCGAGGATTCATCAACTGTAACGTTGACAGACTTTGGAAAAAAGAGATTTATGTTATTGATTTATAATTCTGATTGTTAATATGGTAAACTGTGAACTTAGCTTTTCAGACTTGCCAGATGCTCTGTCCATTTTTCAAGTGATACCTTGTTACATTAATCTCAATCATCGTTTATTTACGCAAAACTGATATAAATAAATAGCTGAGATTCAATGAGACAAAGAAAATAGATAGAGAATTTGTTCCCTTTTCAAATGTGATGCTTTAGCCAACTCTTTAATACTTTTTCTAAAATAGTTCTATCTAATTTTATTCTATGTCTAAAATGAGGTCATTTTAATCATTAGATAGAAATAGATTCAAACTTGTTTCGGCCATAATCCTGATTTTTGATAGAACAAGAGTTGCAAAACATGTATGTTTTGGATCTGACATTATCCTTTGAGTGTGTTCTTAAATTCAGTTAGTGTCAGTTCTTCATCTCCCATCTCTGTCTCGCTCTGGCTATCAACTTCCAATGTAAGATCCAGATCTGCGTCCTTCATCCACTCCAGATCTGCATCCTTCCTCCAGTTCTGCGTCTCCATTCCAGATCCTCAAATCTATGGGTCGGAAATCCAAACATTCTCCATCTTCTACCAAAAACCGTCCTCTCGCTACCACCAAACAACATGCCTCTTTGCCCTCTGCCACCTCAGCCACTGTCATTGCCGCCACCCCTGTCACTGCCGGCGGTGGCTCCTCCACCGTCGAAATCTCCGGCATTTTTTCCGGTGACTCTTTTCCGCCATTGAATACATCAACCTCCTCCACATTTTCAGATCTATTAAACCACCAAATCAATTCCACCATCAGCCCCTTTTCACCCTCTCTACCAATCAAAAATCCAACAACCTTCGGCCCACCCATTGCCTCTCACTCCGTCCCTTCACCGACAGCCACTCCACCACCTCCACCTGCCACGACTCACTCCACTGGCGTGCTGCTCGAACCGTCGCCTGCTCCTCCGGTGCCCCGTCCACTGTCGATATCTCCTAGCTCCGCCCCACCTGGGCCAGCTGCCGGCGTGCAGCAATCTGCTCTCCCAACCCCGACGGCCATCAGCAGCAACGGGAAGGAGCTTGTTCATGGGTTGCGTCCTCAACACCCAGCCCCTTCCCAAGTTGCCCCAAATAGGCTCCAAGCCCAATCAGCCTTTGGTCCACATTCCCTTGAAGGAAGCTCTCTTGTTGGGCTGAAGCTACAAGACCCAGCACCTATTGATGGGTTGGTGGGGCAGCCCAAACCCTATGGGCTCCATGAGCCTCCCAAGCATCCGGGCCCATCCACTCTTGCAGGAGGTAATTCTATTTCTGCCCGTGCTATCCATTCCGCTAATGCTGTGCATGCTACTGAGACTTTAGGCAAACCTAGGCAGCCTTTTAGGAAATCGGTAAAACAACAATCCGATTTCTCTTGGGCTGACAAAGTTCGCATCTCAACCCCCAATTCGAGACCTACATTTTCGGACTTGTCTCATGCCCCTTCGTCGGGACCCGTCGAGGTCTCGGACGACATTCTTGATGGTGGCCTTCATCATTGGGCCCGGTATCTGGTTGGTTTCTTTCCTGGCTACAATATGCCATTTCTTGCCATGCAAACGATGGCCATACGGGCCTGGAAGACCCTAGGTCTCGAGGATCTCTCATC
>JAOSBP010000008.1:4767247-4779948 GCA_027563825.1 Erythroxylum mucronatum | reverse complement strand
TCCTCCAAGGACGCATTTTTAGCCTGGAGGAGATCTCGCCCCTCCAGCTCGTCCTTCAAACCCTTTGTCTGCTCATGAAGATCCTGGACTTCCATGTCCAGAGCCTCCAAGCGTTGCAACGTGGCAAAGGACACCGTCGCAACCCGCATGCCGAGACGAACGAGCTCAGCACCCAACTCCTGGTTGCTCTTCTTCTCGTAGACCCGCTCGTCCGCAGGGGGAGTGACCCTCTCGGCGAGGTAACGAGACACCTCGATGTCCCCGATTGAAGCATTCTTGCTGAGCACAATGGTCGACTCCCATTGCCCAGCCTTGGTGACCACAGCCTTCCCCTCCTTCCCCTTACCCTTCAAATGTTTCCCTACCACGTTTTGACCTGCCGGGTTGGGGGGAAGTGCGTCCCTCTTCCTTTTCAACGGAGGCTCAGCATCCCCCTCCTCTACTGAAACTGTTTGCCCCGGGTCGACCGGCACAAAAGGAAGTGGCTCCAACTCAACCGGAGGATCCCTGGCGGAAGGAACAATCGTCGACACCGACGCAGAGGCCAACCCCGCGAGCAAAACGGCACCCTCGCCGGCCTCCGCCTCACTTCTCCTCTCCTGGGAGGCTTGCTCCCCGGACGCAGACGCTCGGACACCACCAGCTCCCATTCTCACCATGGCTGCACGACGATAAATCAAGTTAGAAGACAAAACTAAGAAGCAACAATTTAGCAATTGGAATAATCACAAGGGGTCAACCAGTCGGGACGATTTTCTCCTTTAGCTCGCTAATCCGAGGCGGGGGACTAGCGAGGAAAGAGACGGCCGAGGCCCCCTGGGGGTATCCCTCAATGAGCCGGTCGAAGTTGTATCTACCAAGCTCCTTAATACGACCGATCACCTCCCATTCCTCCCTACTGAGGGACAGGGTTGACGCGTCGTTCCACTGCTCGGCTAGCGGGTACCTCCACGGTCGGCATTCCGAGGAAGACCCCGGGGACTTCACAAAGAAGTACTTGATCCGCCAGGAGGGTACCTTGGAAGGCGTCTTGGCCGGGCGATACCGGGCATCCCTATATTGTAAGAATGGGATTCCAGCCCCGGCGCTCGGACTATGACTCATCCTCAGAAAATGGCGTAGGATGCCGACGGAGGGTGGATGGCCGAACTGATGGCACAATAGTGCTAGCCCGTTTATGAACCTCCAGCTGTTCGGAGGAATTTGGCTCGGCAACATCCCGAACGTGGAACATACTTCGTCGACGATCGGAGCATAAGGGAGTCTCATGCCGCCCACCGTAAAAAAACTGCCGGAGACAGCAAAATATCCCCCGAAGTTGCTGTGGATCCGTTCGTTCTTCAGCGCCACTCGAGGCCCCCAGGACCCGGGGATCTTAAACCTGTTAACCAACTTATTCAACTCCCCGCGGGTCATCGACGACGCAGTCTTCGGCGGCGCCTCCACAACCATACCGTCTTTTCTCTCTCTCACCGCCACCTCCCTCGCAACTCCGGCCATACTCTCAGAACTACTACTCGACATACTCACCCAGGAAAAGATTTTCGGGAAAAGCAAGAAGATGAAAGGAAGAAACGTACCTATTCAACGGAATAAGGTCGGGGATTTGTGCGACAACGGAAAACAGCCTCTGGAAATCGCAGGTAGGGAAAGACAGAAGAAGGCAAAGCAAAGGCGACAAGAAACAGGCGTAAAGAACGACAACTGACCTGCCACCCTGAGTATTTATAGGCGAACGCTCAGACGAGCCGTCCAATCAATTTATCACACGCGGCGAACTCCGAGCTACGTTGGACACGCGGCAAGATCTGAACCGCGGGAATTAGGGTTTTTTGAAATTCGGAGAGGCGCAGCAGTTGAAAGGACGATACGTTTCGGATTCTGACGGCTGTGCAACGGCTACAAGGACGATCCGCTTCGGATCCTGAGCAGCCGTCAGAGAGCCTCGAAATTCGGAAAGGCGCAGCGGCCGTCAGAAAGCACGCGCCATCAAGCAATAAATGCTTCGGGCAGCCCGAGGGTCGCCCAATGATGACTCCAACCTACTTCTGCAACAAGCTGTCACGCATCACTCGTCAAGACCGATCAGTCGTGGGCCCTCATCCATCCCAAATCAATACGAGCAGATTAGGCCTAACAGGTCGGCATCCGACCAGTCGAGGCCGCTCGAACTGTCACACGACCGAGCTATAGGGACGACATCTGACCAATCGGCCATATACTCAGCTCTTCTCCTTACGACCTATGCCGCGACGGTCGAGCTACAACAACCTACTCCTTCAACCCTTCTCTTCGCTCAGGTCCGAGGAGTAGGGGGGGCTTATGGTTGGGTCGGTATTCGCCAGGGACCCAAGGACCGACAGGACCGACGGATCGGTCCGTCGAAGGTGTAAGCCCAGGCCCAATTCATACTCCTCCGATACAGGTTGGTCATCTGAGAGCACGCGCCGTTCAATAATAAATGCTGCAGGTACCTTAGTGTGCCGACAGCCTCCCGGCAGGGTAGGACTTCCGGACAGAGACAGGCGGCGCTGTCTCCTGAGCTCAAAGATCGTGTCATATATAAGGTAAAATTTCGTCACAACAGAGGTACGCAATGAGAAACCTCGCTCTAAAGCTTTCACAGCATCCCCACCCTTACAAAAGACTTACTTGAGCGTCGGAGGGGCTATTTGAGACCTCACCCCCGACGGGCCTTACTTTGTTTTGCAGGCATTTCTACACGAAGATCAACCCAGGAGATAGCCAATCGATGGATCCGAACGGCTATGCATTATCCGGCCAGAATCCGGCTGAACCAGTTATATTTATGTAATAACTACAGTAACATATCGTGTGAATATTCTTATATAAGATTATAAGTTTATGCATAGATTCCCGTTTATATAATAATTTTACAAATATAGAAATACAAAACATTCTGTTCTAGAAGTATTTCTTCTTTCTGCACCTATAATAGGGTCATCGATTATAACATAACCAGAATCGATGATAGACGACTGCAATGATATGAACAGTAACAGCAGCACAAGCAAGCTCCAATAGTTATGGCGCAAAAAGACTTGAGTTAAAAGAATTTTTGTATACTGATATAGAAAATATGAAAAATTAATTAAAAGATAACATTAATCAAGATAAATTTAAGTAATACATAATTGTTAAGAAATTAAATTGTAGTTAATATGGATAGATACAGCTAATATAAATTGTTCGGTACCAAAATTTATATGGCAATTTATTATGTTCATAAGCATGGTGCTCTGTCAAGGACACTCATAATCATGTCTGCAATTTGAAGTGATGTTAGTGATTTTTACCTCTCTCGATTACAATAAATTGTACATTTGCTTTAGGTCGAAATTTCGTTAACATGTACTCTCTAACTGTTGATTTATGACATATTTTGAAATCTTATATCGAAGAATTAGAAAGATAGGGGAGTCTACTTAAGTTATAAAAGGAAGACTCTTTCTCCTATTTTAAGCATCCCAAATTTGTCTTTTATAAGATAAAATTTGTTTTCTTCTTTTGTAGCATTTCACTTGTATTATTTTCATAAAATAGTGAAATATTAATTTAGTAGTGTCTGAGAAAGTAGGCATAATTGACTGAATCTCGTTAAATTTTGGTATTCGTTATTTGCCTAATTAATGGTTATTGTTGGGTGTAGTTGTAGTGAATTATTGTACTGTTAAATTATATTTCTAGGAAAATTCTGTCTAGGATATTAGAATTTAAGTGGGACCGTCTATGACTATCTGGTCTTTCCTAGAAATTTACCTGATAATTTTTCAGTACAATCGTTTACATTCTATTCACCTAGGCAATAGTGATCAAGGATTCAAGGTGAATTCGTCATTATTGATGGAAATTAATCCAGAGTTTCACAACACTAACAACTTATTTATTAAACAATTAAGTGATTAACGATTTACATTTTTTTTCAGAAAAGATCCTTATTCTGTCAAATGAAGCATTTTTAATAAATATATTTTACATAAAATCTTAACAACATTTTTAGAAGGTGAAATGGAGATTTTACATAATTTCTTTGTAATACAATAAGAGTTCGTCATAAATGATTTAAGTCGTAATTATTTAATTTATTTAAAATATATAATTAACAAATGATTACATTTTTTTAAGAATACTCCCACCTTCTAACAATGTTGTTAAGATTTTATGTAAAATATATTTATTAAAAATGCTTCATTTGACAGAATAAGGATCTTTTCTGGAAAAAAATGTAAATCGTTAATCACTTAATTTTTAATAAAGAAGAAGTTGTTAGTGTTGTGAAACTCCGGATTAATTTCCACCAATAATGACAAATTTATCTTGATCACTATTGCTTAGGTGAATAAAATATGAACAATTGTACTGAAAAATTATCAAGTAAATTTCTAGGAAAGACTGAAGGGTCATAGATGGTCCCACTTAAATTATAATATCCTAAACATAATTTTCCTAGACATGTAATTTAATAGCACAATAATTCACTACAATTATACCCAACAATAGCCATTAATTAGGCAAATAATAAACACCAAAATTTAACGAGATTCAGCCAATTATGCATACTTTTTCAAACACTACTAAATTAATATTTCACTATTTTATGAAAATAATATAAGTGAAATGCTATAAAAGAAGAAAACAAATTTTATCTTATAAAAGACAAATTTGGGATACTTAAGATAGGCGAAAGAGTCTTCCTTTTATAACTTAAGAAGACTCCCCTATCTTTGTAATTATTCAATATGAGATTTCAAAATATGTCATAAATCATCAGTTAGAGAATACATGTCAACGAAATTCGATCTAAAGCAAATGTCCAGTGTCCATACAGAGTAGTCAGAATCAGTAAACAGATATCTTGAAACCAAAACTTGAGAAAGCAGATAGATATCTGAGATTTCGAACTTGAAGGAAATATTCAAAGTGGGTAAAGGTGACAGTTCACCAAAAAAAAAGAGAGGGTAAAGGTGATAGCACGACGTTGAAAACCTACTAAATATCAAACTTGTAGTGTACTCTTTTTGGGCAAGTCCAACACGGTTTACCTAGAATATCTCAAACCCAAAAGCAAGAAAAAGAGATAGATTTAGTCTAAAAGAAAAAGAGATTCAAGGACATGGAAAGGAAAAGAACCAAACACTTGTAAGAAAAGAAAATGTGGGGAAAGGATAAATTTGAGTGAAAAATACTGGAACGCATCACATGTTAGTTTGCAATCGCGTCACATTTGCAACATGGACAGGTAACACAAACATCATATTTATGTAAAAACAACTGGGAAATACAATTTTAATTTTTATTGTTATTTTAAGTTTTTTATTGTACTCATATTTATTTATTTTTAGTTCATTATATAATAATAAATATTGGTGTATTTTTCATTTCAATAAAATATTTTATTTTTATTTATTCTTATAAAATTTTTATCTTATTTATTATATTCCGGTTTCATAACGGTTCATTACCGGTGAACCTCTAAACCTTAAACCTTTCCTTCAAACGGTTCGATGTCCGGTCCGGTTTTAAAAACATTGATATAGACAATTGTAAGAGTAGCTTCTTTCCAAAAGGTTTCCCGACAAGAGGAAGGATTAGATTAGCTTAGATAATATCAAATATGTGTCTATGTTTTCGTTTAGCCTACCATTATGTTAATACATACTTTGACAAAAATTTTAGATCAAGGAAGAGCCCACAAATCATTCTATTTCCAAAGGCTACAATCTAACGGTAAACCTTTCATCACCAAACAAACTATGTTTTAAATTTTTTTTCCAGCTTGATTATTATTTTCTTAATTAAAACCATTAATCATTTAAAGTTCCTAATCAGTTTCTTCATCTGCAAGTTGACAAATTTCGAACAACTTTCTTATATATATATATCTCATTGATTAATTTGTAGAAAATATACACCATATGAAAGCTAATTGTTTTATAGTATTTTATGTACTTCAATAATTGATAAATAAATAATAAGATATTATTATTAAGTACTTGAATTAGACGAAATATCAAAAATTTTGAACCTTATAAAATATCTTATACCATGTCTGCAAAAGGGAAAAAATCGGAGAAATGATAATATGTCTAATCAGGTTGAACAGATCTCAATATTCAATATTAATAGTTTCAAATTCAATGAATCTTAAATTCTACTAAAATAATGTTATTTTAGCAGTAAAAAATTATACTATTTTAAGCTTTTAAGTCGAATTTAAATTTGATTTTCAAATTTGACCCTTTAATTTTAGACTGAATTAATAATGTCAATCTTAAAATATATAGTCTATGCTCTTCTTAAGTCAGAATATAAATGTAAATTTAATTCATTATATGGCACTTATATATGTTTATGAGATATAAAAAAATCCAAGTTAATTAATCAAATTTGAGCCTTATTCTTTAACATTCCTCATCATTTGAGAGATATGAGATGCAATGGAATTGTTTGCATTACTGATTCGGTCACACCGGATAAGACGATGAGCAAGCACACTTGAGCTAGTCACGACTCACCTCACCCCCTTGTATCAAGTTGCTTGGTTGAAGGGAACAAAGCCTCAAGTCTTGGATTGGTGACGCCGGTTTTGGAGGTCTCGTGCGCGATAATCGTGCACGTTGGATCTTGGGATTTACGGGGTTTATTGGCCACGCCACCAATCTCAATGCTGAGTTGCAAGCCATCCGACATGGGCTACATTTGGCTTGGGATCATGGCCACCGCAAAGTGCTCGTGGAATCTGATTCGCAAGAAGCAGTTCATCTGATAACTAATTCCTGCTCGCTTACTCATCCTTATTTTAGTCTTATCGGCGACATTCGTAGTTTGCTTGCTCGTGATTGGTCTTGTGCTCTTTCTCATATCCTTCGCGAAGGCAACCAATGTGCAGACTTCCTAGCTAAGCTTGGATCGTCGAGTGCTCAGCGTTTAGTCTTGTGGGCCAATCCAATTCTAAGCTTGTGATCGTTGTTTCAAAATGATGAGAGGTCCATCGCCTTTTTAAGGCGTTAGTTTATTTATTTACTTTTTTATCTCCTGCACCAAAAAAAAAATCTCTTTGTATGTCTATTAACATTCTCGATTAATAAAGTACATATGGATGTGGACTAAGATGTAAGCTTAGAACTTGTAAAAGAAGAAGGCCTAGAAAGCGCGCCGAAACTTTGCCATGCAGCCCAAAGGAAAAGATGATCACCAATAGTATAAATGGGCTCACTTTAAGTCCAAGGATATAACAGAGTTTTCATTACAATCGAGTTAAACGTTGACTTTTTATGATCCAGGCTCCATACAATATAATAATAAATAATAATAAATTATTAATTTTAGAAAATTGAAAAATTATATTATAAAGCTTACGAACTGTGAATAATCACCACTCCGGACCACTTAATCAAGACTCATCCACTCAACCCTTACAATCGAGTTAAGAATGTGACCTATTAAACTTATAGAATTAACTTAATGGACATGCTTCTTTAACTATTTATATAATTTTTTCAATTTAAAAAATAAAATCAAAACCTACTTAGCTCATCCTGCTTTTGGTGCACGCCCTAAACCTTTAAAAATTAGTATATAACAATTAGATAATAATTAATAAATCAATTGGTTTTAATAAAAAAAGTAAATCAAACCAATAAATTGAACATTTCAAAATTTTTACAATTAATTCAATCGAATTAGTTCACTTTTTTAATCATTAATAAAATGCTAGATTAACTAGATATTTTAAAATTATAAGAAATGAAATCTTTGTTACTTTCACTAAATATTTACATTTTTATATTTACCAAATACTGGTATATGTTTATATTCATCTTAGTTTATTCCCAACTGATATAATTTTATAAGAGCTTGAAATTGCTTGTAACAAAGACAAGTCAAGGCAGGGACAGAGCTACGGTGGAGGCAAGTGGGGGGCACTTGCCTCCCACAGTTTTCAACAAATTTCATGAAAAAAAAATTATTATTTTAAATTTTACCCCTACAAAAAAATAAAATTTTGCTTTATTAAAATTTTGCTTTATTAAAATTTTGCACCCATTCAAAAAAAATTCTGGATCCGCCCCTAAGTCAAGGTATTGATTAATTTTTGATGAGTATAAGTTATCTTTTGTAATTCTATATTGACGTGGATCAGATATTACTTGAACATGTCTAAGTTTTATCATTCTTGGTTGTAATTGATTATAGAATAATCAAGTTTATAATAGATTTAGTAATAAATGTGTATACCTCCATTCCGTTTTTTGTTATATAAGATGAATTTTTAGCAATTAAAAATATTGTCATATAAGTACAAGTACTGTACAAGACAACTCATATCAACACTAAAAACCAGGTTCACATGAATCTAGGTTACAATAGAGTCCTTATTCAATCCGGATTTAGACCACCTGTTTTTAAAAGTTTGTCACTCTGTTCTCATTTAGATCTATCCATTCAATTTTCCTCAGTCTCGTTTTTTGGATGAGTGGATCTCAATAAGAACAGAGGCTTTTAGGAATAGATGGTATAGGGTAGCTGCAGATTTTAAACAAAGTAACCTACCATCATTTAGAATATTATCTAGAACATACTTTCTTTGACTAACATGAATACCTTCCACAGACCTTGCAATCTCTAATCCCAAAAATATTATATTGGTTTATTTAATACTGATTATTGATTCCACATTCATTTTCCCTACTTTCTCTGTTTCTACTATATAATTCACCACATGTTTCTCTTCTGCTTTTGATCTTTGCTCCTTTAATTTCTTATATCAGTCTAGATATCCATGGATTTTGAAACATCTTTAGTATGCCCTACCATTTTACAGAAATCACATTTCAACTCAGATTCGTCCACTGCATCTTTTCTTTTATAACTTCCTTTCCCTCCTTTAGCTGTCTTGTTCATTTGTCCTTTGACTAGCATTGCACTATTTTTGTTATTTTCAGTAATTCCCACATGTATTTCCTTTTGTTCTCCACTGTCAATATTATTGAATAAGCTTTGTCAAAACTTGGTAGTGGATCCATAACCAAATTCTGATTCTTAACATGATCATAATTGTCATTTAATCCCGCTAAAAAATGTATTAATTTATGACTTAAGATTATCTCCCCCATTTTTTTCCCAGTACCATAAATGCAATGACTCAACGAACACTTCGACATTGCAATGTTCGAGAAGATTGTTTGAGAAGATAACATTTTGATTAAAGAAAAGCCACCGATGATGAGCCAAGTTTAAATTTTCAAGTAGACTGAAGCCAAACAGTTTACAAAAGCCCAAGAAGTGAGTATACAGGACCGACCCAATACTGTAGCTTGCATTCTTGATAAGTCTTCTAGAAGAGCTCCTCCACACCTGCATATCACCGGATTTAGTCACTCAACCGTTACAGCTATACAAATAACCAATAATGTTATTCTGTTACAGATGATCACAACCATTGGATCAAAACAAATAAAAGATCAATGGTCAATATCAATACTTGTACCATGTATAAATATGCATATCTATCAATGAGAAGATACGAAGCATTTCCACAAATTTATTTCTTTGCATTCAGTTTTTACATGTAACTCATCCTAGAGCTTCTTTAGTCTTGCAAAATATCTAACAACATTCATATTTCCTTGTGTAATTGTACTTACTTCTCTTTGTAACTAATAAATAATAGGATCATTACATTTCCCATGCCTCTTCTCTAATTCCTTCCAAAGTTGAAAAGTACTCAAAGCAAATAAATAAGCATTAACGATATCGTTAGAGATTAAATTCAGTATCCACGAGATAACCATATACTATAGACTCTACACCATGAATCATAAACTGATGAATTTTCATATGGTATTTTATAACTGTCATTTATGAATCTTAACTTCATTTTTGCCTTGAGAGCTAACTATATAGCACAACTCCATGAAAGATAATCATTACTTGTTAATGGAGTTGTTACTAACGTCATTTCAAGATGATCAGATCCTTGCAAAATCAATGAATCATTCACACTTTGATTAACAAAGTCCTCCGTTCTCAAACCGAAATCTTCTTCCTCCATACCTTGATGAGGATAGTTAGTAGAAAATCAACAAAATCTACAAGCTCACTTCAACAGAGACTTGCTTTGCTTTGATACCATGAACAAGTTTAAGCTAAAAACTATTTTCTTCTCTTTTATTCAATAAAGTTGTAGTTCCAAACTTTTATTCCCAAAAAAACTCTTTTAACTAACTAACAAAATAACCATCTAGGATAAATAACTCTGTACAAATGGAATCAGTATTAAGTATTAAATAAACCAATATAATAGTTGTTGAATGAGCTAGACTGCTACCTCCAACTATAAAAGAGCAAATCATAACTAGAAACTCAAAACCAAAGATCCAAAAATTTTTAAAAATAGCACACATAAAATTTGAATTCATGTCACCATTTTCCCATAACCAAACTAAACAAAAAAGCCTAGGTATGTAGGATAGAGAAAAAGAAAAAGACAAAAACATGGTTAGTAGAGAGATGAAGGGACATAGAGGATCACTAAAAGAGGTCCTTGGGATAGCAGGAGAAATAAAACGAGGAAGTCATTAATAGAGGAGGGTAGAACAACAGCATAAATAAAAAATAAAGGAAAAAAATATTCTTTTGATTTTAGAAATTAGTTGTCATAGCACATACAAACAACAAATTAAATTATTATCTCACATAAAATAATGAGTATTAACATCAAAATTTGATTTTGGAAAGTAATTTGTGAATCTATGATGACTACACTAATCTACCTATAAGGTATAATGGTCAACTGAGAAATTCAAATTAGTCAATAGTTGTTATAAATTTTGTTTAATCTTTCTATAATCTATTAAGTCCCTTCAAAATAATATTTCATAAAAATTTATGTTCAAAATTTCAAATAGTATTTAGTTATGATAACAAATTAAACTAACATATTTTTATCAAAAAAATTTATTTTCCTTAAGCTTTATCATCTTAATTAATTAACCACGCACCTTCTAACCATCTAATATTAATCTCTAAATTAATTAATAACTATTAAAAATATTCATAAAATATTAATTCTCATGAATTCATAGGTATCATTAACTCAACTTTTGGAATCTTATATTAATCTCTAAATTAATTAATAATTATTAAAAATATTCATGAAATATTAATTTCCATCAATTTACAGATATATAAATTCAAAATTTTGGTATATTTAGATCCTTTTGAAAACACGCGACTTGACCGGAGAGGTGAATTCAATGAATATAACCACAGGGCTTACCAATACAGCTCTATCCGACACTGTGTATTAAGATAACCATTTCATTATATATCAAGTGGACAAGGTTCTTCTTTCCCCTGAGCCTTCCGCACCGGCAAAGGCCGTCGATGCACAGATATCGGATACTAATGTTCCTGCTAAAGATACTTCTCGTTCTGTAAGTTTTGATATGAGTTACGGACAAAATATGCTGCATTTGCGGGTTAGTTTGATTGCTGTGATATTCTCTTTGTGACAAAAATAAGCTCTAATGATGAAATGCTGGATCTATCTGTGTTGGTCCCTACTTTTGATGGTACTAACATATTATGTGCTTTTGAAGCTACCCCTCTTTGTGTAAGATTGAAGTTAAATTTTGAAGCTTCCTTTTTCATTTCGAGACTGACAGAAGTCCGTGACTACTTATATTGTACAGCCTAGCGAATTTGTTATTAAAATTTGATCTAAAGGAGGAAGAATAGTCTCTTCTTTGGACAGACGTGATACATATATATGGATGTTTTTGTATTTCAAATATTGCAAGAACAAAGGTGTGTTTTGTTGGTTTAGAAAAAGTCGCCATATATTCCATAAGTGTTTAACAGCCTTGTGCCCACGACCAGAAGCTGAAATCCACGGGCAAAAATCGAGCAGTAACCTTTTTGTTACTTTAAGAGAAAAGCTTGTGCCAGATGTAGTTTTTCTGTTCTTTTTTTTCTTCCCCTGTTATGTATATGAAGCTGTCCTTTCTCGTTTGCTACTTTGCCTGTGGTTTAGAAGGAGGAACAGGGAAAGACCTGCGTATGCTTTAACATCAACGTCTTTATTACACAGTCAAGGTACTAACTAATTAATCAATCATTTTTTTAACCTAGTAGTAAACAGAAAAATAACTCCTTTTTCTCTTAAATTAAATAATGATAGATATTTTGTCAAGCACGAGGTATTTTTCCTACATTTGACGTCCAAAATAAATCTCAATTAAATTAATATATATATCACCAATAAAATATTGCCACCTTGAATTACAATATAAAAGTTTCATTAAACATAAAATGTGAATTTTCAAAATATATAAAACATAAAATGTGAATTTTCAAACTATTGTTAGACTAGAGCTTATAATCAAGTCGGATATAATTAACACTTTCAAAGGTACTAATTACTTGCTTCTACTAGCTAGATTGGTTATTATACTATAGTAGAAGCTCTTTAAATTAATACTCGGTAAATTAATAAACTCTCTAAGATAATATTTTTTTCTGATCCCGACTTGGGTCAGTTGAAAATTTAACAAATTTCGATAAGATAATAAGATAATATATTTTCAAAATACCCCTATTTAAATATAGGGTCCCATTAATATCATAAATTAATAATTATATAAACTTACACAAATATAACTAAGACAATTTAGTAA
>JAOSBP010000008.1:4756161-4767147 GCA_027563825.1 Erythroxylum mucronatum | reverse complement strand
CAATCAATTACAAAAATCTCTTTAAATTAATAAATATTAATTTATCGGTTAATTAATATCTCTATAAAATAATAAATGTCATGATCCCAACAATATTAATTTATAAAGGATTTACTGTACATTGAACTTTCATGTGCATGTTACAATACCTTCTTATTGTTGCAAGTATAATTATTGGATCTAATCCTCCGCAAAAAGTAAGAAATTCTGAATATTTTAACCAAATCAGGGGGAAAAAATGGAGTTGCTCTCTCGACAAAATTGGAATAAAGTTGAGCCAAAAGATCTCGATTCAAGATAAATTCATGAAAAAGTAGAATCTCTTTAGGATCTACTCCAGTATTTAGAATCGGAAATTAATAATTTATAATAACTTAATAAGAAATTCATAATAAGAGTAAATATTTATTTATTAGAATTCGGTACCAAGTTTTGTGTGAATTGTGAAATATGTTTTTTGTTTTTGTTGTAACACTTTCTTAAAAAAGTTTCGATTCAAAAGATCGGACTAATGACATATACAATATTTAAATTCTCGATGTAGATGTTACATAGTTGGTTCTCATCTTTTAGAGATTACGAGTGTAATAGGAGCATCCGTCGACCCACATGAACTCTAAATTTTCCAATTATCCATCAACCATTTATCACATTATAAAGCAAGTATGTCAATAGTATATAAGATCCAATATAGATCTTAAGATCAACAATTCGATTAAAAATATCTTTATAACGAAGAAGGCAAGTAGGACTTGGCCAAAGCGGGTAGAGAAGAACACGTCAAAGAGCAAAATTTCAAAGTCTTCCCCAGGCCTAGCTAGGTTATCTTTGTTTCCCTATTGCAGAATCACTAGTGACTGATCTACTCGTGGACTTAGAATGAAGTCGTTTCTTAATCTTGGAAATCCAAGCTTCACCCACCAATTTAGAATTATCAACCCAAAATTTTGAAAGCAACCAACTATATACTCAATGAAAGTTGCTGACTTAAATAAGGTGCAACACACAGCAATGATTAGCAAAAGAAAGTAAGTAGGTTCTACTATACCAAATCTGAACGCAACTACATTTTCTTTTTGACTTGGCACTATCCTATTTATGTTCTAACTTCTAAATTAAGCTTTTCTTAGTGATATGAAAGTTTGAATTTTGGATGTCTCAAAATTAGAGTTCAGATTACTACTTAGCTTTTTGTCCCTCAAAATTATAATTTTAATCCTTCATCAAAATTTAAATATTGAAAACATAAATAGTAATAAATAAAATAAAAATAGATAATTTAAATAAAAAAGTGTAGAACATCACTAAATTTGTAATATTTTATCGTGTTTTTAAGTATTAAAAATTGAAATTTTAATGCTAAAAATTAAACAGGTCATAAAATATTGATAATCTAAATCAAAATTTTAGAACACACAAATTATTCCATCTATCAACTGATCACGAGTTATTATTATTATTAATATTATTAATTTCAATTTTCATTTTAATTTCTTTTTTGACTTTTTAGTTATTTTATTCTAATTTTACTTTTATTTATCATTTTATTACTTATTTATTTATTTATTTATTTTTATTTTCATTCATTTACGTGAGTCATCTGGAAACAACCTCTCTATTAGTTAAAGATAAAGTTGCGTAATACTGGACCTTCCAATACCTCTTGTCTCGGCGAGATTCCTACTGGGTGGTGGTGTTATTGTTGTATCTACCGATCATGAGTTATAGTTTGATATTGAGTTAAATAAAAAATTTTGAAACTTAAAAACTGATTTGTAACGTTAATTTATGGGTATTCTAAGTAGGTTAGTTTCCAATTTTATTTTACATTGTTGTAACGTTTACTTTAGATATGTTAAAAGAGTAAATTATTGAAACATCTATAATTTAATCTTTTATTTGTCTCCAACTTGTATAAAGAGTAAGGCTTACACGCCGATGGCTATAAATTATTGAAACATCTACAAGTGTTAGTACTCAAATTCATAAAAGGAAGTCGCTTCGCTACATATTATCACAATGTTTAAGTGCACATCAATTTTATGCAAGACAAGACATGTCAATCACAACAACTTGGAAATTAAAGAAAGAGAGATCAGAGAATCTAACTACATGTGGACTTCTTTAGTGAGCATAAAGGCATACAAGTATGTCGCATCTTGTAATATTAAAATAAGAAAACTAGCATGGGTAGATCGGTTAGTAATTTTGCAGGATAATTTGGGACAAAAACTAAGGTTCGATTCCCGATAACAAAAACGCATGGGCTGCTTTGCTAAGTGGTCAACCGAAATCAAACTGTTATTTAACCCCTAACAATCTGGTCGGGCTTGAGTGTAGGGGCAGAGGTGGCTGATTCCACCTTTTAGGACAAAATAAGAAAAACTTTTAATGATGACTTCAAATCTGCCGTTAATGAAGATATACTATGATAAGAACATTTTATAATAAAAATCACTTTTAGACAATCAATCTTAATTAATTCCTTTGACCTCAAGTAATTTTCCAATTTGATTAACATTAACGCGTAATTAGTTACTTTTGGGTTTGAAAAAGAGGAGAGGAGCGGATCCAAAAAGGTAACGTTTGAAGATCTCAACTTAATGGTCACTCACAGCCGTCACAGTAGAGTAGCTGTGGTCACTGTCACAGTCTCTAACTGTAAACAGTGTTACTACGGTTTGTTCAACGTCAGGAAAGTAAAAACGAAACTACGAACTACATCTACATGCATTCGGGGGGCCCACAACCTCCGCCCTTGCCTTTTCGTTTGCCATATCTGTCTCTTTCTGTCAAGTCTCTTCCACCATGCAAAGTGGTCCCCACTTTGTCCCTTGACCACTCACAAGTCACAAGTGTCAGTCTCTGGAGTTGACTCGGTTTCTTCTGGCGACCGCAACTCGGTGTCCATGGCTGAGTTGCACCTTTCTCAATGTATTATGCGCTTTAATCAGGTAAATCGAAAGTGTTTTAAGCTATCCTCATGCAATTTTAACAGTAATGAACTACAGTAGCCTTACCTTCTATTTGCAGATAACTTAATTAGTGGCGGCCAGATGTACTGTATTGACTCATGTCCACGACTGAACCTAAAGTTGCGAACTTGACTAACTCTTGTTGAAAGAATGGTCTTCTTGCTTCACCTCCGACACCAAGAAAATCTCTTGTTAAACTTCCCTCGACCTCGCTAGAGCCCCCATGGAGAGTAGCAGTTGTGACCTTCGTTTGCTGGTTTTGCTTGCCGTTTGCTTGCATCGCCAAATGATGACTTACGTTATTACCAAGGATCGAGTTGGAGAATCTATCATTCGAAAAGTTTCCGTCTTTTGCTAATGGAGTTGAAGAAGATAGAGAAGTCACTAAGTCATTAAAGTTCTCAGCTTGATTCGGTTGCCTACTTAGAAATTTCAGGGCTGACACGTTTGAAAGAGACGAGCTCATTGATCCAATGTTACTGCCGTTGTTAAATGCTGGATTGCTCCTCGTAGATCCGATTTGGGCTGCTTTTTGTAAGAGGGCGGTGGCTGACATATGAGCGGTCGAGCCTTGTTGCTGATTCTGGTTTGAATACAAAGTAGTGACAGATTCAGACAAATCATTGTTCTCTTCTTCCTCTTTTATTCCTTGTTGCATTGAGAGATTGACGCCTCCCGTTAACGACGTTCCTTCGTGGTACTTGTTTAGCCACTGAGTTTGTGATATAGATCCAAGCATATTCACAGGTGTGGTTTGACCCATCTCCGGCAAGGAAACTAGGCTTGGTTGCAAAAAAACATTAGAACTATTTGCTATGTCAATTGGATTCAGCGGAGAACATGTGTGGTCTAGCCAAATTGGCAACCTTTGCTTTTGTCCATCAACAGTAAGACTTGTCATCAACTCTGATCCGGCGAATTCTGGCCTGAACATCGATGAAAACTGAGATATTCCGGCCGCTTGCATGTTACTGTTAGCCCCATTGATCAAGTTTGCATTAATTGCAGTAGGAACTGAGGTGAATCTGGCGCTTTCTTCGGCTAAAGCATCACAGAAAGCTCTGTGTGTTATGAAACTATCTTTCCTGTTATACAATGCACAAACCTCGTCTCAGATAAGCCGGAAATACATTTATTCTTAACCAACCTTTAGATGGTCAGAGCCCATCAAATTCTAAAACGCACATCGAATTAATACCATCAAACCAACACCTGAAGCATTGAATTTTTCAACAAAGTAATCATATGAACTAGAGAATGTTTGTGAGATCAATAAGGAATCAACAAAGGTAGAGACTTGAAAGCCGCATAAACTAACATATAGTTATATACCTGGAGAAGAGTGTACCGCAGTCACATCTATACTCTCTAGTCCCACAAATCTTGCTATGAGCCTTCCAATCTGATTGAACTGCGTACTTCTTCGAGCATTTCTCACACTTCCACTTCTTCTCTCCATGTTTTCTGCTATAGTGCTTCTTTATTCCAGTGAGGTCACCTAGGGCTCTTGATGGGTCGTGGTGCACACAGCTTCTTTCAGGACAGATATAAACCTTTTTCCGCACCTCCTTGTTCGATTTTTGCTTCAGCTTCCACGGAAGATTGTGGCCTCTTCGATGGAGCTGAAGGTTTTGGTCCCTCTGAAAACCCTTGTTGCAGATTTCACATATGAATCTATTCGTTGCCATGAGAGACTTTGGTGATAGAGCGACGACTTCTGCATCTGGATCTGCTTCAAAAAGACAGCAACTATATTCATTAGGGCCTATGCAAGCAAAGAACTGCGGATGGATAACTGTACTTGCCTGGTGTTCCTGGTAAATTTCTCTTCCTTTTCGCTGGATTTGTCGCAGGATTAGGGTTAGGGTTAGGTGGTGGTTCTTGGTTCAGGACTCTGATTGTGGAGGGGATAGAAAACCCATCTTCAGACATCATTTTTTTGCCTGAAGTTTTAGAAGAAATGGGTGTGTCTGCTAAAACTAGCCAAACCGGAAGAACTATCGTGAGGGTTTAGACAAAAGTACCTACCTAAAACAAGAAAGAACAAATTAAACCTTCGGAGCAAAGCATAATCCAAAGGAATCCATCTAAATTCTCCCTTCAACTCTCCTCCTATAAAATGAAAGAACTCAAATTAAAACTTGTCTCCAATTCCATAACTCGCATCTTTCTTTCAAAAAAACCAGCTTTGTTTGAAGCCAAGAACAAAACACCAAATGAAAGGATGTATATAAACGGAATCTCTCTCTCTCTCTGTATCTCTCTCCCCTCTCCCGCTCCCCTTCTCCCTCTCCCTCCTTATCTTACACGGCTCCTATCCAAGTCAGTCAGCCAGAAGACTCAGCTGGACCACTATATACGTTACAAAACTGATAATGAGAAATTTGAAGCCCCAACTGACTAAGCTGAGCTACTCCTCACACATGTTACATGTACACTTCACATAATGTCTTCAAGTGTCTTTTCATAACATCAGAAAGATTCTTGTTTAAATTTTCTTCTACTTCACTCCATAAGTAAATATCCATCCTGTAAAATTAACCAAAAAAGCTTGTCAAATACCCCCCTTTCGGTTGGTAAGTGATCTGTCGGCTTTCTTCAATTACTTTCAAGCATTAAAAGTGATAAATTCCATCATGTATGAAAGTGAAAGTTTTAATTTTTGAGAACTCTTCTAGCATTTTTAAGTGTTAGAGAATGAGTTTACATTATTAAATTTACTTCATAATAATTTGTTTAGGTTAGAATTAATGAATACAAATTCAAAACATAGTACCACTTCAAAGTAAAAAGGTAACAACTCTTACTTTTAACTAGTATAATAGATATTGTGATGATTTGGATATGAAAAGTAGCGAAGAAAGGAGGGGAAAAGTAAGATACCTTTACAGCGAGCAAAAAATGACATGTAAGGGGGGGAGGTTAAAATGATTGTGTTATAATTGTGGGAGAGAAGAAAGAATGGCGTCCGTGAGAGCTGAGGATGGACCCCACAAACAGATAGGTGATGACACAAATACTCATATATATAGAGAGAGAGAGACTCAATAGTACAAAGACAAGAGATGTGTGGTACCGATTTGTCGACCAGCCCACGAGACACACACTACTCACAACAACAACAACAACAAACGTCACATTTCTCTAGAAATTCGTTCCGGTGGCTGGTTTGACACTATTTTTCAGAATCTTTCACTTTCCTATACGTCTCTTTCTTTTATGACGTCTCTATTCTAGCCTCCAGTTCATATATGCTGAAATAAAAACTATTTAGAGCCGTTGATTGTAATTTAAATTCTTATTGCTTTAATTAAATTTATATCGTTTTGTTTTCGTTTAACTATATATTAAATAAATTATTTATTACGTGATTTAATGAGTTAAACTCTTAACTAAATAATAAACTCCATTCAATATATCTTCATTTTATTTATTTTCCAACTTATTAAAATGAGAAACAATCTTTCAACTACAATTTGAACAATTTTTTTTAAAACAATTAAATTAAATATAGACTAGAACTCTATATTTCCTACATGTTAGAATCTATCACTAAAGTTCTGATTAATCAAACCTTGGACTCGAGTTGTTAAGAAAAGTCAAAAACAATTAAAGGCGAAAGGGTGAAAGTGTGTCTAATGAGGATAATTTCTTTATTATAAAATGTTAAATCACGGCATCAAGTGGAGACTTTGGAGAAAGACGAGTCTAAAATATCTCGGGTTGAAGTGGGGTAAATAAAGGCACGCTAGCTAAACCTAGATAAGTAGCTTTCAGAAATTCTTAAAGTCCTTTTGGTCCTTCCAACATTATATTCTGTTTTCTATTTTTTAGGGTTATTAGCACCACCTACCAGTTTAGTTGTTTTCTTGGTGGACCAATTACTTGTCCTCCAGAGAGGGAATACCTCTACTTTAAGGGCTTTTTGTTATTAGTACTAGTCAATCTGCCTATCTACTTCAAACATTCAAACTGTCTTTTTTTTTCCTCTCTTTAATTTCCTTTCCTTTCTGTAATATCTTCGTTTAATGCTGTGTGTTCAAATCCTAACTTGAAATGCATTTGGTTGCGCCACTTCACCTTAGGAACAATGAAACAAAGCAATCATGCAAGCATTATTAAATTGTTATAACTACGGACTTTTGTATGATTTATTGTTAATGATATGATTGTAATTTTATCTCATAAATTTGAAATCATTATTGACAATTCATTAAAAAAAAGATGATCTGAATGTTAATTATATTAAGAAATGAAATTTTGATTACCACCCCATCTTATTCTCTTCAAGTTGAGAAATAGTACAAAATTTAAGTTGTCAATTCACTAATTTTAATTTTAAGTTGAGGATAATTCTACTGTTGGTTTGCTAGTGTCCGATTGTAAGGCCATTATTGTTTCTAGGCCGGATATTCAGGTTTATTGGATTAGGCGTCAAGAGAATAGGTGTGCCCACCTGCTAGTGCATAACTCTATTCGCCATGGCAGGTTTTGTCTATGCATGAGTTGATATGCCCGATGTGTTGTTTAAGATTTATTCTCGTTGCTATTAATCATATTACTTTTCTTCAAAAAAAAAAAAATCTAATTACAAGTCTGCCAAATGGATCATACAACTTATCATAAATGTTGTCTACCAACTTATATAGCATTTGTTTAACAAGAGAATTGAAGGCATCACTTGCCTATACGCAAAGCATCAATTAGTCACTAATCATACCAATACAAGTTTTTGTTTCTTCAAATAAAGTAACAATTAGGTCTAACTAATGATATCTCCTGAAAGGTTACATATGCTAACTTTGAGCAATAATTATAACACATTCTCAACCACTTTTGGCTTTAGCATTCGTATTTATCCGGAAAAGAACATTGATGTGTATAAACAAATAATTCTCTCTAACCCGAGTACTCTACCCTCGATCCCTGGATTCTGATTAAACCATAATATATAGCTATTATCCAAATATACCCACAAGTCCCCAAGTGTTTAATATTCCCAAAACCTAATTCTCTTGGGGGAAATTCAATAACTTTCATTCTTTGGTACTCAGGATGACACGGCACATCTTGACTTCTCCCAAGTACTGCATGCATAGAATATATACTGTACATATTATTTTTATTTAAACATGTAAAGCTGGGATTCTAAATCCAATGTAGTATCACATGCAACACCTGTTCGATACTTACCAATTCTATTTTTTCAGGAAAGGAGAATAAATAAAATTATATTAATTCAGATTGCACATATAAATTATACAGAGAGAGAGAGGGAGAGAGGAAGACGACATTCATATTGCGATATCCCATCTGCTAGACATTGGTGATGCTATTGAGGGACCAAAATGAAGAGTAGAACAAGCCATGTGCGCAACTAAAGATGCCCCAAATCTGTATTTGGAATGAAGATGCAGAGATTCATGTGAGACTCACATGTAATAGCTAGCTAAGCTAGATGATTGAGATCCCACAATGGTGTCCCAAAGAATGACAGAAACTAGTCCGGCATCTTACATTAATAACGAGGGTTTTTGCTGCCTAGTTAGGAACTTGGAAATCCTTACATATATAGCTACGTACATGATTGCTCATCATAATGTATTTAAACGGACTATATCAAACAAAATGTAGGAATGTTATATCAATTATTTGTCAAATACATTATCAATTCAGGGAGCAATATGTTCCAATACGGTTCGTTTAGTTTTCTCTTGTCGTCTCGGAAGCTTAGGATGCTTTCTTCCACCTCACCAACGGTCCCTCAAATGGTTGTCCACTCTATATTATGTCCAATACGCTCTACTAAACACAATTCAGCTTGATTGATCTAGTAGTTGGGTATTAGAATTGGGTACCAAGCATAACAAAAAAAATTTAGTTTCTCGTTAATGGTAATAAATTTTCAGATTATATATTAAAAATTAATTAATATTGTTAGTGAATATATAAAATCAATTAAGTTGGTCTCACACAACAGCTTAAGCTATTGTGGTGAAACGGTCACTTAACATGATATTTGAGCCTTTATGACCAAGTGATCGTGAGTTCGAATCCTACCACCCACCTATTATTCAGCACAAGGTAGAGTGGGCCTGTGCAAGTTTCAAATCCAAAGGGCTTTCACTTGAGGGGGTGTATTAGTGAATATATAAAACCAATTAAGTTGGCCTCACACAACAGCTAAGCTATTGTGGTGAAACGGTCACTTAACAAATATTATTGATTATTCTATCTCTTATCCTCTTATATTATCTTTCTCTACATCATCTATATCATGTGTTGAAAGGATTCATATTAAAAATATATAAATATGATAAGCGTAAAAAGAAAGAATTTGAAGATACAAAACAACAAAAATTAATATATAAATAATATTTAGAACGATTATTAAATCAAGTAGATAATGTTACCCATGAAATTATAAATTTTGAACGAAGCACTCATTATGTAAATAATTTTAATTTAAGATAGATAGTGCAATTGACAAAAATAATTCCTTTTCAAAACATTACTCTTACACGCAAGAAATATATGTTGTACTCAAAAATTAAAAAATATGTACAATGTTAGAATTAGTATCTTATCTAATTAACATAAAATGATATTCTCATTCAATACCCTTTTCGTGCCATTTAAGTCTTAGAACAATGAAGCCACCAGACAACACTCTTCTAAGTCTTCTTTTATCTAACCATATATGTAGAAAACGGCTATATATGCAGTCAAAGAGAGGTTACCCGTTAACCCAAATGCTGTAAAATGGCCAACCGGTGGGGGGCCCCTTACATTGGCTAATGTGTTTGGTCCTAGATTCTGACTTCTGAACATGCGACATTGACAAAAAGGCGTATCCTAAATTCCTAATCCATTTAATTAGAAGATGGTCCTCTAATGTTTGGGTCAATACGGCAATCGATAAGTTTCTGTTTGGGCTGTTTCATCAAGTGAAAGACTTGGAATACCAAACTTAGGGTCCATTAGTCGCACTGCCTTCCTTTTTCGTCTTCAGACCTGTTTGGAGTCTTTGAAAAGATTATTTCATTATCATAAAAAGAAGTTATTCAGTCTTACAACGTATTAAAAATTAGCTTTTCCTGGAACTTTACACCTTAGTCCTCAAGATTTTCCTGTACAATTAACTAAAAAAGTTGAAAGTTGAAACCAAAATGATACTTTATGCAAGAGACTAATACCTGTTTTCGAAAAGTATCTCAGTTGCCACTAAAATGCAACTCAATTTTAAAAAAATGACAAGTACTTGAAATTAACATCTTGTTGCAGTTGATTTCAAATTACTACCTCAAATTAAAATATTATTATGATTAAATTCATTAAATTTCTTTCAAAGTTAACAAACATAGGAATTAATCAAAATTTTAATATAAAACACCCTATATTTAATTTTTTATTGTTTATTTTACATATAAAATTTCAAATGTTTTCACTTCTTTAGATACCATGTAAGATGAATTAACTTATCTAATCGATGCCCAACTTAAATAAAAATTGATGGTAAGTTGCTTATAAATATATTAACTATGTATTTGTGCATAAAAAAATTAGAAGTAACAAAGTAATGAAAATCATCGTGAAAGTCATTATGGCGTTGTTTAGATATTAGCTAATCAGCTAACAAAAATTAGATAGTTGACTTCATCTATCAGCCGTTAAATGTGTTTAGTTGTTGGCTGATTCAACTCAACCAGTTAAAACCAACAAACTGCATGTTAGCAGCGTTTGGGGGTAATAACTGATTATCCCAAACCTATATGCCAAATTTGTCCCGATCTCTCTCACTCTCAAAATTTTTTCTAAATCCTCCCACGATTCTCCACTCATTGTCGACGCTGCTGCTCTCCCTCTCCACCGCGCCTCCCCCGCCTGCTGCTCTCCTCTCCATCGCGCCTCCGCCTGCTGCTCGTCCTCTCCATCGCGCCTCCCCCACCTGCTGATCTCCCTCTCCACTGCGCCTCTGCCTGCTACTCTCCAACGAACAAAAATTTACCTT
>JAOSBP010000008.1:4641159-4672708 GCA_027563825.1 Erythroxylum mucronatum | reverse complement strand
TGAATGTGCCTTGGTATTTTGTCAATATTTTGAGTTATAGAACTTAGATTGAAGTGATTCTTGTTTTAAATTAAACAAGAGTCATAAGGCTATGATTTACAAGAGAAATCAATTTGAAATTAGGGTTAGTTAGGATCAACCCTACCTGGCAAGATAAGCAGGTTTCACGGTTTCAAGTAAACGAGTTGGATTCCGGTAGCGGGATCCAACACCATGTCATTTTGGAGCTTAGTTATTACGTCGATCAAGGTCTGCACTGTGCTCTCAAGGTGATGGATACGTTCCACTGTCGGCCATGTAGTAGATGCTGTTGTACTAGACATAGAGGACTGTGAATAACATGTGTTCCCAAATGAGCCTAGCTAGAAGATCCTTCCACGATTGTCCCTACCAACCACTACATCAAAATATACCTGGCTCTCATCAATAGCTTGTTCTTCCTGAGACTGTTGCTAAATTGTTTGTTGTATTTGGTCCTATTAGGAGGCAGTGCTTATATTATAATTAGTAAGTGATAATTATTAAGAATGAATATTAAACCATCAATTTCACATACATTTAGTTCTCTACATTGACTGTTGACGAATATCACACCGTCATGCTTCTTAGTATGAGTATGCAAAAACAACTGACGAGGTGTAGGCTTTATGCCCATAGACTTTTCCTACATAACAATAAAATGTTCTAAGTTAAACTAAAATTTATAAAAATTTCGACAGATTTACCTCTATTTTTATGATATTCCTCCCTGTTGAACAAAGAAAATAACTCACCACAACCGTATATAGCACCAGACATTTATACCATGATTATTATTCATCATCACAACACTCACAAATTAATTAAAATTGAAAAACAAAAAAGTAAAAAATTAGAATATAAGTGTAATAATTAGATACAAGTCTTTTTGCATGCTCGTAGTGGGTAATTGTTCCTTTCGTATGAACGGAAAGCCTGTCTCCCCTTGGGCCTCCACGTCTGTTGGTCAAGTTACGCCCTCATATGAATATTACCTCAGGTGATGTCCAGTACTCCTGCCAACAACTCCATATGCCTTCAGAAATATAAGACGGTCGTACACCAGCTTTGTATATCGCACCAATAAAGTCGTGATAACGTGTACGAGCTCACCTCTCCCATAAACCATGTATGACCCTGTCGATACCAGAATCTCAATAAAATTGTTTCTAAAATTAAAAGGAAAACATTCAAGTACTTATAATCTACTATTATTTATGTAATTAATGTATACAAATAAATGAAAAAAGGAAATTATTTCCATATTGTACCTCAAACTCTTGAAAGTAAAATGTCTTTGTGGCCTGAGAGATCTTCTTGCATACATAACCCTCAAGATCAATCATCTCTTTAAATGTAGATGTCATATGTCTAGATCACAGTCCAGACGGAATCGACCTAATAGAAGAACAAATAATTTTATACTATTTGCAAAAATTATAAACATATATAGTGTTTCATGCAATGTCACTTACATCTTATTGACTATTATGATATATTTTCTTCCATCAGGTCCCTCAACTCCAGGCTAGCGGTCATCTCCTTCGTCCATTATAAGAGCAGTGGATGATAGATTAGTAGTGGATGATGAAACATTAAGAGCAACAGGTAAGGCTTCATTTGCAACTGGAGGCTTTGAAGGTGGTGGTGGTGATTCTGTTGTAGCTGGAGACTGTGATGGTCAACCCTCACAGTAAGTACCGCCAAACATGAGTCTGAACCTGGGCCGTATTACATCACGTTGTCTCTTTAGTCCCATATTTCTACCTGAAATTCATTGTTTAATGAATTTTGTAGAAATATAAGAATTTAAACTATTACAATGCTTTACAGAATAGTTATAATAGGTTATTGCGATTTGGTGAATATCATATTGAAGTACAAACTTTGAATTAAATTATAAATATAATTGTTACAGTTATAGAACAATAATGTAATTAGTTTGAAGCTGAGTCTAATGTATTGCAGAGATAAATCACAATGATACAATTATTTAGTTGGATTCCAAGTGACACGAGAGTTGGTGAAGTTAAATGAGTCCCCGATGGCTAGATTCCCGAGAAGGATCCTGACATGTTCGAACACACCAATGGAAACAGTGAAAGTTCTTCACTCACGTGTAAGATTTTGAACACCTTGCAACAGTGTTTCTGCTATTGCTAAACTTGTAGATGAAACGGTTTACCTACAACACAATTAATATAGAACTGAGTTGTTATATTGTCAAATTAGATACTAGTTAAATGAACCTATCATGAAAACTCATACGTACGTGAATTGACATACGAGCTCTGTGGAATTGGCAACCTTTCCAAAGCAACCGATTTCCCTAATCCTTTATCAACCGTTGTGTCATTGCTCCTGCCTCCTTCAGCATACATGTCATATTCGAGATGTAAGCAAGCTTAAAACATGTAGTTTATATGATCAAATGTGAATAAATATAATATCTTCATAAAAGGGAATTAGATGTACATAATAAGGAAAATGGATTTGTTCAGATAATACTATACACCTTGAAGCAGAAGGTCAGCCATGGAAGGCAAACGATCATTACTTAAAGAAGTGGAGATTTTTGCTGCATTGTGTAATCCTTCGGCAAGGACAATTTTGTCACATTCCTCCCAACGAAATGAATTACTACCATTCGGAACCAGATGCCATGTCGACATTCCTTGATTAAGAATTTGAATAAAATATTTGACACAATATATTGAAAAGTTTGAAATGATCTTCTTTGTCAAATAAAATATTCACATATAAACACAAATTATTCGTTATCATAACTTAATTGTAAATTACAATCATCTTCATTTTCTGAAGAATAAGAATCAAAATCTGGCTCCTCTTCAAATCTCTGACCCTCATCCTCCTCTCCAGATGAAATGTCAACATACTCGTTAGATGAATCGTTCAAAGGTTCATTATCATCATATGTCACAAATGCATTCATAAAATAAGCATCTTCCTGAAACGCTTCACTTTCAATTCTCTTTTCTCCTTTTCCATGTGATTCAAAAACACCTCTAGGTTTAACTTTGCAAACCGCCAACTAATCTGACTTATCTCGTCGTAAGCTAGGAAAAGGGACATAACACACCTGTTTCGCTTGTGTAGCCAATATGAAAGGTTCAAAGTGTCTCAATCTTCTGCGATTGTTAATTTTAACAAGATTGTATCGGCTATGCACTTTTGTTTCAACATTTGGAGTTGAATCAAAACAATCACACTTAAATATCACAGTTCGCTTGATTGGCAATGCAGGGTACTCAACTTCAAGTATATCAATGATTTTACCATAGTAATCCATCAATTCTCCCTGTATGGAAACTCCACTATTTGTTGTTGCCATGCTATGACCATGATATTCTGTATGATATTTGTATCCATTAACGAAATACAACGGATACGATTTAACAGTTCGCAGAGGTCCCTTAGCAAGATCAGAAATGAACTTATTCTCTATTGGATTTTCTAAGGCCTACATAAAAATAAATTATCATATCAATGAGTACATCTGCTTATTTCAACACTTAAATCTTATAATTCAATTATGAGAATATTTGTAAGTGGAAACTTACATATCTCTCAACCAGTAACCACAACTCTAATTGGATCTCCAAACTATATATCTATTCTCAATTCAGTCCACATTTATATCGCAAAATTTATAATATTCCAATTCACAATTTTTAATATGGCAACCCTTTTTTATGCTATTTGCGTCTCATTGCTTACTCATTTTGCATGTTATTCCCTATAGGGAAACCAAAGATTTGTAACTAACAATTTAAAAAAAAGCCTTAAAATGTAATTAGGACAATATTGAAATTAAAAGGACTAAAGAAATATGTAGGGAACAAAGATAAAAAGTCTCCAAGAAAAATTGGGAATTGAACTATTACAATGCATAGAGAGGCATATAGGATTTCAAAATAATAATAAAAGTCATAAATTTAAGAGGTATCTAAAACATAGAACAAAAATTATGAGACAAAAGTTACCTATGACATAAGACTAACACTAAAAAGGCCTAATGAAGTATTCAGAATTAGGAAACAAAATTTTAATAAGAGAAAAATAAAATTTAAAACGTAAAGAAATATTTACATTTTTATATAAATATTGAAGGTCCTAAAGGGATTTCCCAGAATTATTCAATACAAACCTAGAGAGGTATTTAGAGTTTTTGGGGAAAAAATTTAAAGAACCTAAATAAGCTTTTAAGAATTAACAATTACAAAACTAGTGAGATATCTAGGTTCTAGACAAAATTGAAAGTGCTCTAGAAGTACTTGGGACTTTAGACCAAAAAAATTAAGTTCCTAGAGAAATTTTGGGAATTAAAAAATACAAACCTAAAGAGGAAAATTTTTGATGATCAGAATTAGCTATTATAAAGCTAAATAAATATCAAAGGTTTTAGGTTGAAATTGAAGGTCTTGGCTAGGTCTATGAATTAACAACTAAAATAGTACACTGGTATTTAGGGCTTTAAAAAAAATTGAATGTCTTAGACATGTTTCTAACAATTAATAACTACAAGTCTAAAGATGGATTTAGTTATCAAACAAAAATTGAAGGTACTAAGGAGGTATCTATAAGTTAACAATTAAAACCCTTGAAAGGTATTTAGGGTTTAAAAAACTAAAGGTCATATAGAGTTGTCTAAGAATTAACAATTACATAATAAGAGGAGTATCTAAGGATTTAGGCAAACATTGAAGCTTTTAAGATAAAATGAAAGACTTTGAGAAGTATTTAGATACCATGAATATAATAGTATTTAAGGTTTTCAAGCTACCATTACAACTTTCCTATGAATTTAAGTTCATTTTTATAAGAATTGTTACTTGGTTAAACTTTAAATGTTTTAATCTTACCTTCTCATTCATGCCTTTTCTTTTTTTATAAGAATTGTTGCTTGGTCACCTTTGCATCATTCGTCTCCTACTAAACCATTTATAGTTTTTTTGTCATCCCATAAAAAAATTAACGTAATCCTTATTGTAATTATTCCTCTACAACTAAGATAAGTTAAGGTACAATATAAGTAAACTCTTACCATACATTTTTCAACAACATTATCTTCATCTTTCCATACTCCTCCTCTGCTACCCTATCAACATCTAACTCTTTATTAATATTAATGTCATCCTAAGCTATAAACCTTGTCATTTTCTCCCAATTGAAGGGACATTTCATTTGTAGCCTATCAAGATAAAAAAATGTTCATATTAATTATAAATTGAAGACAATTTTTATGAATTATACATTCTTTATATATCAACATATTTATTAACAATTTTAATTTGTATGATGCCTAACTTACTGGTTGGGTCGGTCGTGCTAGGCCCAAGCCCAACCTCAAAACGACACATGGGGCGATCGGCCCATTTCCCGATATTGACCTAATTCTTACAGGTATTTACTATATAAATTCATTACCTCATCATAAAAAAGGTACGACTTTCGAGAAACCTAGTATTCTTTATTCCTAGCCACCAAAACCCTCACAAAAAGACTAACTTGAGCGTCGGAGGAGCCTACCGGCTGTCAACCCCCGGTGTGCCTTGTTGTTTTGCAGGTATCTCTAAGCCAAAGTCGACCAATCTCATGGATCCAAGCAGCAGCGTCCAGCCCCATCAAAATCAAACAGAACCACTTACCATTAATATAGCTATTCACTTACTTATGTAAGATGTATTACCTTTTTCCTTTATAGCTTAGGAAAATCTATAACCATTCTTTCAAGGATACTAAGGATGAAGTGTTTGCACCAAGCTACTTGCAGTCATCAACATTGACAACCGTTTCTAACAAATACATGCTGATACCATAATTCGTGTTCAGGAATAAAAAACAAACCCAACATAAAAAGAAGGAAATTCCAATAAAAAAATTCCTTCATTCGTATACCCCTAAATTTCTCTAATACTCATTGGTTCACTATAGAAATCCAATCCCATACACAAACATTTACACATCCATGGAAATTGTACATGAAACAAACAATAAATCAACCACAAGCATCAACCACAGTTTTATCAATTTCGGCAGAAAATTGCAGGGCAAAAACATCGGCATACCTTGACCAACAGGGCAGCTCCACGACTGGAGAAGACGGCGGCAACGGTCGGAGAAGACGCGGCACTTGGACGGAGAAGACACCAGTGAACGCGAGGGAGAACAGCGACAGATCTGAAGAAGAAGGAGGAAGGATGGGTCGAGTCGGGTGGGGTCGGGTGGGAAGGTCTGCTGAAGGCTTTTAATAATAACGAAATGACGTCGTTTGGTTAAAAGACCAAACAACGTTGTTTCGTTATTATTAAAAATTGTCAACAATAAGGAAACGATGTCGTTTGGTTTAAAACCAAACAACGTCATTTCCTTATTATTAAAACCTTCAGCAATAACGAAACGACGACGTTGTGTTACACCAAACGACGTTGTTTCGTTATTATTAAAAAGTTAAACAGAACTAGACGAAGGACAACAATATATTGATAGCTACTTTACCGACAGATTACGGATGGAAATTTTGTTGGTAAACTCATTTTCTTAGAATTTCTACGATGGATATTGCTACCGTCGGTAGCTAGAAATTTTCTACGCAAGTTTTCCGAAGATTTGCGAATATTCCGTGAGTAATTGGATAATTTCTTATAGTAATTACCGATGTAACTTTTATTGTCCCTAAAATCTGTCGCCAATTTTGGCGCGACGGTTTCCCTCCATTTTTAGCGAACCGCCGCTAAACAAAAATTTTCCCATTGACTTTAACAACGGAAAATCCATTTCCGTCACTAATTGGCAACGGTTTACTATTCGTCGGTAATTTTTTGTGCTAATTCTCAGTTTTCTTGTAATGTGTACTTATACATGGTTTGAAATAAGATAGATTAATTTAACTTTGATGCAATATAAATTACATGATTAAGTTACGCATGACTTAATCTAAACTGAATGATAAAGATGTGAGATGACGCTCTCTAAATTAAGATAAGTCGATACTAAAATAAGGTAATCTTCTCACCAAAAAAAAAAGAAGGTAATCTAATGTATCCGACACCTATTACAATCGTAAGTAAGATCTCAGAACATGACTCCGCGGGTTCAATTAGTCACAACAAGTCCCTGTTAGTTGATATTAACTTTCAACCAATCAATCAAAGGTATTCACATAACCCATTAGAGAAAAGGACGTTTTGGACTAAAGCTATCGGAGGACAATGACAAGATTATTGCCTTTTCAAGGTTAGGCCTACACATTCCTCATCGGTAAGGCCCAAGCAGCATCAAACAACAGACCAACAAGTTGATAGTGAATGCGACAAAACACAGTTAAACTGGGGTGACCCGCATCTGTGTTATAAATATAAACGAAAACATGTCGCCCCGCTCGATTCGTGTATGGGTTGTTCGAGCTAACCGTGTCTGTCTGTTGTCCCAGAACTCAAATAACACAGATGACGGCTTGTGATGGAACCCTCTTGAATTTGCCTATTTGCCTATTTCTATCTGATCAGGTGAAAGTAATTGCTTTTATTTTTCATTTGGTTTCACTAATCATGATTAGTAATCTATTTGAACCTAAAGCCAAATATTAGGCGTAAACCGGTGGATTGGATCACCTTATCTAACACAATTATGTTAGTGTACTCCAACGCAAGATCAAATGATGACAAACTGACCATTCAACTTTATTGGTCGTCGTCGAGTGCTCGCTGCTCTGCTATCATTGTGAAAAACATAAAAGAAAAAGGCAACAACTTGGATGCCTGCCTTGTGATGCCTCCGTAATTATTAGATACCGTTTGTCTTCTACACCGGACCCACTCCATTCACTTTCAGAGTTCAGTTTTCTTTAACAGAATTATTTTTTCAATACGTACTAAACGAAGGAGAGTACGTCATAGATACATTACATATTTCAGGATAACTTATTCAATAATTTACAGATTTCAGTGCAACTGCCGTGTTAAACTTTTTGTGATAAACGGCTTTACGAGGGCGTGAGATCCTCTGTGCCAGCTTTCCTGTGCCAACTCGATGCGAACTCCTCCTATATCCACAGATTTCACAATAAATAAATGGGATAATGTGAAATAAGTAGATGGGAGGAATTGGCACAAAAATAGTACAAAGTATACGGTACAGATGATCTCATCCCCTTTACGAGGGATAGTCCAAGTAAACTTGTCAGAGATTGTTAATATTTTTTTTTAGCATTTACATAATTTAATGAGCTTTTTTTTATGACAGGTATCTAGGATCTCATTGAAAAGTGAACATCCAGCACGTGTATAAAGAAGGAAACTAGTATGCAGACAATTTAGCCTCCCTTGCAGCACACTCACGATTCGGAATGCATTTTCTGCAAGAACCCTACACCTCATCAGGGTTCAACTTTACCGTGACCAACACGACCTTTTGTATCGCAGGATCGCTGTGGTAATTAGGGTGTTTTGATTTTTTTGGTCAATTGTATAAAAAAAAGGAACTAATTACAAAATTTAGGGACTAAAATTATTACGTTAAAACATATTAATTTATTAGTGGTCGTTTCTTTGTATTCCCTATAATAATAAGCTAAGGAGATCTGACACAATGATCATATTTAACTAACTGACTATATTTAAAAGCTGGCCATTGTGTTTAGTAATCAGCGAATTAAGTTGGGTATAAAAAATATTGAGAGAATAAAAAAGAAAAATCAAATGTCAGACACGCTCAAAATGCAACATTTGGTATTAATAAGAAAGAGAGATTTTACCTCACGTGTTACTGTTACATATTTACAAGCAAACAGTTTTGATGTTAGGTAAGATAGATCACAGACAAAAGAAGGCAATTTTTCATGTGTTTGTTTTTTCCATAACAGTGTTATGTTCCATTTTTATTA
The DNA here is from genome assembly GCA_027563825.1 of Erythroxylum mucronatum. Taxonomy (NCBI): domain Eukaryota; kingdom Viridiplantae; phylum Streptophyta; class Magnoliopsida; order Malpighiales; family Erythroxylaceae; genus Erythroxylum; species Erythroxylum mucronatum. The sequence continues at coordinate 4,663,785 of JAOSBP010000008.1, read as the reverse complement.
TTAACACTTACCTTTTCAGTTCACAGGACATTGTGCCTTTGGTAAAGTTGGCCTCAATTTTGTAAATTGTCGCTTATCACGACAAATGTTGGTGTGACATCTCATGGTCCATAGATTTTCAGCTGCACCCTTTAGCTTTCTTTTGGAGAGATTACAAAAGGAAAAGAAAAAGTTTTCTTTTGATGAAACGAGATCGGCAGATTAGCTCCCACGTGCAAGGTCATTCAAATCTAATAATATGAGCATAGTGTTTAGCTAGAGAAATGAACAAAGTAATTAGCCTTTTCAGTGAACAAGATTAAGGAGTCCCAAACTCATAATACGTTTTTACAAGCACTAATAATTATATTTTTATACTTTTAAAACTAAACTTTTTGAGTGTTTCATTAAATCTTACTTCAAATTTTCATATATTAATAGTTTGCTTTATATTTGAAGTTCATATAATCATTTAAATTAAGTATGCGTTTGATTTATATTTGTCAAACTATTGTATATTTCTGTCCGGTGGGAATCGGACGGACCCACAAAACGACCAAAAAAGGAGTGTGTATACATATATACGATGCACGTTTTCAGTTAGGTTAGGCTATTCAAAAGGTTGTTGGACAAGAAATTCATCTTGATAAAGATAGAAGACCAAACGGATTTCTGAAAAGCATGACAACACAATTTGAATGCTCATTTTTTGCTTTAATTTAATTATTTGAAGCTTAGCGTCTCTTTCGTTAGGCTTATACTGATAAAGTTTTATTGGTAGATTTTTTTTCCCCGTAGATCTTTATAAGAAAAACTTTTCTAAGAAATCATGTATTTATTATGTATTTTTGAAAGAGCTTCATACAGTAGATTGTTTGGCAACATAAAAATAAAAACACTTTTAATTTTAACTATATTTTATTTTGTAATAAAAATTATTTACGCATATAAATATTATTTAAAGTTTATTAAACAATAAGCACAATATATTAATTATTATATAAATTTAAACCGTATAAAACATAAATAAAAATATATCTAACCAAATCTTTTATATAGATTATAATATAAGTAAACTAATATCCAAAATAAATATTAAAACATATAAAAAACTAAATAATATTATATCCTAAAATAAATATCCAAGTTGAATAGATAGTTAAATACATAATAAACGGAAAGATGAGTTTGTGAGTATTGTGAAAATTATGTGTAAACATAAGGGCAAAATGGACTAAAAAAATAGGTTCATTGATTGATATGAAAAGTCTACTGAAAAAGTACTTTTTTGATAAGTTTTAAATTTGAGCTTCTTAAAAAACTATAATTTGGCTGCCCAAAAAGTTATATTTATTAAAGAAATATTTTTTTATTTTACAGTCAAACATATATTTTCTTAAAAATGACATTTGTGGTGGAGAAAAGTGTTTATTGATCTCCAAAAAATTCATCCAAACAAGCATTTACACAAAAAGGTGGTTATATTATTAATATTTCCTTTAAGAGAAAAATGTTTTTCACATTATTGTGTATTTTATTTGATTTATTTTTTCAACAAATGCAAAATAAAATTTACACGATAATTAAAAAATAATTTTATTTCTGTTGTTCAATAAATTTTAGATCTTTAAAGTTATTATGAAAATAAATTTATTTAATCAACAAGTTATTTTTTAGATAATATAAAATATATTATTATTTATATAATTACATTTAAATTTGAAAACATTCAAAGATACTGAACAGTCTAAGTGTCCGTTTGGTTGAGCTTTTGAAGGGTCCAAAAAAACACTTTTTTCTGCGACAAAAACTATTTTAAGGAAAAACTCTTAACTTAAATTTAAAGTATTATATTGTACGAGTAATTTGCGGAATGAAGGTCGTACGGTTGCAATGAAGCACTCGTGCGGTGCACGTGTTTATTCTTGGAAGAGGCCGAGAGGAGGGGGGTATTCCAGTAAAAGGACAGAAATGGAACGGCAAAATGGAGGTGAAATCAAAGGGAAGAGGAATGTATTTGGTGGCCCTTCGCTCGTCTTTTCTCTCTTCCTCACTCACTCCTTCACCTTTGGGCGTAAGCCCCACGCTCTTCGTTTCTAATCTTTTTTACTTTTCCCTTTGGCCACACGGCGCACAAACCAAAAAATAATTTTTGTGAAAGGAAATTACATATATTAGAAGACATGGAAAACATATTTTTATACATGAAATTTAAATTTACATAATAAAAATTTTCATTCAATTTCAAGTACTTTATCATCTTGAATATCTAAATATTAAATTTGTTTTTATTAAAATATATTAATAATAATTGAAATTACATTTTTTGATAAATTAATTTATATAGTTAAAGCCATCAGCAGTGGGTGGAAGGAACGCGCCTGAGAAGGAGGTGGGGACAGTTTCTGAGTAAAAATTTGTAAACAAAAGAGTGACAAGACTGGAGATTATAAAGTAGAGCAGTGCAATGCAGTAGTGGATGGTTGCTGGGCCTCTGACTCAAATGGGTCCTAACAACTAACAACACGCCCCCGATATTTGCTGCCAAAATCCCCCGTCACAACCGTCTCTCCTCTCTCTTGTTTTCATCTACAGTTCAACCTCTTCTCTGAGTTATCTGCACTGCACTGATATGTCAACTCATCTGTACAAAACATTACTGGAAATTAATAAAACACTACCCTACCTACATCTGTGATATCACATGAGAAGTTTAATATCCGAGTGCTTACCCTTTGTAATAAGTGGTCAATACCCATACTTATTGCTTATTGGTGGGTAATTATAACTTGGAAGAAAGGAATGGACAATTAAGATGTTCCTAAGTGGACCTTAGTGAGAGACAACTTTGATGAGTTTGTTTTTATCTTCTTGGTCTTATTTACCTAGAAAAGGAGACGGTGAAGATTGAAGAAAGGCACGAGTTCTTTTGCATTCACTGAAAATACCCTTTTTTGTCTGGCCCATCAACCGCAGTTAAAAATGTATTCTTTTCTGATTTTTATATTTAATAACGATCATGAATTGGTAATGGTAACAAAAGCTAAGCAAGGCAAAGAAAGCAACAGAGAGTGTGAGAAAGAGAGACAGAGACAGGGACAAGTGTGGGTTATGCACTGTCTTGGTTTGTCCCCTCCACCCAACACAGTATCTTCTCGTTCTATCTCTAGAGTCGTGTCTGAGTCCACCACATTGGCTTTATTGCCTTTTGTTTATGTGCTTCTTATGCAAGTGTCTGTGACTGTGTCTGCTGCTTCTGCTCCCTCTTCTCACTACCTGCAAATGGGGGAGGAGTCACACTTTGAATTTCTTGTTATTATCTCATACCCCTTTCTTCTTATATAATTTTTCTTCGTTCTTTTGGCCTTTGTTCAGTAAACATGGCCTTCTTGTTGTTTTCTTATCATCTTCTTGCGCCACTATTCTGTTTTAGCCTTTATGCGTGCCCCTTCTAAAAAAATTATGATTATTTTTGCCTGTGATTTGACCTCATTTCTTACTGATATTTGATTTTTATCTTACGTTTGTAGGTGCCGTTTCTTGTCTCTTGATTAGTACATCTTCCATTTTCACACCTCTACTTTCTTTATTAATTCCTTCTTGTTTTTTTTGGGTGGTTCGGTTATGTGGCTGTACTCGTATGTTTGAGCATATAGTCCCATACTCAAATACAGAATCCTGGGTGGGTGTTCATGGAAATTGATCTGAACCATGCAGTGACTGAGGTGGGGAAGACTGGTTTCTGTGCCAATGGAGACTCTTCATCTTCTTCATCTTCTTCAAATTCATCTCGGTCTCCCTTTTCCTCTTCCATTTACCTGGAGCTTTGGCTTGCTTGTGCTGGTCCTCACGTTTCACTGCCCAAGAAAGGGAATGCGGTTGTTTACTTCCCTCAAGGCCACTTGGAACAGGTCGCATCTTCCTCACACTTCTCTCCTATGGAATTCTCCACCTTTGATCTCCAGCCTCAAATATTTTGTAAAGTTGTAGGCTTTGAACTACTTGTAAGTACCTCTCCAGTCACCTCTCGTCTTTTAATTCCTTTCCTTTTTTGTCATTCATATTAGATTCAGGTCATCACTTCCTGTTTCGTCAAACTTCAATACTGCTATCTGATTCCTATATCTTCAACCAGGCCAATAAGGAGAATGATGAGGTCTACACTCAGCTTACCCTGCTTCCCCAATCAGAGGTATAACTGTCTTCCAAGTAGTGCTCATTTGCTTCTTTTGGTGATCGTTTCCGAGTTTCCTTTACTTTCCCAGAAGCAAAATTTGGTCTTTTCTACTTGTTGGGAGGTTAAATTCTTGTTGGGTTTCGGCTTGTTGACTCGGGTTTTAAAAATGTTGATTTTTTTCTCTGATCTTTTCTACTTCTTGGTTACTCAGTTTTACTGTAGGAGATAGTTCTGAGTTTATGTCTTGAAGATAATTATGTTAATTTGTTTGATTTTTCTATCGGCAACATTCTCGGTATCTTTGTAGTTGGCAGGAAGAGTTTTGGAGGGAAAGGAGCTCGAAGAGTTAAATATGGATGAAGAGGGTTGTGGTGGATCACCAACAAAATCTACCCCACACATGTTCTGCAAATCGCTAACAGCTTCTGATACGAGCACCCATGGAGGGTTCTCTGTTCCTCGTAGAGCCGCAGAGGACTGTTTCCCTCCCTTGGTATCACTATTTTCATTTAATTGCTCTTCCGTCAGCACTCAGTAGAGAATCCTGCCACTAATTTAGAATTTGTCATGATATTGGTTAAGAGATGTACCCTTATTTTTTTGCGAAGGACTATAACCAGCAGAGGCCTTGTCAAGAACTTGTGGCCAAAGACCTGCATGGAGTTGAATGGAGATTTCGACATATTTATAGAGGTGAATATTGATCTGGTACTGGATTCGGTTCAATTGACTTGAAGGTGATATATATGTGCATAGTTTAATAATTGATTTTCAGGTCAACCAAGAAGGCATCTTCTGACTACGGGTTGGAGTATCTTTGTGAGTCAAAAAAACCTTGTTTCCGGGGATGCTGTGCTTTTCTTAAGGTATGCGTTTGATACCTAGTTGGGGTTTACTCATCCTTTTGTTTAGTGATTAGTCTATCAGAAGTAAATCAGAATTAGAATAGTTGTAGTCACGTAAATGAAAAATGAAATGTTAAGCAAAGGCACTTCAGATCTCATTAGACCCTAGAATATACTACATATTTCAGCAGAGAAATGGTGTGCCAAAAAGAAATCATGATAAGCAGAGAAGTTCCAATTGCTCTTGAATAAAAAGAGAATCTGATTTTTTAAAGTCATTCATGCAATCAAAAAGGAAGGAAAAGATTGCAATTTCATTTGACAAATAATTTTCTAAATTATTTCCAGCATACTAACTTTTAGCTCATTTTCTGTGTTCTTATGATTTTCTTAGAGGTGAAGACGGTGAGCTAAGGTTGGGGATAAGAAGAGCTGTTAGACCTAGAAATGGGCTTCCTGATTTGGTCATTGGCAATCAGAATTCTTACTCGAGTGTTCTTTCTCCAGTGGCTAATGCAATATCCAATAAAAGCTTGTTTCATGTTTTATACAGTCCAAGGTATTACTTGCATACATATTGACCCTTCATTTGTTGCACTGGCTCTTATATGGAACAGTAGATAGAACCATTATTACTTCGGTTTGTGAATCTTCTTCCTTAAAGCCAAAATGTAACTTTGACAGCAATGTAGTACAGTTAATTACTGCCAACTGAAGATGTATGCCGTTAAAGTGATGAAAGTACCATGCAAAGAAAAGCCACTCACCAAGTATTAGACTGGTGGACATTACCTAACCATATGATGAATTAGAATTACCTAGTTGCTTGATCTTATTTTTTTGTATAAAAGGAGAGGACATTCTTAGCTTCTAGTCACTGACTGGTGACTCATAACAATGTTTTAATTGCTGATGCTAGTGCTCTTTGGGAACATTCTATGAATTTGTAGCTAACATCTTTTCACGAATCAAGCTGTAAATTTACTGGAGGTATGAAAATTATGATATACCTTTACATAACCCTAATGTTTTTTGATGCTGTAATATATGAAGCACAAACAAGAACTTGCAATCCTAGGCGTCATCTATTCTAGCTTGTTAAACTGATTCTGAGAAACTACCTACAGTAATTTTAATCGGTAAAAGAGTTGCCTATCTGGATTGATGAAATGTTGCATGTGGAGAGGCAAAAACCTGTTTTAGAAGGAATTGTAAGATAGTCATCTTCAAACATGCATTTAAAACTGCTCAGAAACCATATTGTTTAATTATTTCGATATTTTTTTAGTCTGCTTTCCTTGTGTAATGTCAAAAGTAACTTAAATGGTAAATTTTATGTGCTATTAGATAACATCTAATATGTGCATATATATTTGACAGGGGGGTTATTATTTGCTATCAGAAAAATGCTTAAAATTGCTGAAATGCAGGGCAACTCATGCACAATTTGTTGTACCCTTCCAAAAGTATATCAAAAGCATAAGGAATCCAATCTGTATTGGGACAAGATTCAAATTGAGATTTGAAATGGATGATTCACCAGGAAGAAGGTCTTGTATATCTCCCTTTGCTGGAAAATTGAGTCACTTTCCTATTATGACTTTCTGAGATTGTAACTTCACTTTGTGGTTTTGCACGTACAGTGGAGTTGTGGCTGGTATTGGAGACTTTGATCCATATAGATGGCCAAAATCCAAATGGAGATGCTTGATGGTGAGACAGAAATTTGTCACATGATTTTAGTCAAGCTGGATGATTATGTAAATCATACTTTTCTTTGGAAGGGTCACTATGTACCTTGAACCCCATTGCTAAAAGCACATATCATAAACAAACTGTTTTACCATACCATTCTCTCTTTATTCCCTGAGATGATGGAAGATGAACATTTTAGAGAAGTCTGCAGTACCTGGTCCAAGCTCTGCTAACGGTTTTATTGAATGATCAATGTCTATATGGTCTAACAACTTCAAATTCCCATCCAAAAGTCAAACTAAGTGATGAATTATTCATATTGATCCAATAATATGGTCGCCTTTTCTGTTTCTTACATTTCAGAATGTGTAGGGATCTATATCTAGCTTCATTAGATTGGAAAATTTTCTTATGCAGCACTGGAAACTTGTTTAATTGTCAGCTTCATCTTGTATATTACTGTTGCTGCATATGCATTCACCATTTCAATGTATCCTTGTCTTTTGCAAATGGGCAGTAAAAGAATTAGTCTAGTTATTGACCTGAATTTCAGTGTCATGTTTAATTGACTTATTTATGTCATTGAGCAGGTAAGATGGGATGAAGATATTGTGAGTGATCATCAAGAACGAGTCTCCCCATGGGAAATTGATCCTTCAGTTTCACTGCCACCACTAAGTATTCAATCTCCCCAAAGACTGAAGAAACTGCGGACTGGTCTGCAGGCAACCCCACCTGACAACCCCACAGCTGGTACAATTATTTACACTAGAAGAAGAGTAATTGTTGGTTATTTTTTGGGGGAAATAATTGTTTGTTTTGATGCCACAGGAAGGGGTAGGTTTTTAGACTTTGAGGAGTCCATGAGATCCTTTAAGGTCTTGCAAGGTCAAGAAAATTCAGGTTTCCTGTCACCCGTATTTGGGTACGACACAGAAAACCGCCCTTTGGATTTTGAGATGCGAGCCCCCGCACATCAAACTTTCATTTCACCTGGACTGATGAAGGGAAATATCAGCAAGTTAACAAAGGCTTGCCCCACCACATACACAGGATTAGCGGAATCTGAAAGATTTCCGAGGGTCTTGCAAGGTCAAGAAATATGTCCACTGAGATCCCTGACAGGAAAAGATAATTTCAATCTTGGTGCTTGGGGAAAATCTGATATTGGATGCAGTTCACTCCACATTTGTCAACTACCTGGACGTAATCTCTATTCACAAGCAGCGGAAAATGGGAGAGAGACACTTTTTCCTTGTGCCCCATACCGTTCTGGGGAAACTACCAAAATGCATTCTTATGCAAATAACTTCCCAGGAGAAAATGTCCAGTTCAATGCATCTTCTGTTGGGAGTGCTGTCATCAGGGATGACGTTGGAAAGTCAAATCAACTGAGTGAGCATCAGCCAGTAGAAAAGAATTTCAATTCCCCAGCTATGGGGATTAATCTAAGAACTCAAAAGGAGGAATCTTTTAATGAGACTGCCACTGGCTGCAAACTATTTGGGTTCTCTTTGACTGCAGAATCACCAACACCAAGTTCACAAAATTCTGGTAAGAGGAGTTGCACAAAGGTAAGCGGCGTTAGAAGAAAAGTGAAAACTGACTTGACTTCTCTTCATTTGTCCAATAATATCTACATAAATTGGTTATAGGTTCACAAGCAAGGCAGCTTGGTTGGTAGAGCCATTGATCTCTCAAGACTGAATGGCTACAGTGATCTATTGAATGAGCTAGAAGGACTGTTTGGCATGGAAGGCCTTCTGCGAGATCCTAATAAAGGATGGCGTATATTATACACGGACAGTGAGAATGATGTAATGGTTGTTGGTGACGATCCATGGCAGTAAGTCCTTTTGTGTAGATCAGCTAGTTAGTATATTGCCTGATTATGCAGGAAATAGACCATGAATTTTTAATGTCAAATTTTGCCTTTTGAGCATCTACTTTAAGTCGTTTAGAGGTTGGAAACAGAAGACATGCTCTAAAGATAACTGGTGCTAAGTTTCTGAGATGATTATGCAAACTGGGTTTGAATCTTGGTTTTTCGGTATTACGTAATTATGTAGCCGCCTTATATTTCATTATCTTTAGTTTCCAAAAAAGGAAAAGATTCTACATTTATTAGTGTTTTACATGAAAAAGACGTGGAAATAAAATGAGTGAAGTATCGAAGGTGGTTAAATTGTATCCTCTACTTCAAACTGCTTTGCGATGCTCTACTGCAACTTATGTGATAAGCAACTATGAATTAGGCTTATGTTTTGTGGTTAATTTTTGGCAAATTGTGAGTCATTTGTTTCAGTCATTTTGCCTTATCGTGGCCATTGCTGGTGACAGTGAGTTCTGTGATGTTGTATCAAAGATCCATATACATACCAAAGAAGAAGTTGAGAAAATGACCATCGGCACGACTGGTGATGATACTCAAAGTTGTTTGGATCAAGCGCTTCTGATAATGGAAGCATCCAAGTCTTCCTCTGTGAGCCAGCCTGATTCTTCTCCAACAGTAATAAGGGTTTGAAATTAATATTTGGCTCGAGTATTATGCTGGCTGTATTTGTTTGTGGAACTTGTAACTACTGAAACTTTAACCCGGATCCTTTCCATCAGTTTGAGTTATTTAGGTTATCTATGCCAATAATCTGTGGAAGAATTTGAAAGCTCTGGATCAGCTTATGGCTGGCAACTGAAGTTTGTTGAACTATTTCAATCTGGTGTTTCTTGTAATGAAATATTTCAATCTTCTCATATTGCTATGGAGTTGGCAACTTCTGGTTGACTTTTCATGTATCTACAAACCGACTATGAAAATGAGTTTTAGGAAGCAAAACATCTTTTCTAATTTCCAGGAACTGGAAATGGAAGGGATGGATCTGCTGATTTTATCGAACTTGTCAAATCTAGGTAATCTCTTGGACCTGGAAGATAGTTACGCAGCTGAAGGGTTCTAAGACAGTCGAAAATTCCTGACACACTAAAAGCTGAGGATTCTTTTGAATATACCTTAACATGCCAAAAGAAGCCTCAAGTTAATACCCAGAAAAGGTCCAGCTCAGTTTCTGATGATCATAAATACTGGTTTATTAAATCAAGAGAGCAGGAGATGAACATAAACCTTTAACCCCCGTCCTCAAAGATCTATCTGCACTTAGAATCGACAGCAGTTTATTCTATTGGAAGAAGATTCAAGCCAGTGCATTTATCTTCCCCCGAGAAATGTGATTCATTTTTTTGTTTCTTTGCACAGAATTCCATTAACGTGCATGTTGCTGCACCAACAGCAAGTTTATCCACCTTCTCACTCTATTCCTTGAAGAGTTCACGGCCAATGATGATTCTTCTGATCTCGCTAGTTCCAGCACCAATCTCATACAATTTTGCGTCTCGCAAAAGACGGCCAGTTGGGTACTCGTTAATGTATCCATTACCACCCAGGCACTGTATAGCCTGTAAATTTGACAATAATAACATAACATCATAAATATAGCATGCACATAAGTTGAGAAAACGGGATTTGTCATGTAGTAGCCTAATCAAGTAAGGAATGGCGTGATTGATAAGCCATATAAATACAAAGAGCGGTGTACTGCTCTTTCACCTGCAAAGCGACTTGGGTTGCTCTTTCAGCTGCACAAAGTATAGCTCCAGCACAATCCTGAAGGTTTATAAGCACATTAGTTTTACATGGTTCAAATAGGCATTACATGCTAAAACATACTGTTACACATTCCAGAGCAAACAATTGCTTCAAGAAAAAACTTGAAAGGCAAAACATAAGAAATTTACGAGCTTCACATCATGAAATGAAAATGAACTTAAAAGTGGAGGAATAGAACGCGAGCAAGCATGAACATCCACCTCTCACCTTAGGATCGATTCTTCCATTATCACAATCCCTTGCCACAGAATACACATAGGACCTGAAGATTGAACAGTTAACCACTGCATTACCAACATTTAAGTTTGTGAAGGTAGATGCAATATCTTATCACATTTGTATACCTTGAAGATTGCAATGAAGTGTACATGTCAGCAAGCTTCCCCTGCAATGCAGTTCGTTGACAGAGAGAGCTGTAAGATGTGGAACAAAAAATAGCTAAAACCTCAAACAACAAATAGATAAAAGTTGAACCTGTATAAACTGAAATTGTCCAATCGGCTGACCAAATTGTTCTCTCTGTCGAACGTAAGGAACAACAACATCAAGACATGCCTGCATGATGCCAAGAGGCCCAGCAGCCAAAACAAGCCTCTCAAGATCTAGTCCTGACATCATGACATAAACACCTGAAAGGCGAAAAGAACCACTTATATCTCAAAAAACAGGAAAAAAAGGGGCTACAAGTTTATTGTCTATTATGCCATTTCATAACCATGGTCACAACCAACTCAGAATAGATCATTGATGCAATTAAGTCCTCGTTTGAGGACCAAAATAATTATACCATTACCCAGCAACCACAATGGAATTACTCCAGAGTCACCAGAATAATTATACCTTTCTGATTTATAAGTTATAAGAATAATGTTATGCATGTTGCAACTGATCTGGCTATGTATTTCCAACAATAAAAAGTTGATGCCTAGCTGTATCTTTGCAATCAGGACACACACACTCACTGCTATTGCCCTAAGAACCTTTCGTTATCTTTGACAAAAAAAGTATAATCTCATAGTATGTCAGAACCTTTTCCTTCCTGGCCAAGCACATTTTCTTCGGGGACAAAGCAGTTTTCAAATACAAGCTCACATCTGCAAGACCACCACCATATCAGTAAGGATGAGGAACAGAGGAGGACATAACATATTATTAGCTGTAATATGCCATTGAATCTATTGATGACCTACGTATCACTTCCTCGCATCCCAAGTTTGTCTAGTTTCTGAGCGGTGCTAAACCTGAAGTCAGAAATAAGAACTTTATAAGCTAATTCCAAGGATTTCAATATATTCCTTTCTACTATGATCCAATTTATGCTTTCCATTGAAGATACCAGCTTTATCTGCTTGTCTGTGAACATTGGCATTTCATTTAGGATTGCATTGAGAACAAAAATGGAACATTTGTTTGTCCATCTAGAGACATGAATATAGAAAAAACACTTCGAGCTTCAAATTTTATGGGACACAAGATTTAAAAGCATTCATTTCCATGTCAATATGCCATATGCAAAGCCACCTTCAAACCGGGAACAAGCTAAAATAATGAAATTTCTCCCGTTAATTGGGCTTCACCAAAATTTTATAACTTTGCCACTTGAATGAACTAAAATCAATTATTTTGTTAAGTACCCTGGCATTCCCTTTTCGATGATGAATGCTGTGATGCCTTTTGGGCCAGCTTTTGCATCCGTTTTCGCATAAACAACCTGCCAAAATTCTCCCTATCATTTTTCAGCACAATAGATAAACCAAAATCATGCTAAAAGACAAACAATCTCTATTCATCATGCTTAATGTAAAAAATTCAGAGAGTCCAGATGTTATTCTAACCATTCTGTGGACATTTACAGCATAATCAGGAACTTCAGAAGAAATAATTTCAAGCAGCATAAGACTCTACTTAAAACACACTTAACAGAAAAATCTGTCTGAATGTAACATCGTACTAGTTTCAACATGTTTGCACATTCTTCTTTGCCAGTATTCCTGGTTGCATTACAAAGGTCCTCATATTAAGGACTAAGAACTTGAGGGATTCAACAGTTAAGGGAAAAACTTTAGATATTAAGCTTTAATACTGTATGAATCATGGAATTTCCTCTTTCAGCTTACACTCCACTTTTACATTCACTGCTATGGGGCTGGAAAAACTGATTGGAACGAACACGGGTTAAGTTTAAAAGTCCAGAAAGAGATCATAAAGCAGGTTCATTCTGTTGGAAGTGCAGGACATAGAGGTTTGGCAAAGTTACCAATGTTTGAGCAACTGGACCATTGGTGCACCACATTTTGTTTCCGTTTAGAACATAGCCTCCTATAAGACCTGCTTTGCAATTCATGCTAACAACATCGGACCCAGCTGAAAGATACAGGGACTTCAACCAGCAAGTTGAGTAAAATGGTAAATCTCTCACTTCCACCAATGTTTATCAATGCCAAATGAGCATCTAAAAGATCATATAGCTTACCATTCGGTTCACTCATTGCAAGGGCTCCGACATGCTCTCCACTGATGAGCTTCACAAAAAAGATTAAATTATTACTTAAATCATCTCATAGATTAATGACATATTAAGGAGCATTCAATTCCAAGAACTAAACCAATTCAGCAGGAATGTCTCATATAAGGAACATTCAATGCAACAGATGCAGAAGCACGACTAATTTCCTCCATAGCTATACAATGATACAAGTATCCAAGACCAAGCCCTCCATATTCCTCTGCCAAGATACTGAATTAGGCCCCAAAAAACTAAAGCATCACAATACTCATAAAAAAACAGAGTAGAAACCTGGTGCAGTAATTCCAAGGAGATTGAAGTCTCCCATGAGTTTCCACAAGTTAACTTCCTGAACCCGGCAGCATGCAAATCACAACACCAATTCAAATTTCCACATAAAACCCAATAACAAGCAATGCCATCGGTTAAAACAGAAGTTGAAATTTTCCTACCCTGGGGAAATAATTCGTGTGATCAATATTCGAAGCATGTGGCGCTATGTTCTCTTGTGAGAACTGATTAACACTCTCTTTAAACTGCAAACAAAAAGGGAAGAAAAAAAATCACCTTTAACAAGAAGTTCTCTTCTCATAGCACCATAAACGAGCGAAAATAGAAACCTGCAACTGGGTATCATCGAAGAGGAAAGAGGATGAGGAAGAAGCACTCGGTTTCAAAAACTTCATTAATTTCAGGATTTAATGAAGTGAAAGAACAACCCAACACGAAGACGAAGAAGGAGATCACAGTGTAGCAGACAGAATGAAATATCCAGACTAGTGGTAGAGGGAGCGAGAAGGACACCCAGAAAATCTCAAACACAATCCAAGGAATCAAAGATGGACAGCGAAACGAAAAGCAAAGAAGGGGAGAAACAATGCAACTGTTTCTGTGGAAGCAGAGAAGAGGACGACACATTATTCTAAAATGGCCTTTCAAGACTATCGATTGTCTACATGCAAAATCGACCCATTATTATCTCCATACAGAAACATCATCTACCAAAACCCATACGTATTACAAAAGAAATACATGATGGGATGAACAGCGTCTTACCCAGAAGGGAGGCTTGAGTGTCAGACTCTGGGGTCGCTTGAAGGGAGAGTGACTTAGGCAGAAGGAAGAACACGAGGTGCAAGCTACACGAGGAGGTGCGAGAGATGAGCAGATGAACGAAGAGGAGGTGCGACAGTGATTAGTTGGAAGAGGCAAATGGAGGAAGACGAAGAGGCGACAGATCTGTGTGTAGGTTTCGGACAGACCAGGGACTGCTTTGACAAAATTTTTCTTGTCCGTTGGACAGTGGACGGCTGTACCTCACTTTAGGATTGGACAGAATTTTCTGTCTTTGTCCACTGAGGACGGGACAGAAATTCACGCGGACAGCAACCAAACAGGGTTAAGGACAGGACTTTTGTATCCTTGTCCACTGTCCTCACCCCTGTGGATAGTAACCAAACGAAGGGTAATATTCTCTACCAACCCAAAAGCCATTACCTTGAGCTCACCTTAATCATAACTAGTTTCTTTCTTTCTAAAAAGGAAACAAGTAATTTATTCAGGGGGCGCTTGGTTCATAAAAGAGAATGGGAATAAGAATAGGAATGAATATAGTAAGGAATGAGAATGAAGTATAACCAACAATGAATCCCATTCCTCTAGTAATCCACAGGTATGGAGTATTGCTGAAAATGGGGGAATGAAAGTGTTACCCCTGTTGATACCAAACAGGAGTTTTCATTCCATACCCATAAATTTTTCCCCGTTACCCCCAAACAAGCACCCCCTCAGTATAGGATGACCTTGGCCCTTAGAATCTTGAATGCGATGTCCTACGGAGAGCTGATTTCTCGTACGTTTAAACCAACTATTGGCTATTGGCACTTCGTTTAAGGGGTTTAGGAAGGATTCTGTGTGTAATATTATTCTTTCCTATCCTGTCATTTGATTCTGAGCCTCTGTCTGTTTAGTTAATTAGGAACCATGTAATTATTGGCAGTTAGGGGTTGAAAGTTATAAAAGGCCAAAAGCGAAAGAGTGGCTGTAGTAGAGCAATCGCCTTCTCTTCCCTCCACAACTTTATCTTCCCACTGACCATGAGAGGCTAACGTACGTTTCCTTTGCTGCATCACCTTCCTCTCATATGGCTTCCTTGCCTTCAGTTGCTCTCAGTCCCACTCTCAAGCTTGAAACTGAAGTCAAGAAACACCCCTCTGCCTCTTCTTCCATTGACAAGGTACCCAAAAACCTTTTTCTTTCTTTTTGGTCTTGATACAACATTTCATCTCCTTTTCTTTAACTTTCTATCTATAGTTTGTGTTTTTGTTCATGGAGATTATTTTACTTTTTTTCTAAGACCTATAGGGCAAAGCTTCTGCCTTTACCTATGGGTCTAGAACTAACCGAAACGTGCACTTAATTAGCTTGTGGGTTTAGTGGAACTCAACTGATTATGCTGTTTTTGTGTGAGCTTTTCTTCTTGTTTAACATTTTTCTCATACTAACTGTATCAGGAGTTTCAGAGCCGAAGCATTTCATATCAGAAGAGTTCAGTAAGTACCCAACTTGATGAAAGACCAGAACCAGCTAGGCGTTTGGATTTTGATGATCCCTTGTCTTTGATGAAAGAGGGCACTGAGATTGAGTGGGCTTATTATGTTTCCCTCTTAAAAGAATGCATTAAAAGGAAATGTGTCTCAGGAGCACAAATTGTTCACGCTCATATCATAAAGACCGGAACCCAGAAAGAAATTTTCCTGATGACATTTCTTGTTAATGTTTATGCAAAATGTGGAGCGATGACAAGTGCTAGAAAAGTTTTTGACAATTTGCCTGGAGGAAACGTTGTTGCTTGGACGTCTTTGATGAAGGGCTATGTTCAAAATTCAGAGTCAGAGGTCGCCGCCGAAGTTTTTGTGGAGATGATGGAATCTGGGTCTTTTCCTTCGTATTACACTCTAGGAATTGCTTTAAATGCCTGTTCTTCTTTAAGCTCTATCGAATTGGGAAAACAGTGTCATGCCTTCATTGTTAAGTATCGAATTGACCAAAAATTGAGTATTGGCAATGCTCTTTGTAGCTTATACTCAAAATTTGGGATCCTGAAATCTGCTGTCAAAGCCTTTAGAAGGGTTAGGGACAAGGATGTTATCTCTTGGACTGCAGTTATATCTGCTTGTGTTGAAAATGGTGCTGCTGCAATGGGATTGAGATTTTTCATAGAGATGCTTAATGAGGATGTAAAACCTAACGAAGTCACGTTAACCACTGTGTTGAGCTTGTGTTGTTTGATTATGTCGTTAGGACTGGGGAAGCAAGTTCACTCATTGAGCATTAAACTTAGCTATGAATCAAATCGAAGATTAACAAATTCTATTATGTACTTGTACCTTAAATGCAGATGCATCAAGGAAGCAGAGTATCTGTTCAGTACAATGGAAACTGTTAACTTGGTTACATGGAATGCACTAATTGCAGGCTATTCGCAGGCAATGGAACTGGCAAAAGATGATGTTTCTGCGCATAGAAGTGGAAATGAGGCCCTTGGCATGTATTTTAAGTTGAATCGCTCTGGCATGAAACCTGATCTGTTTACTTTGTCCAGCATCCTTACCATATGTGGTGGGTTAGTGGCCTTAGAACAAGGGGAACAAATCCATGCCCAGACCATAAAATCGGGTTTTTTGTCTGATGTTGTTGTAGGAACTGCACTTGTTAATATGTATAACAAATGTGGAAGCATTGAGAAAGCAAGTAAAACCTTTGTGGAGATGTCTACGAGAACCTTGATATCGTGGACAACTATGATTACAAGTTTTGCACGGCATGGACATTCTCAGCAAGCACTGCAACTTTTTGAGGATATGAGGTTGGCAGGTCTGAGACCAAACCAGATTACATTTGTTGGTGTTCTTGCAGCTTGTAGTCAAGCTGGAATGGTCAATGAAGCACTCGAATACTTCCAGATAATGAAAACAGAATACAAACTTAAACCTGTTATGGATCATTATGGATGCCTGATTGATATGTTTGTGAGATTGGGACGGATAGAGGAGGCATTTGACATTGTGAAGAAAATGGATTTTGAGCCAAGTGAGTTTATATGGAATCTCCTTATTGCAGGGTGTAGAAATCATGGGCATACAGAACTGGGTTTTTATGCTGCTGAACAACTACTCAAGCTCAAGCCACGAGATACTGAAACATATGTCATGCTCTTGAATATGTACATCTCTGCGGAGAGGTGGAAAGATGTTTCCCAGGTGAGAAAATTAATGAAAGAAGAGAAAGTTGGAAAATTAAAGGATTGGAGCTGGATTAGTATCAAAGAAAAGACACATTCATTTAAAACTAACGACAGGTTGCATCCTGGAAATGCAGAAATATACACATTTTTGGAGGAATTGCTTAACAAGGCAAAGAGTTATGGATATGAGTCTACGGAAAACATGGAAGTGGTTGATGAGGAGGAAGAGGCAGAGGAGAAGACCTTTTCTTATTGCGTGTATCACAGTGAGAAGTTGGCTGTAGCTTATGGGTTGTTGCACACGGAAAAGAGTGCATCAATAAGGGTTGTAAAGAGTATAGGTATGTGCAAGGACTGCCACAACTTCATGAAGATAATCTCATTACTAGCCTCTAAGGAAATTATCGTTCGAGATAGCAAGAGGCTTCACAAATTTGTCAATGGACAATGTTCTTGTGCAGATTTTGCCGGAATCCTTTGATGTCTTCCTAAAACACACAGATTTTACATTTGTTTGCCACATGTTTGACATTTTATTTTTAGCACCATAGCATGACAAGTTTCGAAAATATCCTACTGTACTATTAGGAGCTAGTATCGAAAATATCCTATCGTACTATTGGGAGCTTGTCCCTGGTGAACCCAATGTTGTAACGCCGTTACCACTACTTCAGTAAACATTACGAGGTAAAGAAGCTACGATTTCTTTGAAATTTGAACTTAAAATTGATAAAACAAATACACCTAAGAGATACTTTTCATTTGAATAAAATAACAGGCCTGTCGAAGTTTAAAACAACAATAAGAGCTTGTAAAGTAGGAGGATCCTGTTATGTGACAGGAGGACCTGTTTAACCAATAAAAACCTGTTAAGTGACGAGCTCGCTAAAAAATAAATTCAGTTAAGACAAATTAAAACAGAAGGGCCTGTTAGAAACTGAAAATAACTTCTTGCAAATTAAAAAATAGAAAGAGCCTGTTAAAAGTGAAGGAGTCTTTTGTTGAAATAAATACACACACAATATAATGCAGAAATAAAGAAGTTAAGAAAAGAGAGAATGACGCAATCGATTTATACTGGTTTGACTTACAATCGAAGCCTACGTCCAGTCCTTAAGTATACAACTGAAGTGTTTCACTATAAAACCAAATAGTAATTTGATGAGCCTCTTCAAACTCACGAGTACATATTTTTCAAGGTTTTATAACATTCCCATAAGTACATATTTTTCGGGGTTCTCTAACCTTACAAACTAGTAGTATTTTGCTAGCCTCTACAAGCTCTCAACAATTGAAGAAGTAATTTGCTCCATATAAGCTTCAATAATCTATCTCAAAAAGTATTGTCACTTTCTAAGGCACGAGAGATTTGATAATAATATGACTTTTAAGAGTATTGATGTACCTCAATAATTTGGCTTTCTCTCTACTTTCCTTCCATGCTTCTTTGTTTCACAACTTTAGTGACTCTTGCTTAAATAGACATTTTCTTCAATTACGTTGCTTCATTTTTGTTCTGAATTAACTTTAAATCTTCAGTATTATCTCTGCTAGAATTTTGCAATAATCAACTGTTAAGAGAAATCTGGAGCTGATTGACGAAATATATGATTAGCAAGATCCTTTTGGATTTTATAAAATAAATAAGGTAAGTTCATAAAGAATGTTTCTACAAGAAAGGAAGCATTTATCATATGATTTTATTTCCTTTTGAGAATTAACTTGTTAGTAATAGAAGGAAATAAATCCAGATTGAATTTTGAAATATTATAAGGTCATCATCAAAATCATTAATAAGCCTTGAGCTAACAATCTTTCCCTTTTTGATAATGATGAATAATAATAGTTATATTTTCAAAATTTAAATAAGAACAGTAGTTTTCGAGAGATACTTGTAAGCTTTATAAGTTCTTACTGATCAGAAGGAGCCTTTCCTTTCTACCATAAAGACTTTACAACAAAATATATCACAAATTATATCGTAAATTCTTAGGAAAGTATATCAAATATCGTATATCAAAAATAATTCTCCCCTTTTGTCATTATAAAAAGTAGAGGAAAAAGAAAAATCTGGTTAAAAATAACAACAAAGTTATCGAAGAGATATGTAACATGTCATGTCCAAAATCATGCAAGGCGAAAATATATCATAAACTAACTCTTAACTCTCCCCCCATATTATTAGAGCTGAAAATTCTTCACAGAGAGATGAAATAGTAGCACCAAACTAAGATAAATGCTCATTCTCTCTCTCTAGTATGAGTAGTTGTTTCATTGAAATAAGGAGGCTTTGAGGCAGATTGTCCTTCAAAACTTCTCAAGTTGTTTGCCATGATCTATCACGTGCTGTAAAACGCAATAAATGTGAAACCTCGCTCTAATACCAAATGATAAAGCAAACACATGCAAGAGATATTTTTAATTCGAATAAAACGACAAGTGCTTGTCGAAGTTTAAAACAACAATAGGAGCCTACAAAGCAAGAGGAGCCTACTATGCGATAGGACCCAGTTTCAATAGGAGCCTGTTAAGTGATAGGAGCCTGCTAAAGGATAAATCTAGTTAAGACAAATTAAAATAGAAGGCACTTGTTAGAAACTAAAAAAAACTTCTTGCAAGTTGAAAAATAGAAGGAGCCTGTTAAAAGTGAAGGAGCCTCTTGCTGAAATAAACATATACACAATATAATGCTGAAATAAAAAAAGTTAAGAGAAGAGAGAGAAGGATGCAGTTGATTTATATTAGTTTGACTTACAACCCAAGCCTACGTCCAGTCCCTAAGTATCCAACTTAAGTGTTTCACTATAAAACCAAGTAGTAATTTCACAAGTCTCTTCAAGCTCACGAGTACATATTTTTAAAGGTTCTCTAACCTTCCCATGAGTACATGTTTTTCAAGGTTCTCTAACCTTCCAAACTAGTAGTATTTTACAAGCCTCTACAAGCTCTCAACAAATAAAGAAATAATTTGCTCCATATGATCTTCAATAATCTCTCTCAAAAAGATTTGTCACTTTCTAAGACACAAGAGATTTGATAACGATATGACTTTTAAGAGTATTCATGTACCTCAATCATTTGACTTTCTCTCTACTTTCTTTCCATGCTTCTCTGTTTCGCAACATTAGTGGCTCTTGCTTAAATAGACATTTTCTTCAACTAGTCGTTGCTTCATTTCCATTATGAATTTGATTTTATATCTTCAATATTATCTTTTCTAGAATCTTGCAATAATCAACCGTTAAAAGAAATCAAGAGCTGATTGATGAAATATGTGATTAGCAGGATCCTTTTCAGATTTTGAGGAATAAATAAGGTAAGTTCATAAAGAAGGTTTCTGTAAGAAATGAAGCATTTATCATATGATTTTATTTCTTTTAAGAATTAACCTATTAGCAATAGAAGGAAATAAATCCAGTTTACATTTTGAAATATTATAAGGTCATCATCAAAATCATTAATAAGCCTTGAGCCAACAAAATCCTTTTCGATATGTACCATCTTAAAATACCTATGGACTACCAACTGCACATTCCAAATAATCCTTTCCATTTATTTTTGGTATTATCCTTAGTACACTAAAGCAACTTAGATTACTAAATTAATAGCTTCGAAAGTAGGGATGGTAATCTGGTTCAGGCCCAGCCTGGCCCGGCTGACCCAAGGACAACGGACCATGGAGAGGCCTAACTTAGAACGACAAAACAAAGTCATTTTTGAATTTTCTTTTAAAAATTAATAAATCGGGTCAAGCCAGCCCGACCCCCTGGTAGCTTGTGGGGCTAGGATCTGAGCCACAAGCCTAACAACCTATGGTCAGACTTGACTCAACCCATTATCATCCTTATTCGAAAGTTGTCATTGTGCATGAATAACATCAAGGAACAAACCAAAACATTTTAATATAAAAACAAAAAAGGGCAGGCCTAAGCCCGACCTAACCCATTGTCATCCTTATTCAAAAGTTGTTATTTTACATGAATAACATCAAGGAAGAAGCCAAAACATTTGAATATAAAAACAAAAAGGAAAAATGATTAATAAACATTAGCGAGAATAAGCCAAAAGCCAAGCATTTCATGGAAAATGCTATGTTAAATGGCACGAGGATTAAGAATGACAAAATTAGTTATGCTTGATTAGATTTTAAGTTAAGGGCTAAGTCTAAATTAATCAATTTTTAAACTTGATTAAAAGACTTGAACAATTCAAATAAACTTAAAAATTTCCAAATTTGATTAAATGTAACAAAGCATGTATACTCGTCTATATGTGCAATTAGGGTTTACTTTTATATCTATTCATTCATTAATTTTCGTTTGGATGTATTTCGATTATACTAAATTCAAATATGGTATAATAATTATCATGTCAATCCATTATGGAGTCAAATCAAGAAATAAGATAACTGACTTTGTTGGTCCCGTTTTTGGAACCCAACTCTTGCTCTGATACCATAAATGTTAGACCTTGATTTCGGAGCCCAACATTCGGAGTCATAAACGTGAGCATATTATCCTATAGGGTTATTTCCATGAACCAGCCATCATCCCATAAGGATGGCATACCCACACTAGTCAAACATAAAAAAAAAAACTCATTTTCCCACTTCAGCACAGATTTTGGGAAACCTCAAATTGGAATTACAAATTGATTTCTTTAGAACATTTATTCTCCATTTTCTTAAGTTTCTAATGACACCAAAATCATTCAATTTGGTTCAGAAATCTAAAAATTAGGACCTAAATAGTTTTAGACTGTTATTAGAATGAAATGGTACATCATACCCAGATTCCATCCAAATATAGAGAAATATGGTCATTATGTCTTAAACATCTAGCTCGTGAGAATATAAGGGTTGACTCTTTATTAATGAGAATATTGAAGGAGGTGGATATGAGGTAAAGTTTATCCTAGTTCCTAAATTTTATAGGGAATTCCAAGGACTCTAGGAGATTAAATATAAAATATCATTTTATTGTAATAACCGATTTCCATATTGAGGGATTAAAATATTAGATTACTGAGCCTCATGAGTTGCTTGATCATAGAATGTATTTGGTACATTTAGAACATGATTTCATGATTTCATTTATATGCATAATATAGCATACACATATGATTTATGATTTCGAAAAACATTGCAAAAATGGCATGTTCACTTAATTGACATATTCTAGGGTATGAAAGGTTTAAAATAATTGTGATATGAATATGCATTATTAATGTCTTGTCTTTTGGTTTGATGGATTACAATTAGTAATTTGGAATTAATTGTCACAATTGGAAGATTGATGGATTAATATGTACATTTAGTCTAGGAAAATTTTCAAGTAGTAAGACAAGTTGACATGTGAAAATTTAGGATGACTAAGCCTATCAAATGAGTGACAAATGTGTTAGTAGTGTGCCCTAGGCCAATGGACATATGTGACTTTTATACTAACATTATGACTTATTAATAATATATTATGAGGTATTCTTTTATATATGCATGTATATCATTTATGTAATGTG
>JAOSBP010000008.1:4603568-4631213 GCA_027563825.1 Erythroxylum mucronatum | reverse complement strand
TTTTTGAAGATAGTGAAATCTCAGAAAAGTTTCTGAGGACTGGACGTAGCCCACGGTTTGGGGTGAACCAGGATAAATTCTCTGTGTCGAAAAACTCTCTCTACTTTCAACTTTTTAGTACTTACATTGTTGATATTTCTTTTACAAAAGTAATAGTAATTTTGATTAAACAAGAATTGTTTTTTGAAGAAGAGGGTAAAACGAAAAAGTATACACAATTCAACCCCCCCTTCTTGTGCATTGGTTATTATTGTATTAACTTGTGGTTCACTTCACAATGGACTTCTATTTAGTGTGAACACAACTATTTCAATAGCATATCCCCAAAAGGACAATGGAAGATTTGCATGACTCATCATAGATCGAACCATATCCAATAATGTTCGATTCCTCCTTTCAGACACACCATTCCATTGTGGTGTTCCAGGTGGAGTGAGTTGTAAAACTATTCCAAACTTTTTAAGATGGTCATCAAACTCTCGACTCAAATATTCACCACCTCGATCTGATCGAAAGGCTTTTATTGTCTTGTCAATTTGGTTTTATACTTCATTTTGAAATTCCTTGAACTTTTCAAAGGATTTAGATTTATGTTTAATCAAATAAACACAACCATATCTACTGAGGTCATTAGTAAATGTAATAAAGTAATGAAAACCTCCTCTAGCAGTAGAATTTATTGGTCCATATACATCAGTATGTATGAGTGCTAATAAATCACTAGCCATCTGACTATGTCTAGTAAAAGGCACTTTAGTTATTTTTTCCAATAAACAAGATTCGCATCTCATATGATTCAAAATTAAAAGAATTTAGAATTCCATCATTATGGAGTTTATGTATGCGCTTTTTGTTTATATGTCCCAAACAACAATGCCAAAGGTAGGCGGGATTCAAATAATTGGATTTAAACCTTAGTATTTATGTTACAAACGGGTCTTTCTAAATTTAGAACATAAAGCCCATTCTCTAATTGGGCACTATCATAAAACATCTCATTACGAGGAAATGAACAACAATTTTTCTTAATCATAAAACAAAAACCTTTCATCTCCAAATATGAAGCAGAGACAATATTCCTGCTTATAACAGGTACATGGTAGCAATTAATGAGTTCTAAAACCATGCCTGAAGGTAAAGATAAATAAAATGTCCTTACAGCTAAAGCAACAACTATTGCTCCATTGCCTACGCGCAGGTCCACTTCACCCTTTACCAAAGTTCTACTATTTTGTAATCCCTGCAAATTCACACAAATGTGGGAACCACAACCAGTATCCAATACCTAAGATGTAGAACTATAAGTAGCAACATTTACTTCTATAACATAAATATCTAAGTAAAAGTGTCATTACCCTTCTTCTTCTTGAGATCTTCCAAATATTTCTTGCAGTTTCTTTTCCAGTGACCCAACTCATTACAATAATGGAAAAGATCATCATTAGAAGGACTAGGCTTAATCTTGGGGTTAGGATGGGGCTTGTTCCGATTGTTAGTCAGACATTTGCCCTTGCTCTTGCCCTTCCCTTTATTATTGTCTTGTTTCTTAAAACATTTCCCTTTTTGGACCATGGGAACCTTACGGTTAGGGTTCTTCTTAATGTTCTGCTCAGCAGTCTTAAGCTTCCCATGCAACTCAGTCAAAGATTTATTTAGATTATGCAAATTATAGATTATAACAAAAGTATCATAATCATCTGGTAGAGATTAAAGGATGATGTCAGTAGCTAACTCTTGGCTTATAGGAAATCCCAATCTTTCGAAGTTCTCAATAAGGCCTATCATCTTAATAAAATGTGGGCTGATTGGGCTCCCTTTGCTAGCTTGCACTTTAAGAGAGACTTCACAGTTTGATATCTCTTATTTTGTGCTTGTTCCTTAAACATATTTTTCAGGCTTGTAATCATCTTACAGGCTTCCATGTTTTCAAACTGCTTTTGCAAGTATAGGTTCATAGTTGCCAATATGAGACAGCCAGCATTGAGAGCATCATCCTCATGCTTCTTATAAGCATTCCTTTTAGCAAGGGAAGTAGTGGAAAGAGGTGCCCTTTTGGGGACCGACTTTTTAAGGACATAGTCCTTCTTTTCTTGTTTGAGAATAATTCTCAAGTTTTTGTACCAGTCCAAAAAGTTTGAACCATTCAACTTGTTGAAAAACATGATAAAGAGTTGGTGATCTTTGCACATGATCACCAACTCTTTATCAAGTTTTTCACTGTATATTCAGTGTACACACACACACACACACACACACACACACAAAAACACACA
Source organism: Erythroxylum mucronatum (assembly GCA_027563825.1). Lineage (NCBI taxonomy): Eukaryota > Viridiplantae > Streptophyta > Magnoliopsida > Malpighiales > Erythroxylaceae > Erythroxylum > Erythroxylum mucronatum. The sequence goes on along the minus strand of JAOSBP010000008.1, from coordinate 4,628,940 downwards.
CACATACACACATAATAAAATCATCAAATAATACAATTATCTAAATATATGATCATTAAACAAATTAGTTGTTTGATGTTGAAGACTAGGCTAATAAACACATCATTAAATAAGAGGGTCATAAGTTAACATAATTATTTGGTGTATATTACAATCAAATAAACAAAATCTACATATTCATTTATCCATGTAATTGCTGACCACCATCCCTTTGGCACCATTCCACTTAATTGTACGTGATTTTATCGACGAGAGAAAAACAATAGTCAAACTGTCATCTCCACTGACGGAGTTATTTGGGGTCCAGTTAAAAAAATTAAATATTTTTTATATATCTTTGATAACTGAACAAGACCCTCTCTTGAAGTGTGTCGTGCCGACATCGTCAATGTGATTTATGAAAGATTATATGAAGAGGGGTGTTCCAAAATTTTTCTTTCACATGGAGGTGATTAGACATTAACCCCACAAGGTTTTGAACAAATTTCAAGGACAGACTAGTACCAATAGCGACACGGAGATCAGTTTTGGGCTTTTTAGTGACATCGACAGTTATTGAATTGGGATCTTCCTTAAAAAATTTAGAAGCGGTGGTCCAATCACCTTCAATGGCAGCTTTGTACAGTGGCAAGTAACGATCGACACGAGAAGGTAAGGCAAGGCTGAAGGATGACATGTCTGACCGTTTTTCTTGACCTTTTGTTATATTCTTAATTAAACTTTATTTTTTATTTAGTTTTGATATGAAAATTTTTGTGAAATCTATATTTTATTTGGTCCCTCCTATCTTAAATTTCTGACTCCGTCACTGCTAAGGGATATGCAGAAGCAGTAAAAGACGAGAAATGGAAGGATGCCATGAGAAAAGAAATTCAGGCACTAGAAGACAATGAAACATGGACTCTTGAGAAATTGCCTGCAGACGAAAAGGCCATAAGATGTAAATGGGTATACAAGATGAAGTATAAGTCAGATGGCACAATTGAGAGATATAAGGCACGATTAGTGACATTGGGGAATAAACAAATTGAAGGAATCGACCACAATGAAACGTTTGCTCTGGTAGCGAAGATGGCCACAATAAGAACGGTATTGGCTCTGGCGGTAGTGAAGAAATGGGAGCTCCATCAGATGGATGTGAACAACGCTTTCTTGCATGGGGATTTGCACGAAGAAATGTATATGAAGTTGCCTCCAGGTTTCTCCTCCTCTAATCAAACAAAGGTTTGCAAATTGAAGAAATATTTATATGGATTGAGACAGGCTCCTAGGTGTTGGTTCTCTAAGTTAGTGACAGCGTTGAAAAGATATGGATTTCTACAATCTTATTTAGATTATTCTCTATTCACTTATTGCAAGGATTCCACTCGTCTGAATGTGTTGGTGTATGTAGATGATTTGATAATTGCTGGAAATGATGTTGATGCTATAGATAAACTTAAACAATATCTTAGCTCATGCTTTCACATGAAAGATCTTGGATTGCTTAAATATTTTATCTGCATTGAAGTAGCTTGTGGACTTGAAGGAATTTTTCTATATCAGAGGAAGTATGCACTTGATATTATTACAGAAACTGGACTATTAAGAGCTAAGCCAGCTATAGTTCCAATCAAGCAGAATCATCATTTGGCTCTTGCAGATGGGACGCTTATGGCTGATCTAGAACGATACCGACGATTGGTGGGATAACTAATATACTTAACCATCACTAGATCTGAGCTTTGTTATTTTATTCATGTATTGGCTCAGTTTATGCAGAATCCAAGAATGGATCATTAGGAAGCATCATTACGTGTTGTGAGGCATTTGAAGGGAAGTCCTGGGTAAGGCATTTTTTTAATCATCAGATAGTGATTTGAAATTGCTAGCTTATTGTGATTCAGATTGGGCAAGTTGTCCTTTGACTCGTCGTTCTTTGACAGGTTATATAGTGTTGTTAGGTAAATCTCCTATTTCTTGGAAGACAAAGAAGCAGTATACGATATCTCGTTCCTCTGCTGAAGCTAAGTATCGTTCCATGGCTACCACAACTTGTGAGTTGAAGTGGTTGCGAGGACTTTTACAATTCTTGGGAGTGTTTGATGAAAATTTCGCATGCTTGTATTGTGACAGTCAAGCAACGTTACATATTGCTGCCAGTCCTGTGTACCATGAGAGAACCAAACATATTGAAATTGATTGTCACTTTGTTCGGGATGAAATACAACGAGAAAATATTGTTACAAGTCATGTGCGTACAAACGAACAATTGGCATATATCTTAACAAAGGTACTTAGTCGTCATCAATTTGAACACCTTCTTTGTAAGTTGGGTATTCGAAATCTTCATGCACCAATTTGAGAGGGAGTATTGGATATTGTATTTTAGGTATAATTGTACATGCAAAAGGTGTTGCAATTTAGGTAGAATTGTATATATGGAAGGTGTTGTTACGTAGTTAAAGGCTATTGTTTAGGAGTCTTTATTCAGTCTTTGTTATTTAGAAGTCTTACCGTCTTTGGAGTCTTTCACTGTATATATACCATATCTTTGTGAAATAAAGGGAGAGATGCAGATCAATTCCTTTTCAATGCGTTTATCATCTTCTTTCTTATTACCGTGGCGTCTTGTCTTAACAGAGGCAGTCTTATATCTTTCTTTTTTTTCGCATTGAACACAGAATCTGTTGTAATGGCTTAGCCCTTCCACTTAGTTGCTTAGTCAAAGAAGAAGGTTTTGGTTGGCTGCATGGTTGCTTTGTCAAAGAAGATGGCTTTTGGTTGGCTGCATGGATTCAATGGTTGGCGTCTTCATGCATTCAAAAATGGCAACTTGGTTGGTGGCATGCATATGACTGGCGGCGATTTCTGCATTCAACCATTCAACAATTCGGCTGGTGATTTCTTCAACAATTGTTGCTGCAGCCTTGAAAAGCTTGGACGGATGCTCTCAAACATCAGCTATAAATAGAGGAAACATTAAGGCTTCAATATAAGCACAAAATACACAATTTCTTCCTTTGCTAAAATCCTCTATCATCTTTGTATCTTTGTGTCCTGTTCCATTTATTTTTTGTCTATCTTTATTTTTGGTATTATTTATCGGACTATTAAATTTAACCGGTATCTAATCTGAAGACATTTTATCTTAACAGAATCCACTTCAGTCATGTATATGGCAAGTCGAGTTGTCGGAGACCTTTTACGTCTGAGGTTGAAGCTGTACTCATAAGATGAAGTAGTAATAGCGGTAGTCAAAGCCTCGTCAACTTCTCAGTGGTAATGACGGCAACCTCTGTTAAGTAGAGAAAGCCTCGTAAGAATCGGGCAATTCTCTGCCACTCCTCTCTATGTCCACCCTCTTGCCCTTGAAATCTTCCATAGTCATCATCTTTATTCTTCTTCTCCTCAAAGAAACCATCTTTGATCGATGGAAAAGAAGATAAATGATGAGCACTGGATGTTGCACATATAGACATGGGTAATTCGACTTTCTTTACCCATGGTTAAAATAAAATATTAACTTTCTTTGAAGAAGCTGTTTAACTTAAGGTGAAGGCTCCCCTAATTTTTTAAAAATCTAATGATGTCCAAAATCGACTAAAAGTCTAAAAGGGTTAATTACACTAACATAGTACAGCCAAAGGCATAGGTCTCTTTCTTTCTTTTAAGTGTTTCTTCTCTTTTGTTTTCTCACCATTCAAACTTTTTGAGCTTCAAAACTGAGACTTCCACCGCCAACTTCAGGTCGCCGTCGTCCAGGTCCACCAATTGCCGGAAATGAACGAAGGAGGAGGCGGCAGAGACAAACCTGAAAAGGCAATAAAGTTTACTGTATACCAGAACCCAGCAATGTCTGCCGTTTTAACTGCCAACAGCCAACAGCCCTCTAATTCAACACTTCTCTTCATCTTCTTTTTCTCTTCCATTTCAGCTGTCGCCCTTGTCTCCGTTACTTCCAGGTATGTACCTTTATTATGATTTAACGATGCCAGAGTTCTAGCGTATAGCGAGTGTGTGTAGTGCGGAACACATTAATTAGGCGTGGGTTGATTCGAAAATGTGCTGTTAGGGCTTTTACCGCTCATTAGTGTTTCTTGGGGATTGGTTGATTGAGAAAATTGATAGGATATGAACGAAACAGCTAAGTGGGCAAGTTTGATATTTTGTTTACATGTTTAACGCATATTTTAATTCTGGTATTCAACTGCATGGTTTTGATGCTAAACTTGGATTTGAGATCCTATTTCTTTATTGACATTCTTTTCTTTTTCTGGCAATCTACAAAGATTAGTTCAAACTTCGTGATGCTTGGGGCAAATTAATCGTAACCTTTTGTTGTTGATGCTCATACTTGCTTATGAATGATGCAGGGAAAATGTTCTGATTCAGACGGTAAAACTCAGGACCTTTTCCTTAGAAGCAGCTTGTAAGTTTCTTGTTTGATGAAATATCTGTGACTGTCTCTGAAACACTCTAAGGGATATGATTTGTTTGAATAAAAAATTGTGCTTAACATCTGTGTTCTATTACAGATTTTGTTGCCAAGGTAATACAGGCTGTGGTGGGGTTAGTTTTTGCTGGATCTGTTTTTGCCCTTTTTAAAGGCCTCTTTCTATGTAAAAAGAGAAATGTTATTGGTGCGCCAGTACAATCTCTGTCTAAAGAAATGATGGGTCAATCACATCTAACACGCCGTCAACTAGAGCTTTTGGGTATGAAGCCAAAAGTTGAGCCAGTTGAATTTGAATCATCAAGAAAACCACCAAGGTCCAAACCTACACTATCTGCTTCAGATATACTTGTTCCTATTCATCAGTCAATCACTGGTTCCGATCACAAGTCTCGAGTAGGCTCTGATAAACATAGTCTAAGCAGTGGAAATAAGATGTCTTCTTATAGCACCCCACCCAAATCACAGAGTTCTCCATCCTCATTTTATCTTGTCCCTGGGGCCAGCTCACCTTTATCTGCCAGTAAAACCTCACCAGGGATGAATTCAACCGTCTCAACCCCTTGGTCAAGTAAGCAAGCCTCGTCTACTAAAGAGATAACAACAGAAGAACAGCTTGAACAATTCTTGGCAGAAGTGGATGAAAAAATCACTGAATCAGCTGGTAAACTTGCAACTCCACCCCCCACCGTTCGGGGTTTAACCATTTCTAGTCCTAATACAATTGCAAGTCCAGCCAAAACATCTGGAACCACCAGGAGCATGCCTTTGAGGCCTGTTAGGCTGTCTCCTGGTTCCCAGAAATTCACTACTTCCCCGAAGAAAGGAGAAGGTGACCTTCCGACACCAATGTCCATGGAAGAGTCCATTGAAGCTTTCAAGAATTTGGGTGTCTATCCTCAAATTGAGCAGTGGCGCGATCGGCTCAGGCAATGGTTTTCTTCTGTTGTAATAAATCCTTTACTTACCAAGATTGAGACCAGTCATATTCAGGTTTGTCATTACCCTAATCAGCTATTACTTTTATGTTCTTATTATTTTGAGCACTCGTTTAGTCTTTTGGATATTTATCATGTTTGGGACCTGTCTACTATTTTGGTTGATTTACAACTTACATGTTACCTATAGTTATTTGTTTTAAAACATTTCATAGTCTATAAGGCAATACTTCTGCATAATTTTGAAAAAGCCTATAGTTGTTTCACTTTTACAGTGTCTTTGGTTGTTGTCAAAATGTATGTAGGTGATGCAAGCAGCTGCTAAACTTGGTGTTTCAGTCACCATTAGTCAAGTTGGAAGTGATTCACCAAACAGTGGAACCATGGCTTCTGTGGCTTCGATGGATAGGAAAGAATGGCAGCCAGCATTTACGCTTGATGAAGATGGACTTCTCCATCAAATACGTGCTACTCTTGTGCATACTATAGAAGCTTACAGCCGTAAGTTGGCCACTAATCATTATCTTTTCCTATATTGTTGTATTTCAGTTTTATTTGACTGTTTCTAAGTTTTGTCCTGTTGATCATTCCAAAACATGCAGCTAAGGTGCCTGTAGCCAATCTACAACAGTCCCCGCAGCAAAATCCTTTAATCCCCATTATGCAAGAATGTGTCGATGCTATCACTGAACATCAGCGGCTGCGTACATTAATGAAAGGAGAGTGGGCCAAAGGTTTGCTGCCACATAGCACTATTCCAGCAGCTTATATGGTGCAAAGGATCCGGGGTAATCAAATCTGCTGGATTATTGTCATTATACCCATCAGCTATTTTTTTCTTTCATGCATGGTAAATTTGATGGCAACCCCTTGCTGTGGTTAACATATACTTGACTTACCTGCTTGTACAACTCTAACAGAGCTTTCTGAAGGAACCTGCTTGAAGAATTATGAATATCAGGGAAGTGGGGAGGTTTATGACAGAAAGAACAAGAAGTGGACTCTTGAATTGCCAACTGATTCTCACTTGCTTTTGTATCTATTTTGCGCCTTCCTTGAGCACCCGAAGTGGATGCTACATGTGGATCCTACATCTTATGCTGGAGCTCAGTCTAGCAAAAATCCCTTATTCTTGGGAGCTCTGCCTCCAAAAGAAAGGTTCCCTGAAAAATACATTTCTGTCATATCTGGTGTTCCTTCAATTCTTCATCCAGGAGCTTGTATACTTGTGATTGGGAAGAAAAGCCCTCCAATCTTTGCACTGTACTGGGATAAGAAGCTGCAGTTCTCACTTCAGGTACGTAGCTAACTGGTAATGTTATAATGTCGGAGTGATGGGTACCAAATATGGGGAAAGTAAAACTTAAAGAGTAAAGAAAAATACTCGTTAGAAAAGGGAATTAGTTTATATAAATCAAATCTGATAAGAGAAATAGGCAATATTTTTTGGGAACCCGATCAAAGCTCACAATTTTACTAACTGGCTGTGAACTGTAGAACATAAAACACAACAAAGCAGAAGAAATGTGTACTTTGAAGTTACAAAAGATGGAGCCTGAGTGATGAACCTTTTTAAAGACTGTATTAGCTTCATATTGCGCCTGTTTATGTACAGATGCAAGTAGTCACAGTTCATCCACATACAGAGTCTTGTGGTCATGACATCTACACCGATTCTGTAGGTGAAGTGAACTGTTTTCATTCTTCATTGATCCTCTGTCTGCGGGGATAGATGGACAGTTAAGATGACAATCAAGTGTACTAGTGTTGGATGTACCATTTTGTGATATTTGATTGGATGGACTATTTTGTGATATTGGATCTGCTTTGATGCAAGATCTATTTTCTTGATTTCAGGGAAGAACTGCTCTCTGGGATTCCATCTTGCTTTTGTGCCACGGGATCAAGGTTGGATATGGAGGCATTGTTAGGGGCATGCATCTTGGCTCATCAGCTCTAAACATTCTCCCAGTTCTTGAGTCAGAACCTGAGGACTGAGTCCTGTAAGATATGCTGCAGTCCTTGAGATGACCTGCTTGTTATAGCCCTTCCCAAGAAAGACTCCGATTACTCATCTTCTCCATTCTGAATTTTCTGGACCGATTAAACCTGGTTTTCCAACTGAGCTGATATTCTGATGCAGGGTGCGTGTATCTGCATTTGCAGTTTTCTTAGTCCGTTAGTCATCGTCAGTCACTGAGGACTTTTATGCAATGAATGGTGATTTTGTAAGTTGGGAGACCAAAAGATTGGCAACTAACGATAGGTGAAATTCTTTTGATGTTGCACTTTCTCTTCATGTTGTCACCAGCTCTTCTCCATTCTTCTGAGCCTTAGTTCCCCAAACATTGGAAGTTTAGGACTGAAACTGCACATTGTATATTATTTTTGGTATCCAGTGCTTTGGGAATTATCTCTGATTTAGATTCCTTGGAGTTGTCTTAGAGAAGAGCGGCACATGAGATTCAGGAGAGGGTTTAGCGCTTTGGATAAAATGGAATGTTTTCGTGTATGCAAGGGCTTTCATTCTTTGGTGGTCTATCTACAAAAGCAGTGTACTGATGTTCGTGTATGCAATGTGATACCCTCTTCATGGTCTAAGAGCGAGAATTTGATGACTGTAGAACTCTGGATAGTAGAGTTTAACTTAATTTTCACAACATCTCAACTTATCATAACATTATGTTGCTTAGCAAATATGCGGAATCTTTTCTCTTAAGACACACTTTATCGTTGCAAGAGTTTCGGAGCTAACGAATGTTGGTTTTGTCAGACTCCCATCTTTGACCTGCAATTAGTAATCTGACTCACGGTATTCACAATTTCCCACTAGCAAGTGAAATGGAAGGGTATGATCTTTTTTTAGTTGTTTGTATTATCAAAGTTAAATCTCTAGAATAACAGATGTAAGGCCCGTCTAGCTCAGTTGGTAGAGCGCAAGGCTCTTAACCTTGTGGTCGTGGGTTCGAGCCCCACGGTGGGCGATGTTTATTTTGTTGTCATAGTATTTTCCAAGTAACGCGTGGAGGTGCAATTAATGAGAGTTTTTTTTTTTGTTGTAATTTCATCTGGTGATAAGGACGATTACGAGGCCGATGATCAGCAGTCCCCACCTGCGGCCCTCTTTAGGAAGGTAGGTTATTTCTCTTTTTTGAGCGTACCCCTTTTCCTTTCACAAATTACATTCTCATTTCCTTGCTTGCTCGTCCCCTTTACAATTCAATGCATGAGTTACCTGATTAAAATTTGGCTACTTTCTGGGAAATCAGTCTCCCATTTGGAACTGCATAATGGTTACAGGAATCTGTATTTATTGCAAAAGGATCACACGTTGGTAGCAATATTATTGGCTGCAATCAAATTATATGCAACAAAAAAGAAAGCTATATAATAGGTTTTCCGAAAACTACTTTTGACCTTCAGATGTCTGTTGTGGCTTTTAGCAAGTGCTCTTTGAGAAGATATGTAATGTGGATAGAAATAACTATGAAATGGTTGTTTTAATATAATCAGAAGGTAGAGATGATAATGGTTTTTCAGCTTCTTTACTTCCTGTATTTCCAGGGACAAGTGATTATGAAGGATGCCAATGCAAACGTATTGTTATGGGTATTTTACTAGTATTCGTGGTGGGGAACTATGGTCTCTATAATTATGCTCAGAAGACACATCCGAAAGTGAAGAACAAGCCTTTATCAGAGAAAACGATGAAGGAGGAGAGGCTCAGACAGGGCATTGCAGCTCCAGGAGATTAAACAAGATTTACTTTTGGCTTTCTTCTTTCATCTGTGTTACGCTATTATTAAAATTATCTCGTCCTCCTATTTTCTCCTCAAATTACACGAACAAGGTCAATCTGTCGAATAAAGCACGGATGTTCCTCGTTTTACTTCCTTTCCTCTGGGTATTTACCGAGGTGGGTCTTCATATCATGTTGGATTACAATTTCTGATTTTGATTAGGAACAGGGAAGCTTGATGCTTATACTCTCCGCACCTAAAGTTTGTTTAAGCGATTGACCTCTGCTTGGTTTGTTTTGCCGGTCAAATATTCCATTAGACAGTCTTCTATTATCAAGGACGCTTCAGCTCAGTGATGCTGACAGATACCCAACAGCCAATCTTTGCATTACTTGGTATGCTTTTAATCACCCATTTCACTTGTGCTGATGAAAGCTGACATTCTGCCTTGACTTCCCACTTTCAGGAACTTCTGTTTCTTTCCTTTTTGTCCTTTTGGGTTTCCTTTTATTAAGATTTTCAAGGTCTATAGATGTAAGCTCCACGCGTATAACGGAGTATATGCCTATAACCGATGCTTCCTTGTAATCCCTTTCATTAAAGGTATGGGGTCGTATCTAATATAAGGGAAGGTCGTTGAACTCGGTAGTAGAGTCAATCATATGCTGACTGATAAACTCACGCACCCTTGGAAAATAACCAAATTCATCCATTCTGATGGTAAACATTTTTGCCTACAAGAAGAGAAAATAATAATGCTTACTAGCAACTGAGAACAACTACTCGTAAGTAGTTAAATATTCCAAAATCGAGAAAGGTATTAGACCAATCATCAAGCAGAACATCTGTACCTTCAGATCGGTCAACTTTTAGCGTTAGAAACATCCAGTAAGTAGTAAAACGCATCCCTCCTCTTCATGGTCTTAAACAGATTATCTACAGCAAACGTAAGAAATTCATCAATTTCTATGGAGTCTCATCTTCTAAAAGTGAACAAAAGGCCAGATGACGATCAGAATGTACATAAATATGTTCAAAAACTTTACTTTCTATAAATGACTGAATGACAGTGACATGTACAGGCTATTTCCTCTCATCTTCAAATCAGAGACAAAAAGGAGGCAATTCATACTTGGCTAATTGGGAACTTCGCCGCTAGATCCACAAGCTATTAACCAATGGAATTTAATCCAATCTTCATATTCACTGCCTATGTACTGTACAATTTTATCGAGCACTTTACTAATTGAGAGGGAGGATGTGCTACTATGGACCACACTCTGATAGAACAAACAGCAGTAGACACTGGGTTATGCTGCCTAACCTTGAAACGGGTGCCCAACAACTGCTGTAAAATATTGCAGGTGCCAACGCAATGTTTTCTTTAAGGAAGAAATTATGATGGCAACTTCTTTCGATTGCTTATGCATCACATCATCATTCAAGAATCCATAGTCATGAGGAGCATATGTTAAATTTCTTCAAGTTCTAGCATCACGATTTGAACTTTAGTCACGGAATCACTCCAGGAAATGTCTTCTGTCCCCGAAAAATTCAAAATTAAGAAAATGACAATCTCAGCAAACAGGCTCTTCTCTACTCAGAGTCTGAGTCAATAGAAAGATACAATCGCTGTCTTACAGAGCGTTTTTGTCGAGGAAATGAGAAAGGACTGTCAGATCTTTGCCGACTTGCATTCTCAGATTTATCATTCATAGCAGGAAGTAAAGAAGCTGCAGGAGCAATAACAATCAGAAAAACTGAAAGCAACACATGAAAAATCGAATAAGACAGTAAACTTATGCAACAAAAGCTAGGACAAAAACAAAGACTTGTATCTGACAACCCCATTTAAATAGTGGACAACATTGCCGCTGCTAGCAATGACATGTAATTGCATGCTAACCTCCTCCAGAAACTATCAACAAAATAGAACGAATGAAAAAGAAACAAACCAGCATCAGCCAGAGGTTCAATGCCACATTCTCCAGATGAAATCTGTCCCCTTGGATTTGTCCCATCTCTAGGAACTGATTCACCATTACTGCTAGTGGCACCACCACCAAGGCTAAGGGAGATCCAATCCTCAGTGCGGATGCCATTGGATGGATCAATTTGGTCCCTCAAGTTAGACTGCAAGGATGCATCTGAAGACCTAGTTGGAAGGAAAATCTGAAGTGAAGGATCTTCAGCACCAAATGCCAATGGATTATCAACCAAGCCATCATTCATATCTGCCTCAGTTCGACTAACAGAAGAACCTGGCACTAAACCAGTAGTCCCCATGACGGTCTCGGAGGCCAACGTGTATCCATTCATTGTGGTGGGACAGTTGACAGAACCATGTTGCAGATCACCCAATTGGTCTGTCATATCTGAACTAAATAATTGGAATCCTGGAGCTCCTTGAGTCCCAGAAGGTAACGACCAGAAAGGCATAAATTCATTGTCATTAGCATTGTAGAGTAAATTCCCATGCCCTAAAGTAGGATCTTCAGGATAAGTATCTGCCATTCCCGCAGGCACTGAAAAGGCAGCCCCACCAGCATCCAAATGATTATTATTGTACACCAGCACATTATTGTCATCATCTGAATCACTAAGAACAATAATTTCTGCATCAGGTGCAGAAGCATTTCGGTCAGCAAATCCATATGCTGAATCAACATTTAGAGACAACGAATCAAGCTCAAGCCCATTGTTTGGGAACTCAAAATTCCCACCACCATCCTGATTTACGCTAGGATCTTCACCATCCCGACCACTAACTGTGGCACTGCTACTCATAGGTATAATCTTCTGCTCATGGCTTTCGAACTTCTCCTGAAATTTATTACCAGAAGAGGAAGGGTTCAAATCTTCGGGTTTACTAACTTCCCAAAACCCGTTGCGGTTCTTCCTGATTCCCAATTTCAAACCAGTGCCAGTATGACCTTCTGAAACACCTTCCTTCTTGATCTGAGTCATCATATCCATATTGGAGTTAATTTCCCCACCATTAGAGGCACAGAGAGTACTGTCAGGATTGTGCCACTGTGCGGGCTCTCCAACATCCCTGCGCTCAGATTCACTTTTGGTCTTCACACGCCAAGAGCCATCAGACTTCACCTCAATCTCTGTTACATCTTCACCACAATGACGCATCTGTAATGCCACCAAAACAACATAATCAAATAGTTTATTGATTAGTGACCTCTAGAAAAAATTCAGCCTTGTGAGCAAGAGAAATCACCAAAAAAAAATCAGATGGGATTACCTTGGATGTGATACGATTAAAATAAGGATCAATGATTATGTTTTCCAGTGAATAGTTCTTGAGACAAATGGGACACTGCCACTGCATGGAGTACATTGCTGGCTCAGAGATGAAATGCTTAAGTAGGAGAAAAACATTTAGAAACCAGTAGATGTTTACCTTCCTAGATCGCTGATTCAGCTCCACAAAAACTTCAAGATCAAAACAACCCATGTGAGCACAAGGTTTGAACCTTCCCGCAACCTTCATTCTTGAACCACTCATCTGGATTCAGGAAGCACAATGAAATTGATCATCTCAAATATCTGATAACTTCAAAAGAGAAGACTTCAACATGTAACCAAAAATAAGTGGAAATCCAGTTCCCAGAGAACACTAGTCCTAATACTAAAAGCAGAAGTAATTCTTCAAGAAAGGAAAACCTTCCCAATCACAGAATTTACAGCCAACTAAAAGCCATACTAAGGAAAACCAAAAGGCAATGGATGACTTGGCAAAAATAAACCTCTTTAACATTAAAACTGATGAGAAGACCTGCTTACGCTGAGGATATAATGAATAAAAGCATGTGTCTAAGCCAACATGATCATCAATGTCCTATTTCAGTGTAGGAGATAGGTGGATGACAAACATACAACTGCAGTATCTTGGAAAAGGCAGATTGGCAAGACACATTCCAAACAGAACCTAGATTAGGGCAGATTCCAGACAAGTTAGTAAAACAATAGAACACCATAACTGTAGTCAACTCTTGATCCTTTAAACTATCATATCATGGGCCAAAAGATCTTTTTATACTAGATTTGCATTGATTCTTTCAAAATGCTACTGGAACCACTATAAGCCCATTTATCATTGCCATCAGTCCTGATTTACGAGAAACTACATTCCAGGCTAATAAGCTTCTGTAAAGCAGAGCACACTTTCAATCATCAACATTGACAGAACAATAGGCAACAATCTTACTGTTTTTGGTTTTTCTTAAATATCAACCTGGTGGATTTTTCATCCACTACTCCAAGCAGGTCTTTGCAACCACAGTGGAGAACTCTATGATTACACAATCAAGTGTTGGTTCAGAGTTCACCATATTGAAACTCTATAAATAAGTTCACACCGGATGTACATTGAACTGGAAATAGCACTAATAACGAACTTTCAAGCAACAATCAAATGCAACTTACAGGACAACGTAGACTGACAGTAAAAGAATCTGCAACAACTTCTAGGTCACTGTCACTGTCAGCATTGTCTGTTGTTCCGCCACCAACACAACGGCATACGCGAGTAAGTGCTTCTTCAAACTGCTCACCATCAGACTCCCTAGGAATGAGGTTAAGTATCTGACCAACAACGGATCACAAAATGCTTGTAAGAACAAAAGGTGTAGTAATGTTGTAATGTTGGAATAGCTTTGCTATGGTAATGGAATTTATTCATTTTCCAAGAAAAAAGGAAAGAGGCAGCAATAACTCAATTGGTAATTAAATGCATAAACAGTACCATAACCAGAGCAAAGATTTCCAACCACAATAACAATGTGCACCATATGATCCAAATTAGAGAACTACAACTTGTTTAGTTACCAGTTTAACATTGTACATAATTAACATGATTTACATTACATAAGTCCGCCAAGAGTTAAGTATAATTACCTGTTGAATAGTCCGCCGCTTGACAATTCTTACTCCTAAACAGAATACGCGAGCATCACATCCAGTTAGTGAAATCTTATTCATTCCATCTCTTGTACAAGGCGTGATCTAACAAAAGAAAGAAATAAACTAAGACACAACATAATAAGTTGATTCAGGATATAAATATCTAAATGGCAATGAAGCAGCAACATAGTGCCTAATGCATTTGCCCAGATCTAGATGATTCAAGCATATATCCCAATAGACATGTATACAGAGTTAAAATGTGAAACTGATAATCAACTGTGAGGAAACTCAGTGTCAAAGAATGTACACTCACAATTGGACCATCATCACGACCATTAACCCCTAGTAGTTGTGAACCCGGCCTATTAATAGCACGAATAGGTACACCTGCAGGTTCCAAGAACACATATTTATTTGATGTCCAAAAATAAAAAATGTAAACACGTTTGTGTTAATTTTTGCATCCAGCAACTATTATGAGCTACAATATAATAGAAATCTAACCTTGCTTAAATTATACACGGATAACAATGAATTTGGCAAAGAACATGGGAACTGTGAAGAAGTTAAAAGTGATTCGGAATACTTTTGTTCCAAGTTACGGAAATGAGATGGATCAATTTGAAGGTAAAAACAGTCCCAACTACAACATATTCCAAATTGTTGAGTCAAGATTGATAAAGACACCAACAGAAATAAAAGGTCAACTGACTATACCATTAATCTGTAGATCTGTATATTGTGGCCATTGCATTCTAAAAGGAACCTTGTCGTTCAGAAGCATGCACCAAGCCTGAATTGTAAGAACATCATATGCAAGCTATCAGCTGAAGTTTAACCAAATAAAATAAGCTAAGGAAGAATATGAACAAACCTGAACATCATATTCTTGTTTTGCTAACAAGTCTCTGTCTGCTCTTGTCAAATGAAATGTCTTCTCCACAACTTGCATTGGGGGTGATCTAGAAAATAAAATAACTAAGTAGTAATTCTAGCAAATAGAATGTAATGCACGACAGCTTATGGTGATTCTTATCAACTACCAAACAGAATGGGCAATTTATAAACAAAAAGACAAATAACTATCAATTAAACTCCAGTTTATGCTTTTAGCAAGGTTTTGATATCAGATGTCTGCATTTCCTAACCCAAAAGAATATATCACAACAAAGAGGCCATGGTCCCATTCAAACGGGACAATTATGAGTTGTTATTTTTGTTTACCACTTATGTGGGTGCGACTAATTAGGTGACACAACGCATGAGGCAGTAAAGTGAACAGCAACTTAACTGCCAAACACGCTAAACCTGTGCATTGCATCAGGTGCAACCGTGCTAGTGTTTCATAAAATTAAAATTTTGTCTTCTCCAAACACAAATATAGAAAATGCAACTATTTAAAGTTTTGGAGGAAAAGTTGTGTTTGAAAGAAAAATTCATAAGGAATTATTTTTAACATAAAATGAAAAATGTCTTCTCAATAAAATTTCCAATATATTTTTTTATCAACTGATGCCAATTTAAATTAAGCACCGTTCCAAAAGATTATTTGACAGCTAAACAAGCATTTTTTATTAACAGTAGCTTTGTGAACAGTGCTATATAAACAGCAACCACAAAATTCAACCTCAATACCAAAAAAAACCCTAAGAAACATGGCATAAATTCACTAGAAAACCTAACTACATCGGTCACTTCTCAAGATAATGATATGCATCAACCGTCTCTAACATGAATCCTACATACTAACATACATTGAAGAAATTAAAAAAATAATTACAGGCAGCAGATTATAAACTTACCCATCAGTTGGAATGTTTGTAGTAGCCAACTTCACAGGATCTAAGGGATGGGCAACTGTAACCCAAAAACTGAAAGTTAAGAAGCATGTTAGCCAGTGCAATGGAAGAAAACATGTGTAAAAATACCCCAACATGAACATTGCGGTCCACGGTGAATAAGTGTTGTGGTACTGTAAAGGATTAGCGCTAATGCATCATGATATGTAATATATGCTATTATAACAAGTCTCTACATTCACTTTGACTTGCCCCAAACGAGAGAGACAAGGAAATAAAAATGTTTCTCAGGTGAACCATGATTTAAATCATATCCTACTTCAAAATATTCTTGGGTTACCTTCCAAATGGAGTGCAGCTTTCAGGCAAATAAGGGAAATGACATTCAAATTGACAATATATTCATTTCCAAGCATCTCAACAAGTCAACTCACAAGTCCTCAACCAGTAAGCAAAAATTAGCTTTTAGGTGTATTCCCATTCAAACCATACACTTGCAATAGCATTTTGAACTAGAAAAAGGACACCCGTCCTAGCTAACAACGGATTATATTAATCCAGTTCAATTACTGTGCAGTCATCTCCAACAACTAAATCAATAAACATGCTTAGAATGTCAACATATTACCTTATGAAATTTCAAATTTCAACGAAAAAGGTAAGATTAGCTCATTAAAATCAATCAAAGCAAAAGAGAAAGAAAATCGTTTCAAGCACATATAAACACAACTATGATGAAAATGAGATAAGTCAGCTTAACAAGAAAACATGTTATCCATGCAGGCTGAAATGACAGATAAATCAGGTATTACTATGCCAAAAAGAAAAAACCGACAATGTTCAATTATAAGATCTCCAAAAGGAAATTGAGCAAGAGAGAAAAACTGTCAAAAGAAACAACGAGCATAGTTATACATACGGGTCAGCTCGACTGAGTCGGCAAACTTCACAGTAGAACAAGTCAGGAAGTTGACGATCATTATCCACTGGTTTTTCTGGAATTATAACACAGTCTACATGCTGCCTCACTTGACATCTAGGATCCTCACACTGCCAATATAAGGCACAGATCATTAGCAATCGTATAAATAAAGCATTCCAAAAATATTGAGGACAACGCAAAGATGTGCCAAAAAATAAAATAAAACAATTTGCACAAAAAAAAAAGTATATTGGGAAAATAATCTTCTGCTTTAAACTGAATAGAATGTAGCAAAGGTAGCATCCACCATGGTTGCAAAGATCTGCAGATATAGAGATGCATTATAATGGCCTCCACAGAAAATGCCTTTTTATTCTTGTCAATAATATAGATACCACCATTGTATGGGCAAAGCAAAATCCACTGACCATGGATGAGCAGAAAGATACCACCAGGTCTCATACTACCTTTCAAGGAACTAACGATCTCATAATTATGGTTCAACACCTCAAATAGTCCTCCAAAACATCATGACAATCAATACTTTGTCATGCTATTCAGAATCTTTTATTTTGCAACACCCAAACATAACTCAAAAGGGAGCAAATACAAGATGAATAATGCCAACAAAGAGAGGTGTAGATTTAATTGCATAAGGATCAATACATAGTTATGCTAAATCATGTATATTAAAATCAAGTTAGTTTACTTTTCCAACAGACACAAACATAAATCACTTATTGCATACTTAAAAATTTAAAAAAAATCATGAAGAATAATCTAAATGGTGATATCAATTGCAAAAATGTAAACACAGAAAGTAATCAGAACAGACAATCATTTCAAGATGAAATGTATAAACCTTAATCATCGAATCTGTCTCCGATGTGCTTCCACATGGACAGCGTACTTTCGTGTCTACTTCACTGTGTCCCTTAATTTTTATACTACTGCCATCCACAACATTCTGTTCCTTTGATGCCAAATCAGTTGCCCCAGAAACCTGCATTTTTCTGAAGATGAGAACAGAAGATGCAAGTCAATGCATTGTACAAAAGCAAATATTGAACTTTCTCAAATCATCCAAAAAAAGTATATAGATGGCCTCATTGAACACGCATTTTTTTAAAATGCTGATGAGATAAATGTAAATAAGCAAGGACCCTGACTTCAGAGAGCTGAATTTGAATGATGAACCTGTAAGTGTCCTCAACTAGTTTGGCAACCTCTTCCTTTCCAACAGTGTTTTTCTTTGCCCATGTCCTCGCCACTATAAAAAATAAAGTCCAGGTAAAATGTTGATGTCTGATATGTAAGTTTAAAAACCCAAAAATAAAAAAGAGGTATTTACAACTATAAAACACAACTATTCCTCCATCCCTGACCCACCTGAACCCCTTTCTGCCCACCCCAACCCCATGTTTCCCAAAGAAAGAGAAAAAAAGATCACCTATGTTGCAAAATTGACCCAAAAACAATGCACAAGGAGTAAAGAATCTGCCCAATTCACCCGATTGTGGACAAAAGTTGATTCTGAATGCCAACACTCTATATGACTGGAATTGCAAGATTAACTATTAACAGAGTCTCATGCATAGGTAATTGTTGTTTGGACAACCAAAAAGTTTCTACAAAAAGTAAGGCCGTAGAACTCTTCAGTCCACTGAGTTTCTACAATGTGACAATAGTAAACCATTGATGTTTGATTGTTCACAAACCCTTAGTCCATATTTATCAGTAAACCATATGCACATAGTAGCCTTTTTTATTGTGTAAAAGAAGTGCACAACATTTCATGCATACCACAAGTAAATGAGTTCAGAAAGGATCATTGATATGTTACATCTAAAACACAGCAGAACAATTAGGTTGACAACAACCCATGACTTTTACGGTATAAGCATGTCAATCAACTTCTTTTTTTAAGGAAGACTAGATATTCTAGATTAACCAAACAAACTTTGTATATGAAAAAAGAAAGTTGGCATCACAAAGATACATTACCTGGCTCATCAGAGAGAGTAGCTAATATCCGCTCAACAAGATCCTACAGAATTCCAATAACAGCAAAGGTGAATGCAGAAAACGGAAGATGTAACCAAACATATATGTGGAGGATAGATTTCCTTTGTCCTTCAGTGGACACTAATGAAATAAAATAACTATTTCTGATGGGGCCAACAAAATCCACCAGAAGGGTCAATTCTTCACAACAAGTAAACCGATGGACTTAAGGAATCAAAATTCACCATCGTAAAGCTAAACGGGAAATGCAAGCAAGTAAGCTATTAGCAGAATATGAAGCCAATGGAGTATAGCATTGCTTCAAGAATCTGACCTGTTTCTTTCCCTGCTTTGATAGACCTAACTGAGTTAGGACATCTTTTAGCTCTTTTATTCTGAAATACGCCAATTTATCCTACAAGATCATTTGGAAGTAAGTCAATCTATTTGGATTTAAGGATATCCTAGCAAAATCACATTAGGATAGAAAAACTAACAAAAAAGAGATCCCAAATAGTGAAGATCAAGAAATTAAAAAAACAAACAGGCAATGTGTAGAAATCATGTTGGAGTGATTTGACCGTCATCTCTATTGAAGGGTCCCTATCATTCTACCTCTGAACAAAATATCAAAGCATCTCAAAGTCAATAGAGGGTGAATATTGTCAGAATGTCGGTACGTGTGCGTATGAGTGAGCAAGAGAAAGCGAGAGTGATGTATTTCAGTTGCCAAAATTAGTAAATCAATAAAGACCAAGTAAAGAACCTAGCAGCAACTCTCAACTGTCACTGTGTATACGTTCACTAAGAGAACTAAGATGTAAATTGATATTTAAAATCCCATCGCAGCACATATCCAAAAAGTTATCAGTAACCAAATTACTGCAGAAGAAGCACAACCAAGAAAATGAACAAGCATTTAACCCACCCAACCAATATAACTGAAGACAAATAGACAATCATAAAAAACTCAAACCATAAAATAAAAGGCACGTCCTCACTCCCATACATCCATTTGCATAATTAACTACAAAACAAGCTTCAGTTCCCAAACAGACACCAATGCCAATCAAGGTCAAATGACTAAACCATTATAAGTTAAACTAACACCGCAGCAACAAAACAGATATTCTGCAATAATAACAATCTTAAGTCATTAAGTAAAAGCGATTTTTGTTATGAGTTATGACCAATCCAAGCATAAAATCACCCCACCCAGTAGTTAGAATTCTTAATTACTCGAATAAAAAAGAAAAGGTTTAATAAACCGTGCAAAAAATGAAACCGAAATACCTTACAGCTAGACACCAAATCCATGCTTTGTCACCTCTTCAACAGGAATCCAAGAATTAGCAGCCAATCAATAATCAAACCATCACCGACGATTCAAAACCAACCCAAATCGTGTACTCGTGCAAACCGACTGATCTGACCAAACTAATGACAAAATAGGAATTAAACTAATTCATATAAGAATAAGAACCAGATACAAAACGATCAAAGACAGAAACAAAGTTAAGACTGGGAGAATTTACGTCTTTAAATTGAGGTAAACAAAATTAAAGCGAGTAATCGAAGGTCAGAATTAGGGTTTAGAGCAGCTTTAATGGTGTTTTCAGCGTTTATCATTATTCAGTCCTTTTTTGACCGAAGAAAAAAGAGCCAGCATATACCATATCCCAACTACATAAAGTCCCGGACCTGTCGGAGTTTATGAAATCCTGTTTTTTCCACGGGAACACGTCCGGGTTTCGATTCGCTACTTTTTTCGTCGAACCGGATGCCGTTGCACGTCCTTCCGTTACATTTTTTACCTTCTCGAGGCTTCTCTAGGTTATTTGTGAAATCACATACCCGTCCCAGAGAAAATCTGATCTTGTGTTGGTAAATTGAAGGGCCCACAGGATTGATTGTGATCGGAGCTCTCTAGCCTTTCGATTTGCGTGATCTGACCAGAGATTACTGGGAGTTAAGATACACACGCTACTTTCAGCTCGATAATGGGTCCCGTCTCGTGAGTTCCTTTTTGTCTTTTTCTTTATATTTATTTTTTTTATTTAACTATATTTTCTAACGTCACTTTAATAATTCAAGAGATGTTAATTAATTAAAGGAGGTGTTTTAGTTCCTCACATTAATAGGATCCCATAATTCGCGAAAAACAAATAAACCCCACTTATAATTTTACACGTCATCAAATTTACAAGCTTATACTTTATTATTATTATCATTAGTGACCTAATATATCTAACCGTGCGGAGTTGGAAATCAATTAACTAGTCATTTAATATAGATCTAAATTTTATATCTTATTTTTGTAGTAAGTTTCAACTATTTAATAATGTAATTTCACAATTATATTAATTCAATTTAACATGATTATCTACTCATAATAATGCAATTGCTAAATCTATGTGATATAATTATATTATAAGTAACGATACTAAGGAATTTGTTATGGTCAGTGACACAAGCATGTTGTGCTTTTAGAAACGGCGCGGTAAATGGGTCGGGCTTTTGGGTCCGTCCATCAGCAAATTTGGGTTTCTTGCGTGAGAGTCCAAGTCAGTATACTTCAAACAAACTGCTTCGGATCGCCGAGCAGCAAGCTTTAAACAAAATAACCCCGTTGTTTGGTTGCGCAGGAAGTTTTCATTTCGGTTGGGTTGCTCGCTCTCAAATCTCGAAAGCCGTATAAGTCCTTAGGCAGGTATCTTCACCAAGCATTCGATTATGTGATTGTTTGGTGGCTAACCCTTTTTGCTCTGTTTTCTTGAACCAGACCATGGCCGCCAATCAATCCTACCACGGCCTCTTGAACCCGGAATCCGACTCTCAGAGAACACTGTAAGATACATACTTTCCATTAACAATCAAAGTTTCGGTTTTTGTGCCTGTGTAAGTGTGGGGATGGCTATAGTTGTTGGAAATTTGGGGATTCGAGGGATTGTATTTGGACTCGCAATGGTTATCTGTTTTGTATTTTATTTGTTTTTGGTGGATTGTTTAATTTTCTTTTTCTTTTGTAGGTACCCTTATGTCACTGGGACATCTGTAGTTGCTTTGAAGTATAAAGATGGTATTTTGATGGCTGCTGATACTGGAGGTTGGTTGCTAGTGTGCCTTTCTGATGGGTTCTCATATGATAAGTGATGTGTAGGTTGTTCAATGTTCGGTTTAAGTTTCTATCGTAGGAGTTTAGATTTAAATGATAAGAGATGCATAAGATGTTAAAGACTTGATAATTTTAATGGTGCTGTGAATACAGTATGGTTCACAGGTCAAGGGCATCTAAGATGCTGTTTTGTTGACTTAATTTGAAGAATGGCTTTCAGTGAAGTATAGGGAAAAGAAAAGGTGTAAGTTTATATGAGTTTCTTTTGATTATGATGGTTTGATAATGTTAGGCCATATGTCCTCACCCAGGGTGGAAAGGATATAGGGATTTGGCATGTCTTTTTAGGGTCTGAATAATAATATGAACTACCAGAAGTTTGGTTGCTTTTTGACAATGTTGCTACTACCGGCTACTTTAACTAGCGATTGATTGCCTTCGAAGGCGAACAGGATTAGAAAGTAAAACAAATAACTACTTGACTCTTGCTTCTAAGTGAACAGCAGTAAAAACATTCCTTAACTATAAACTCTTTGACTCGCATCAAAACAAGCCGTGATAGATTATGGTTTATATTCGAAAATGCTAATAACCTCTTATCTGTCAACTTTTCCACTATCACCCCAATTCGGGATTTTCCTTGGGAGGTGTCGAGAAGGAATTGGAATGTAAAATATATTTTCTAAGACTGGAGTGGTTTAATAAAATACACCCTCTTATTAGCCTTGTTTTTCATGCTTTTCCCAGAGGTCCACACTAACTCGTCAATTTGGAATCCAATTCGGAATTTTCCTTGGGAGGTTCATTTTATAGTTAATCTATTTTATAGTTAATAGGTAAATCCATTTATAGTTATAATAATCTATTTATACTTATAATGGTAATAGGTAAATTTAGAATAATCTTTAGAATAATCTAGTTATGAGAGACCGATGTGCTTTTTGCAGGAATTTCCATCCCTTTGAAGGATGGCATGATTACTACTATATCTTATGATTTATTTGCTAGCCCTTTTCCTCATCTATACTGCGTTGCATTCATCATCTATGTTACATGCCATTCCTAGTTGATTTATCTTGCCTTTGGCATTTGGATCACGTTCATAGTGTTTGTGTTCTCTGTATTGCTTATTATGATGACACTCCCTATTATCGTATCTATGCCACTGAAATTGACAGGTTCATATGGATCCACACTCCGATACAAGAGCGTGGAGCGCATGAAAACAATTGGAAAGCATTCTCTTCTTGGTGCCAGCGGAGAGATCAGCGATTTCCAGGAGATATTGCGCTATCTTGATGAACTTATGTAAGGCTGAATTTGTGTAGAGAATTTGCTCTTTTTATGTTTCTTTTCCTTTTAAAGTAGATGATTCGCTAACCATCGTGTTGTTTATTTTTCTTTGATTTCTGCATCTTCATTCTATCTTGTCTTCTTTTTTTTTTTCCTGTATTTCCTTTAATTTGAACATGTAATGAGCATTGGATGTTGTTTCTGTGTTTACAGCCTGTATGACAATTTGTGGGATGATGGGAACTCTTTGGGGCCAAAGGAAGTCCACAACTACTTAACTCGTGTCATGTATAACAGACGGAACAAGTTCAATCCATTGTGGAATACACTTGTTCTTGGTGGAGTAAAACACGGACAAAAGTATCTTGGCATGGTATAACTGAGTAACATTTTCCTTTGACAGTTGACTACATTTTGCACTGACCAAGTAGTTTTGTAGGAAGATGAAAAACCTGTAGGCAATTACAGAGACTGAATTATCTTAACTTGTACTGACAGGTTACAATGATAGGAGTAAATTTTGAGGACAATCACGTTGCTACTGGATTTGGAAATCACCTGGCACGCCCCATCCTCCGTGATGAGTGGCATGAGAACTTAAGCTTTGAAGAAGGTGTTAAGTTGTTAGAGAAGTGCATGCGAGTGCTTCTCTACCGTGACAGATCTGCCATCAACAAGCTGCAGGTTTGACTCCTTTCTTACTATGAAGTAGGGATGATGAATTGAATCTTGATCTTGTTTCAGTTTGCACAATTTTCAAGGGAATTATGTATCATCTCCATAAGTAATTATCATCTTTTCGTGTGGGATAAAATTGAGTCTCTTAAGATGTATTTGTGATTGAAACTTCAAACTACCATATCCAGATAGCCTTTATCTTTCTTTCTTTTCTTTTTTCCTTTCAACTCTTCAGTGTGGATGTTTTTATGGTATTTTTAACCTGGTGATCTTAAATACTGTTGCACCAACCATCATACTGCATTCATGTTTAAACAACGTGGCAGTAAATTGTTTTTCTTTTCTACCAACCATCATACTGCATTCAAGTTTAAACAACATGGCAGTAAATTGTTTTTCTTTTCTCAGAGTTAATCTGTACGATCATCTTGAAAAAGTGGTATCAAGAATTATCTTATTTGTGTTAACGTGTTTCTTTTGTTAGATCTTCAATGATCTGGAGAATTTCAGATGGATAGGCATTAATGCCCTTAGGAATTTGCGCATAGGTTAAACTAAACATCTATCTTCCTTTCTTTCTCTTACTGTTATATTTATCCTACTGCCTGTTTTACCTTCATGTGCATGTCTTGTGATGTGTGTTCGTGCAGAAAGCAAGGCTCTGTGCCGGCCTTTGATCAGCTTTGGAACGTATTAGTTTTGAGTCTGACTTACAATGTCAGCAATTCTAGGACAACTTATTTGCAAATTTATCTGTTAGCGAAAAGGGTTTATGCAAAACTGTATGATATGGTTAGCTTTCATGTCAGTGATGCATGTTGCTTATAGTAAACTGATGCCTCTTGTTGAATAAACATGTTGCATCTTCTCAAATTGCAGATAGCTAAGATCACAGAAGAAGGTGTGACAATTTCACCACCTTATGCATTGAAGACCTCTTGGGAATTGTCAGCATTTAAGAATCCAGCAGCTGGTGCTGAAGGATCTTGGTAGATGGCACAGGGATCCAAAAAGATGGGAGGCATGTGGAGTTTGGAGATATCAAAAGCTTGATCCATGTCTAATTTATGTTCGAACTCTGTAGTAGTCTAATTTATGCCAAAGTGAATGGATTTGGAGTTTATAGCTGGCTTGTGACAGAAAATTATCTGAATATAAACTTGAGTAATTTGAGGCTTGCATCCAGTCTGCTTGCGATGCTGTCAACCATGATTTAGCACACATTCTGAATCAAAATTCATTTGCTAATTTACCATTATATACACTTTTGCTAAAATATTAACTTAGTATATTCTAATTTAAATTGCGTTGAATTGTTGGGTCCCAGACCCACACAACCAATTGGTATTGTCCCCTCTGATATTTTCTAGGAGCGATTCCCTCAACCAAGCGTGGTTGTAAAACCAACAAAACCTTGAGGTTGACGGTTCGATTCCTAGAAAATACCCAATGCTTGGTTGAGGGAATCGTTCCTAGAAAATACCAGAGGGGACAATACCAATTGGTTGTGTGGGTCTGGGACCCAACA
>JAOSBP010000008.1:4531964-4543672 GCA_027563825.1 Erythroxylum mucronatum | reverse complement strand
TTTCTGCAATTAATTTCTTAATCAAGTCTATCTATCTTGTTATTATCAAAACACAAGTGGAATTAATTTTGTCAACCACCATTGGTCCAACAGCATGTTGATTTGGATATGTTGCTTCCGCTGCAAAATGATTTCTTAAAAGTTTTGAAATCAACTGTTTCTCCAAACAAAGCATCCTTTCTTTTTCCGATCCAACATTAACTACTCTTTACTAATTGAATAGATCATGGGGCTAAATCCACCTTTTAGAGTTCAAGTAGTTCTGGTAAACAAGTTCATTGACACTTCTCTGTGCAATTCTGTGATTGGAGATATGCTGCAGAGCAATTTGTGAAGAGACTTCCTGACAAAGAGATTGTGCACCGTATGTTTTAGCTCTTGTTAATTATCTGTAATGCTACATAGTTATCTAACATTTTAGTAAATTGGAAATTGCTTTGCATCCTGTTGACCTTGAATTTCCCCTTTTCTTGATCATATAGATATTACTTTTGAAAAACTTTCTTTTGGAGTGTCCGCAATACAAAAAAATACTTTATTGGAGATGCATTAATATGCCATGCTCCATGCGTAAATGTCATCTTATCTCCATTTAGAGAATTCTAAACTGCTCTTTTGATGTTCATGGTGCTTTAAAATGATTGTCAGGGTTCTTGCATTGTTGTTTACTTTAACTTGTGACTAGCCATGACTAAACAAACAGCTACATACAAAGAGAAGCATGAGTGTATATATGTTCTTCTAGTATACCCCCGTTAGGGAATTTCGTTTGTGAATGATGTTGCTACCCTCAATGTCTTCAATGCAGGCAGTGAATGCAACTCCTCGAAACTAACATTTAATGGTGTTGATTTGATGGGTGAAAGGTTAGGTCAAGAGGTATGACTACTTTTCTCTTGGGGATGCTCCAATTGTTGTGTTCTATTTGCTATATGTTCCTTTTGTCTTCAGGAAGTGGCTGTGGGCAATCTTTTAAAAAATAGATTTCGTGTCTATTGCAGGTATTGGAAGTTATCAGATGTAAGCCAGAAGTACAGAAGATCTCCTTTGTTGCTCATTCATTAGGTGGCCTTGTAGCAAGATATGTTATTGCAAGACTCTATAAACGTCCACCAAAACTAAATATTGCAAGTCTGTCTTAGAGTTCCATTGGTGAAGGTCTTGTGAACTCTTTTTTCCCTAGAAGATATTTTTTGACATCTGATTTTCATTTTAGAACTTGTTCGTACATTTAAATATGTATATAGAGAATTTTAACATAGGGATTAAGCCATGTTCATAGAATTATTTTTTTGTGGAGTATTTAGATAAATTGGTTTATATTTACTTTTGATTGTGTGTTTGTAATTTATGGTTTCAATGAATACGATCATGTATATATAATTAGAGGTATTGAAGTGTTAAAATAGGAACTACTTCAAATTTGTTGTTAATAACCTATTAAAATAATTTTCTCCAATCAAGTATTTATTTGGTTTCTATTGCATAAATTTTAGCGACCAATTTGAATTATTTTTGCAATCAATTTTGGTAACTGACAAGTATACATTAGGAACCATCCAAATTATTTTTGCGATCAAGTTTTGGTGGCTAATACATACATTCCTAACAATTAATTTTTTGTTGCTAAATTATAATAAATAGAATACAATTTTTGACGTTATTAAAGATATATCAACAAATTATTTGGCTACTAAAAGTAAATTTTAGCAACAGTATCATGCCATCATAACATGGTTACTAAAAGAAATTTGATACACTATTTGTTGCAACCAAATAAAAATAACTGCAACCAATGACTTGGTTACTATAAGATTATTTTTTACCAACAAAATAATTTGGTCGCAGTATGAATAGCTATAGTAACCATTGACTTGGTTGTTATAAGATTATTTTTTACCAACAAAAATAATTTGGTCGCAGTATGAATAGCTATAGCAACCATGCTATAAGATTATTTTTTAGCAACAAAAATAATTTGGTCGCAATATGCATAACTATAGCAACCATTCTAACATTACAGCGACTATGAAATTTTACATTAGCAAATATAAATTTGGTCGCAAATAATTCTACCTTTAGTGACCAATTTTAAATGGTTGTTAATAATGCATTTTTAACGACCAACGTAATAACTCGTCGCTGAGTACTTTTAGTAACAACCCTATAGTGACCACCTATGACCAACCCGATTTTGGTTGCTATAACTTTTAATGACCATTTTCTTACTTTTAGCAACCATAGATAATTGTTGCTAAAGCTAATTTTTCTTGTAGTGACATATGGTTTCAGCATTTATATGTGAAATCTAAAATCTGGCTAAACCGAAATCAAAGATACAACCATAATATTCCAGTAGTTAATATTATCCTAAGGCACTTTAACTCCATATACTCCATCTAGCAATTTTTTTTCCTTCTACAGAAACAACACAAATGCCAAATTGGATACATTTTCATTTTAAAAACAAATGTTAGATTTCAGTGAAAAAGTTTCCTAACTAAGAAATGTTCACTCATTCCACTTTTGTTTCCTCAACTAAGGGAACTTCTGCACTAGTTTTAACAGTGAACTTTAAAGGCTATATACTTGAAAATCGGTACATTCTCACTATTACACTAAGTTTAGAGCTACGAATTCAAAGAGGAATGAATTAATTTTCCAAAAAAAAAAACTTAAAAAGTACCTTATGAAGAATGCCGAATATGTTCTCTTACAATCTGGATGTAATATCAGTGCTGTTTGAAGGAGCATAAGTAAGAGCTTTCAAAGCTTGTGATCTTCGTGCATGGACTTGAAGGTAAAAGACAACACAGTCATAAACCACCATAAGAGCCTTACAAGTTACATGAACATTTATAAGAGAAACAAACTACATGCAGTGCCAATATACAACAATGTAAGGTGCTGCGAAAAGTTGCAAGATGAAAGGAACTAATTCAGGAACCAGAAAGGGTCTAATCTGAGGCAGCAAGCTTACTAAAAATAATATATCGTACCAGTTAAAACATAAATAGCTAAGGCTTGAGGGCACAGCAGGTGCCATCTCCTGCTCTGCCTCCAGATCACCCTCTTCATCTGTGCCTTCTCCTATAATAGCCAAGAAGTCCTCAGCCCTCACTGCACTTCCAGCTGATCCTATCAGTGCATGATTCTGAGGACTTCGTTTTGCATACTGTTTAAGAAAAGGCTCAGATTCAGAAAGGTAAATCGAGGACGATAATTATTTCTTTCCATATTTCCTTCGTATGTAAACTGCCCTGAAAATTAAATGGGAAAAAAATGATGTCATCATTTGGGGGAAAAAAGGAAAAAAAAACACCATGAATGTAAACTTAAAAAGAAAAAAGAATAACGGAAGAAGAATTTAACAGCACCATTCATCCTACATCTTGCTTAGTTCTTTCTGCTTTCCAGCTGATGTGTCCCATATTTTCATTTGCTTACAATATCAAAATAAGGAAAGAACTTTTCAGCAAACAAGATTAGATTGATTTTTACAGAAGATTATCTGAGAATTCAAATAATTATGTCACCAAGATATAGATTTATAGTCATAGTTTGCTTTGAGAAAACATTTTCAACTGGAAGAGAAAAGCATTAGTTAGCCAACTATGATATCAGCAGGTAGATACATTAAGCATTATAGAGCAGGCTCAGGGAAAGTTGAGGCTGTTGTGAAAAGTTTTATTCATTAGATATAAACATAAAAATCAGGCTTGGTCTTTATAGTTAGAGAATCTTCATAGTGGCCTATCAGAATGTAAGAGATATTTAGAAGGAATAAATTTCACATGACAAAATGATAGCCTTCCATGAACAAAAAAAACCGACATTTTGATCTACGTTAAATTGTCCAGGAAGTCACTAAAAAAGATCATAAAACCGAGTGATTTCATTTCAATCGCATATTAAAACACATGAAAATGCACTAAATATTCTCAATTTCCCATTTCATGGTCAATGGAAGAAATGCACTAAATAATCTTTACGACTGAGGTTTAGAATTTAGCTGCCACTGGCAACCTCAAGTTAACAAAGAAGATAAACAGTGGGTAGAAGAAGATCCCATATCTGACAACATCTCCTGAAAGATATTAGAGAATGTTGATGTGCCTATTTAATCTTTCTGTTATTGGGGCATTCTATATTTTGAATAACTTTTCTTTCATAAACCAAACAACAGGGGGACAAAAAGCAAAAATGGAAAAAGTATGTTCCTCTCACAAATATATTACCTCAAGTAAATTCGAAAAGCTTGACTATTAATTGAGGGCTATAAAGGAAACATAATAGAGTTTTATGTGATTAAAGGGAAAACACAACTAGATCAAGAAAACGTTTAACACAAGCTTAAATGGTAGAGGAAAAACCAGGTTCATACAAGTTGCAAATTCCCTCAGTATTTAAGGAAATAGTCACTTACTGGAAAGGACATTCAATAAATAATCATCCATTAGATTTCTAACCTCCAAGGAGACCATATGTATTTTAAAATATAAACCATATAAATCAATTGATTCCACATACCTTGTAAGTTAGAAATTTCAACTTGATCATCAAGTTTGCATCATCATCAGCTAAACCCTCCTTAGCTGTTATTTCACTATCATCCTTAAAAGTTCTCACTACAGAATTGTGGTTTCTTGCAATTTCAGTAGCATTGTGCTTGTTAGCCTTGAATAAATTAATATCCACAAAGAAGCCTGGAGAAGGGAAAAAAAAGTGTGGAACACAGATATAATTATATATCCCATAAAATAAAAACAACCCCAGCAATCACCTCCATCAGCTTGCCAACTCCACAATGTCAACATATAACAACTGGGTAGGAAAATATTCCACTTCATACACAACTAAATACATCAGGACATATTGTTTCAAATTTCAATTGTAGAAACTAATAAATCTGCTTTTTGTGCTATTTGGGGGCCATTACACTAAAAGAAATATTCGTTTGTGATAGACACGCTCACATTATTGACCAAAAACAAAAACTAAACAAAAGAGTAGAAATCAGCTGGTAAAAACACTCAATTTAAAGATTTTTCATACAATTCGAAGCACCCTTCCATCAAAGGGAATCCATGAATACTAGATTTGCATTATTCTTCCTATGCTATAGAAGAGCTCATTTCTACAGCATAAAAAGTTATATCCACCATCAAAAGAAATCATAGGAGTTTAAATTCTTTGAGCAAGAAACTGAAAGACATTGTATCCACCATCAAAAGAAATCATAGTAGTTTAAAATCCTTGAGCAAGAAACTGAAAGACAATGTTACAAAAACCACCATAAAGGCAAAAGGTCAAGTTATTCACCTCGATATAATGGCCAAAGTCCTGGCTTATGCCTGCAACATTTAAATTTGTCCAATGAGTTATCCAAAAAGCAATGATTAGAAAACAGACTGTATGTTGAAAGCATACCTCATCTCTTTCTGATATCGCCTGAAACCTGAGTCACTATGAACGTGAATAACCATTTTATAGAAGAGATTTTCACTAGATACCGAATCAATTTTATGGAAGTTGTGATAGCATTTAAAGGCAGCTGGGAAGCGTCTTTCTTTCATCAACCGAATCATTTCCTGTTTTAATAGAACACTGTTAGAAAAAGTAAAGTAATTTCAAAGAGGAAAAGAAAATTTTTGAGATACTTATTCCATAAGTAGATCCAGACAAAAGATTATCTGGATGATATCAAGAACATTGATTCTTTTCCGGAAAGTTCAAAACAAACAATTTTTCAACATAAGGCACAAGTCCAAGAAAAGCTGGCTAGGAACACTCAGACCTGCAATTTTGTTGTTGAAAAATCAGCAGGGTGAGCTTGTAAGAATTTTGAAACAACTGATCTGTCAGCATTCCTTGAATGAGCATCAAAAGAATCAATCCCAAACCAGTCTGCATAGTCTGGGCAAAATGAAGGACCAACACCTTGAAGGAGCGCTCTTATTTGCTGCATTTCACAGAGTAGGGAAAATGTAAGTCTAAAATTTCCATACACATCTCTTCTGAAGTAAGCTAAGCTTGATGTCATCACAAAGGTAATTCCAACTTACCTGTTTTTCATCTGACCTGTTTGCAGCACAAATTTCCCTTAGACTTGGTCCTAAGTCAAGACCAACTGAAATACAACAGAACGTTAAATGTCATTGCCAAAAGATCAAATAAAAATCAAAATGTAAGTCCATTAAGCATATAGGTGCAGGATGGCAAGATAAGCGAAGAAGGAAGGCATCCAAGTTATAAGGGATCCAACATAATTGTAAACCAGAGTGTTACAATACGCAGCCAATTTACAGGTTGCACCTAAATCCTTCAATTAGCTAGGGTTATCAAATATTACCATTATAAACAACTTTAATAAATAGAAAGATCATCCTCAACTTTAGACCCTGGACCGGAAAAGCCAATTGATATTGTGACATGTAAATAGCAGCTTCACCAAGGTAGCATCCCAAGCTATGATCATGCATCTTAATATTGTGCAACTTATTAATTCCAATAGTCTATAGCAACAATATCAGCAAGTAGAGGTTAATTATGTTTATTTCGCATCCTAATGTGAGCATACAAATAGATACATAGATTGAAGCACGATTTAAAAGACCAAACTGGCAAGCAAAGACAAATAAAGCAGAATTTGATACCTCCTTCAATTGGTGGTGGAGGATGATCTTGCAAGACCTCTTCCATGTGCTTTGAACTCTCATGACTCACAATACGAGCCACAAGACCCTCTAGTATCTCACCCTGCACCGCTTTGTGGTCTTTTGAACCTGCATATCCATAAGAAGTATAGTCATGAATCCTGAAAAAAACCAGAAAGTCTACTAGAAAATACTAACCCTAGAAGTTATGAAAGCAAAAAATGACATGCGATTATTGAGATCATGCTGGTTAAAGTATAATTGAAATGAATCAGCCGCCTTATGGTGTAGGGATTCTTTCTTAGGTTAAAATTACCATATGATACTAAACATATTGTGGCAATACCATCAAGAAAAGTCATTTAAGAGTTTGAACCACCTGGTACAGATATGTCAGCAATTTCATCAAGAGCCCGACATACAGGACTTGCAGTTCCTTCCTCACATAGCGCATCATATGCAGCAAAAAAGGAGGTCACTGATTTCCTTCATTGACAACTTTGCATAGTTAGGCCAACCAACTTAACACCAAGACCATTGGTAGCAATCAAGGATATGAAAAAAAATTCAAAGAAAAGCCAAACTCTCTAGGTTGGGAAAACACTAATGAAGAAGAAAAACCTCCTTAACAGCAGAATGCAACTAGCAATTACCAATAGAAAGTAAGTATCGAAAGGGATATATTTGGCTATCAGCCTTCATAAACTGAAAGGAAGCAAGTAGCAAGTTCTTTTGGGTGCAATTAAATGAGAGTATCTCTATACTTAGAAGTTGCAAAAGCACAGATTACTTGGTCCCGAAACGCTTTTAGCTCAGATCCAGAATTCCAAATAAAGTTTCCTAATGAAACATTATAACATGTCAAGCTGAAGAAATCAAATTACCATCTCACCTCTCCCTCCCTCCACCTACCTTTGTCTCAGAAAAGCACATGCTTGCAACATGTATACACACTCTCATTTATTTGAAACGCAAACAACTGACACAATAATTTTTACTAACAAAGAAAAGAGATTCCAGAACATTACCTTGTCGAGAATAACCAAACATGATTGGTAGGGAGGCGCCATCTCCGACAAAAGGCAATCAGCTCAGGAGTCGAGTAGAACTTTGGCTTTCCATCACCTAACTCTGTAACTGCCGTCACCACCACTGCAAAAGAAAAGACAAAGCATCAGCATTGAACAAGCCCCAGAAAGTGGATAACCACAATGATAACTTGTGCATAATTGTAATAACAAAAACTTAGCACATCTTTGAGCAAATAAAAGCATTAAAGCAACCTAGGATCTGCTATAGTATTGGGAGTCCTTATGACTTGATAAATCCAACTTCTAAGCTTATCACTGATAAAACCTTAATCTCCATAAGTTCAAGTGAACAACAAATACTAGTAGTAAATATAAATGTGAATTAGAATGTCATGCTAAGGACTCCACATACTTGGATTACAGAGTACTCAGAAATAAGGCTATTTTTCCAATCAACAAACCACATGTGTTGCTAAGATTAAGGCTATGTTTGGTTGTGGGATTATTAATGGAATGGAATGAAATGTAATATTATTTCATCATTTGGGAAAAGGGATTATAATGAAATAGAATGGAATGAGATGAAAAAGGAGGGTTTTATATTACATCTCATTCCGTCCTAAACAGTAATAATTAGAAACCTTCGATTTGGAGGGTTTTAGATGGAATGTAAAATGATAAACAACTTTTCACTATATTATATTATAAACCCTTTTTCCAAACAACATTTCACTATATTACATTATGAACCCTTCCATCCCTCCCAAACAACAATTTTCTAATATTACATCCATTTACATTTCATTCCATTAAAAACCTTACATCCAACCAAACATACCCTAAACTTGTAACAAAGTTGGTCATGTTGAAAAAACCCAATGCCAAAGAAGTCCTATATCATAAATAAACTTAAAAGAATATTCGTTTAAGAAACTACTATGATTCAACCAAGACACTCATACATACCAATTTGATCCTAAAAAGTGAAATCCATATGACCATGATCAATTATCTGGAATACAAATGATTCATTTATTGGAGGAAGGCCTGACTGAAAGACTACACTGCCATAAATGTACAGTCAAACTAAACACTCTATAATGCCTTAGAAACGTTCCACTAGCCCATAGGTAGAATGTCTCAGACTAAAACAAAGTGATGCTTAAATACTGAAGTTCCCTACTCCATATTATCAGCCTTAAAATAATTCTTGACAAACATTTATGAGGAAAAATAAAGAGAAGAGGCTACCATAATCATCTAGAGGGCGCTGGCCATGGTCTCCTAGAACAGCAGTTACCAATTCCATTGAGATGCATATATGGTTGTTCTGGAAATCAATAAACATATAACTTACTTTTCCAGAAAATACAAAGAGATTTGTGATAAGCAGGACCAGGATTTGAAATATAGTATGACAAATAAAGAAAACAGTCACAAAAACAGGATCTAGATTGTGATGTAAACATTGAATAACAGCATCCTACATAAAGTTATGTATATAAACACAACTAGAATAGGAAATGATAGAGGATGCAAGGCTACACAAGAATTGATCATCACTGAAAGGGCTTTTGATAATGAATATTTGTAATTCCATCCATTATAAGAATCTGTTCCAATATTACCTCAAGAAAATCATTGAATTCCACTTGCTTTTTTTCAGCTGCAGTTCCCCATGCCTCACGAAATGTTCGTCCAAGAACAAAGACACCGACAGCCGTATACCTATGATAAAAGAAAACTACATGTTAAGCCAGTCTTAAATTTATCACTAGAACTTAATGAGAAAGCACAAGGGAGCAAGGGTAACAAATATATCGTGCCTAGAAATTATGGAAACATATATGAAAAAAATTTCACACAAAAGAAATAGGAGAATGATTAAATTTCTGCAGACCAATAAAAGAACAAAGGGAAAGAAGATAGATATGATCTACGTACACATTTCCAAAGCTATTTTTGGCATATGCTCCACCTTTAGGACCAGCGTACATAAAAAGAGACCCGGAATGTTTAAGAGTAACCTTTGTTTAAATGTCATTGCCAAAAGAAAGAACAAGTCATCCATGTCACAAACAGATTGTCAGTGCAACGAAGAAAAATATAAAATCAGAAGAAAATGACTTCTGCATTAAAATCTCTAAGCTGTAAAATAAAGATGGACTCATAAAAAGCAAGCAGGTAGCAGCAGTCCTAACATGTCTGTACGCACGATCGTCACAACTGCAATATGTGTATTTGTCCGTCATGATTGTATAAAAAGTTTTGTACAAATATACAGCCTATAGAGGCTTCCTTAACCTAAATGAGGTTATTAAAGGTCACTGGATTGAAAAGCAAAATACAACAGCTTTCGCGATATCCTTACCTCCAAAGTAGCTAAGCTTTTAGAGACCATCTCGATCATCCTTATCCTAATCTGCATATTTTGAAGCACAAAACATTTGGCGAAAACATCCTTTCATTTACAATATGCACCGAAAGGGCAAAATAATAAAAAAAATTAACATGACCATTAATCCAAGGATATGAAATGGAAAAGAAAAAGCACCTCCTGGTCAGACTTCTCATTTTCGAATTTTGGGTAGAAAGTGGCTCTTATTTGAGCACGAGAATACGTTGAATTATCAACCGTAAAATTCTCCAATAGATTACCCCTGAATAATTGACTTATATTCGCGTTGCTCTTTGTCTTAGTCTTAGAAATGCCGTCCTGGGCTTCAACTTCAGCAGTGGTGGCTCCAGCAACGGTTCCATATGACTTGGGCTTGCAAATTGCGTTTTGAACAGGTGAGTTGCCTAGGATTGGTGGAAATGTTGAAACAGGAACTTGCCCGGTGGTTTCAGCTATACTCAAACTGGTCATCTTGTTGGTGACCGCTTCAGCAACTTGCAGAGAGGGAGAGGGCTTCTCCATAATTACTTCGGGTTTCCACCATTGCTCTTCTGACCTATCCCTTCCCTGTAAATCGCCAATATTATGTTAGTTTATTACTCAAGCCTCCATTAATAAAAGTGTAGGGATAGTAATCATAGAATAAGGCTTTGACTTCCTCGTCGTAACGGTTCTGTAATTCTTTAGGCAAAAGAAAAGGTCAACAATACTTGCTATAGTTGATATGGTAAATTCAATGATTTAAAATTATGAAACAACAAACTCCATGTGCAATTCCACGGAGAGAAAGAAAAATCCCGAACTTACCAAACGCACCAGTTTATGCAAATTGTTGACTGAGACCAATTCACAATACCTCTCCATTTCCCAAAAAAAAAAAACAGCATCCATTGAACTCACGCAAACAAAAAGTAAACAAACATCATCTGCAAAGAAATGAGGAAGGTATAACCGTATAAGTTAATATCTTCTTCTTACCTGAGACATGATGGAGGAAGAAATGGAAACGGAAGTGGAAGGAGAGGAGGATTTTAGACGGACATAAGATGAGAGAGGAAGATAGAAGCAGCTTCTAGATCTGTAATAAGAAGCACAACAAGAAGAAGAGAGAGCGAGCGTTGAAGTGCAGAGTAGCCTCTGCATTCTCCACTCAACTCAAATTTCTATTTATAGCAACCCGTTGCGACGACGCCACTAGCACTAGGAGAGGTGAACAGAGAGGCGGTTTAGATTTTATAGAGAACCTCCTCACTCCTCAGTCTATTGTGGCCTGTGGGGCATCAGGCATGGCTTTGTTTGCTAGCCAAAAACTCAAACTTGTACAAAATGTGTCGCCACGTGTAAAGTGATAATTAAGTACTAAAAAATATATCTTATTA
The DNA here is from genome assembly GCA_027563825.1 of Erythroxylum mucronatum. Taxonomy (NCBI): domain Eukaryota; kingdom Viridiplantae; phylum Streptophyta; class Magnoliopsida; order Malpighiales; family Erythroxylaceae; genus Erythroxylum; species Erythroxylum mucronatum. The sequence continues at coordinate 4,532,208 of JAOSBP010000008.1, read as the reverse complement.
ATAATCAAATTATTTTAATGATAAATTAAAAATTAAAAATATTTTATAAATTATATTTAATGTTATAAATTTAATTTTTTTTTAATTTAATCTCTTGAATTTTAACATCAATAACAATATCTACAGTAAATTTTACTGAAATCTAGGAAAATCCAGTAGTACGTATATAACGCCCCAAATTAGGGGTTAGCATTTTGAGCAAATTTAGTCCGATTTATGTTCTGTCTCTTTGACATTTTGGCAT
>JAOSBP010000008.1:4503245-4531864 GCA_027563825.1 Erythroxylum mucronatum | reverse complement strand
GGCCAAAGGCGTCTGGTTTATACTGGTCGAAAATATATTTTGTATAATTTATTTGGGCCTGTAAATATTCTTTGGGAATTTTGTTTTGCGATTACGATATGTAATAATATATGTGTGGGTTTGAGTTACTAATTAAAATAAATATTAGTGTGAGTGTTTGTTCTGTCTTGGGTGGCATCCATGTATCCTCCCAGGGGGTATTTGGGTGTTACAACGTAATCTTATTCCTAACTAATAGAAAGATTGTTTTTAAGTGATCCACATGTATTAATGAAACTAAAAATAAAAATGCTAAAAAAGAATACAAATAAAATATAAATAAATAACCATAAAATTAGAATAAATAAATATGAAATAAAAATAAAAATACTAGAGAAAGATAGATTAAAATATAATATTAAAAGAGATAAAATAAAATAAAAATATTATTAAAAATAGAAATAATAGTAACACTGATAATAATCTCTTGAGTTTCACCTATTTTAACAAATTATGAAAAAATTCTATTAAATAGTTATTAAAATTTTAAAATATAAATATATAGATATATAAACATTGCATATACAAAAATAAATTATACTATAATTTACATTTAAGTTTTAACAAATATGTAATAAAAATATTTTTTTTAGAATTATAAATATTAAACAAGTCTTTTTTTAATAATTTAAAACAATAAAAACTAATTTGCAGAAACATCATATAATATGTAATCGAATTCGAATTCGAATTCAGGCTAAAAGCCTTATGTCTGATCGAATTTTGGGTCTAACCAAAGGCTGATGAATGTTGAATTTTCTTATATCACAATTGTCGTTAACAATCCGAGAAAACGGAGGCAAGCGAGAGTCGTTGAGATGCTGTTCATGGTAGTATCTGTATCTACGTTTAAAACTATCCCAGATCATTTCTGTTACTGAAATATGGAGCAGGCGTCTAAGATTTTTCAATGTAGGTTTATGTTTCCAGTTTTGAAGGAAAATGGGGCCACCAGAGAGGTGTATCAACCAGCAAGGCTACCAACTACGTCCAATACTCCTTTACTCACTGTTCATCACCGGCATTGGGATTGTGCTGCTCCGGCTAGCCACCGCAAACACTCAAGGACTTGCCTACATCAAAACGTTGGCTATATTAGGTGCGTTGCTCGCCACTGCCCCTTGGATCATCCTCCTCTTTGTCTCTACGGTAATCTTAATCCTCTTCAATGCTGGTCTTCACGATTTGACATGGCTGCTGAAGATGCCATCACAAGAAGAAATTCCTGCGGCCATGGTAGGAGGCCGATTGAAGTTCCTTACTCGAGTTGAAGGTACAAATGGTCCTCGGCTGCAGAGAAATGCACCTATTTGAGAGTTGTTTATATGCTAAGAGCTGTTCTCATTGGTTTAGTGCTCTTTAAGTTGGAAGATTATGCAGATTCTTTAATCGAGAACAAAAGAAAATTTGCTTTCTTGTTTTATATTCCCTCTGTGACTCAACTGTTTAACACTAATACAAAACAAAAGCTGAAAAATGAATAAACGTTGTTGGTCTTTCTATCTTTTTGTTTTTGTGTCTGAGTAACTTTAAGCCTATTTATGTTATGTACACACTACAGCTTTCCCAACTGTAAATGATTCAGCTTACTTAGACATTGTTTCTATAACTCAACATCAACTTCACTTGTGTTTTGATCATCCTGCTGCTCTTCTGCGAAATCATCCTTTGGAGTCGGAACTGGTTCTATGGTATCATCCTTTGGAGTCGAAACTGGTTCTATGGTACCATCCACGACCGGGCCTCTTGGTGTCCCGAAAAGTGTAGTGAATATCTGTCTGTGACATTCATCACAAAAGTATAAGTATGTGAAATGGCCTTCATAAGGGAGCTTATGCACGGCAGAACCAGGCAGAATCCGGTGTACAAAATCAGTCATCAATGGTGGAACAACCCTGTCATCCATTCCCTGCACAATGTTGAACTACTCATCTCAGTCCCATCAACCAGGTAAGTTTTTTCCCCAGAATACTATCAAATACAGTACTTGTGGTAATATTCCTAAGAGAAAACAAGGTTAAAGCAATTGCAGAATCCAGCTTACTCCTAATCAAGGGAAATCCTAAAAAGTTGGCGAGGAACAGGAGGAAAAGCAAACAACTAGAATATGGGTCCATTAACTAATGAATGAGTGAACCCTAATATAATGAACCAGAATTAACCAAGAAACTTCTATGAGTTCTGTCAGAAGTAATGCAAGTGGCAAAGGAAGAAAGTAAGGAAAAAGATCAATTACCTGCCAAATGTGAATTGGTCCGAGGAAACCTGTGTACTCCTCTTGTGCTCCATTAAGCAAAAACTGAAGCCAATTCAGGATATTTTTTCCTTGTTTTTTCTTCTGTAACTTGATATCTGCAAGGCTGAAACCCCATTTTGAAACTTGCAGAACACTTTCCTCAGTAAATGGTTTAGTATTGCCTTGCCGGATCGATTCTTCCACATCCCTTTGCCAGAACTCTTCGTAGATGGGGTCCTCTATAAGAGCTTTGTCCTGACAGTGTAAAGAGCAATGAGGAAGCAACTAAGTTGGATGTATCCATGAAATTGCAACTATGACCTTCAATTTACAGAGTGCATTACACACTGCCAAGCATATCCTTTCCTCTATGACTCTAAACTATGATTATAATGTTACTTTGACATGTGAAAATCCTCTACTTCTCTTTCCACTTCTACATATTCTTTCTCATCCATCAACCATTTACAGATGAGATCAGAGAACTTCTCATCAACATCCAAAACATAAATATCTGCAGCTTCTATCCGTCTAACCTTTCAGCCTTAGAGTAACCCATGTTCGAAGCCATATAGGAACAAAACAAGAAGTTCAGATATTTAGTTCCCAAAAAGGAGTTGTAGTTACTAACCCTATTTACTAGTGACAATGAAAGCCATATGTCAATCTTTTCGTGCTTTCCAGACAGGAAACTTTGGCGGTAAAAGTGACCAAGAAATGATGGAAATCTCCGAGCTAGGAAATACATAAATTTCCTTTTTCTTGTCCACTTCTCCCAGATTCCCCGTCTCTCTTCTTTCGTCATTAAGGAATCATATGGGTTAACCATAGGAGCGAAAATGGCTGCCCCTGCATGTAGGTTATAGAGCATCAATTAGCTATTTCTGATAGCATAGTAGTACATGTTACTCTTTCCTACGTTTCTTTCCATCATCATAAAAAGTCATTGAGAAAGCTACAGAATAAAAATTAAAAGATAAACATAATTGCATTCAGATAAGTATCCCGTACATGTAAAAAAACTTACAAGAGTATATGTTATCAAACAACTAATAGTTTTACAGTAAGTGGATTTTGACGATAATATGAAGGGCAACAGATGAAACAGTTTTAGCAAAGAATTTCAATACACTTTACCTGCAAGCTTATCAGGAATATATTTGAGTGCAGCCCAAGCATGCAGACTTCCACTTGAATAACCCAAAACCCAGAACTTGTCCTTAATACCCAGAGCATTTGCTAAGAATTGCATATCTAATGCTGACGACTCCAGGGTTCTGCTAGGATGGGGATCACTTTCACCAAAACCAGGAAGATCATATGTTATTAAGTGAATGCCAAACTCTTCCAAGAGTGAAGCCTTAACACCAGGTATTCCTAATTTGAACAGAAACAAGCCGACGTCATCGAAAGATCAAATTTTTTACAAAATAAACAGTTCTAAATGCTGTGCTTCACATTTGAACAGACAAGAACAGAAGCCATCAAAAGATCAAACTTTTACAAAAAAGACAATTTTTCCTGTTGGTTGGACATTACTATTGCTCAATTTTCCAACCTGCAAGTCTGGAGGAAAGAAAGGTATGAGGAGCTATCATGGAAAATCTAGCTCTGCCAATTGGAACACCCTGCTCTTTGTATGCCATGAATCTACCATCCGGAAGCATTATGCGATCAGCACTTGGAGGATGAACGGACACCTTCTTCATCAACGGAGCAGAATTCTCACGTTCAGTTGTCATATTCAAGACTGCAGAAACGTGACTGTTTGAATAAGATGGTGATCGTCTATGGAAACAGAAAACCTGAATCTATCATTGATCCCGCACAGAAATTCATACAGAAGCAGATAATGAATATAAGCTTATCAGCACTCAGCAAACTAAAATATAACATGATTATGACCAATGTCTCTTCCAATGTTCTCCCCGTCCAAAAGTGGAAATTGAACGGTTCACCAACTAAATAGCACATAAATTGCAGTAGAAAGAAAACAAACACAAAAGATGTAAATATAATTATAGGCCCATCGTCAGAGGACTTACCATGATCATAAACGTATTACCAATTATCTGAAAGTCGAAGCTCATTCTTGAAAAGCACAAAACAAAAAAGAATCCACTACACACGTTCTTTCACTTTATGAACATGAAAACAAAACCAGAGCCCCCAAATTTAATAAACCTGAAATTACCTACAAGAGCAAGAAAAAACACCAAGCATATAACCGAAAAAGCATGCAGTGGATCCTTATCCTCAGGCAGGTACTCATTGAACATCTTCAAGTTCCTACAAATTCTATCGGAAGCACACCCAGCAATCTTCCCAATACAGGAACTCCTCCCAAAATTCTTCACAATGAATGAATCCTCTCTCCCAATGCTCTGCACCACTACGTCTTTGCACCCAACAGCGAATTGCACACTCATTTCAGCTGCCCCTTTCAAGAATTCTCTGACTTGATCCTGAACACTCATCTCCCCTTCACTTGCATACTCCTTGCCACCAACCCCATTTGGTCTTAAGCGTTCCTCAGCTCCATCTCCAAAATTTCCATACGCTTGTCCATTCCTATCCATCATCTACTCAATTCTGTGATTGGAAACCAAAAGAAAAAGGAAAGATCTTTATCAATGATGAGGCTTAGTATTGGATCAAAATCCAAGGTTTGACTCCTTCAAGAAGGGAATTCTTGAGAACTTCAAGAAGGAAAAAAGCACACAATTCCAGAAGAATCTGAAAAGGGTGTGAAGAACATTGAAAAAGATAATGAGTAGAATCAGGAAAATTCTAAATCTAGAAAAGCTTGAGCATAACACAGGAGCGAGTTTGGAAAAGTAGATGGGGGAGAACGGAGAATTTCTGGATCTGAACAGTGGATTTAGGAATGTAAAGGTTAATACTTGTCAAATGAACAAAGGAGAGCCAAAGGGACGGCTTGGTTTTCGTGAGAAAAATAATGGAACCTTTTTGGATTAGAAAGTAACTGAGAAAAGGAAAGTTGCAATCTACCAAAATTCTTACCTTTTTCACTGTATCATCACACACCCACCTTCATAGAAGTGGTAATCAGCCTGTGGGGTGAGGACACGAGAGTGTGGTTGTTGCGACTTGGGAGTGAGGAGCAAAAGGACACAAAAAAGACGACATCCTTGCAACGGACGGTTGATGACCATCCACGTAGGACAGAGAAAGAGTTAGCTGCTGTTGGTTGGGTGATGGAGTTGGGGACGTGCGCTTTCGTGTCTCCGTGGTAACTACCGCAGGTCGTACCTTGTCTTGTCTACCTCCTTCTTGTCCGGTGGAGAAGGGCAATGGTCGTCAGGGCCAAATGAAATCTCTGATACAAATTTAACGATCCCAAAAAGATCATGCTGATGTTGTATTCTTGATTCACATTCTGAAAAATGAAAATTGATGAATAATTAAGTTCTAAATTTGAAACTCCGGAAAATAGCTATTGTATCCAAAGCTTTTGAAATTTAGTCACGAGGAGTCTAAGAGAAGCATGGCCTTTTACACCAAAAGCCTCTCATTACTCATAAAGTACCCCATGAAAGTGCGGAATGGTACAGTTAATGTACAGGCGGTGAGTAAATACGGTCCCATACTTTGAGCAGCATCGGCCAACAGAAACTTGCTTTGAGGTGAGTCCGAAATTGGGAAAATGGCAATGGGTCGTGTTTGTTTGTGGTCCTGTTGAGATTTAGATGGTGCACTAGTTGGATGAAAGTGATTGCCGCAAGATTTCCCCGCCTCACCAGACGTTGGTCTCAATAATTCTGCATCAGGAACATGGCACATGCTCAATTACACTTTCTTTTTTTCATGTATATTAATATACCCTTGGAGCATCAAAGAGGCACTGGCACGACACCCTCAAATCCAAATCTCTCAAATTCAAGCCAATAAGTAAAAATTTGAACTCATCTAATTCTAAATTGAGTTCAAATATAAAATAATCGGCTCAAATTAAATGACATTAATCTATATGAACTAATAACACACAAAAAAATATATTTTTAATAAAATAATCATAATATTATTATTTTTACTCAATGGTTCAAACAAAACCAAGGCCAAAATATAAAAAATATCAAACTCGATTCAACCTGTTACCAATCCTACATGCATTTATTGTATTCACAATATCATCTCCTTCAACGAGAAGGAATAAAACTTTTAAGTCCATTAGTCCCCTTTCACCATTTCATGTGGATGATTTGAGTCGAAATAAATTTATCAACTCAAACAGATTTTAAGCTTATCACCATCACCAACCCAAGGTAAATGATTGGGATTTATAGGATGAATGTGTCCCTTGTTTAAGTGCAATATGGCATGTTTTAAATGTACTTTCAATGGTCTGAAATTTATCATCTCGAAGTAAAAAAAGATTGCCGAAAACCTATCATGCGTCACAATTTATGGGATCCAATATTGGAGCAGCCACACTAGGTAATATGAGAATTCTAATATTCTTTACAAGTGAAGAATATAAAGAGAAAATTGGTCATAAGCTCATGACTCAGATCCATGTATTTGACAGAAATGTCATCCACCAACTGAGATTCGTCAGTTACTTCGTGCTGATTCAAAATTCCAGGCATGTTTTTCTTGAAAATAATTCCAAGAACCAAAGCAATCAAAACAAATTGGCAATTTTATTCAGTGAAGCATGATTTATGAGGTGATTCAAAGGTATCGCTTAGATGAAATCAATAACCCCAATAATCATTGCGGATTTCATCATCAAACTTCTTCTTCACCTCAGGATGCTGCTCAAAGTACTCATCAGCCGTCATGGTACTGATCTTTTTCTGTCGTCAGAGAAAAAAATCCCAAGAGAAAATTGTTACATCATAGAGAATATTTTACGCAGCTTTTCATTTTCATTTTCATTTTCTATTCTCTTTCAAAATCAACCACAAAAAGAGAACAAATATGAAAACAAGAAACTGTATTAACATCAATATCACCTTTAGCTCTTGCACTTCTGCAATCTCCTTCTCTAATCTTTCCGATTCCTTAAGAGATTGTTCTTCTCCTTGCTTCAGTTCCACCAACTGTAGATCAAAAGTTTGGACTTACTTAGATGGTCCAATAATAAACTAAGTTATATTTGGCTGATACCTATAGTATATCATCTCATAAAGAATTTTTCACTTTAAGAAGGTATCCACAATAGGATTGTTTAGGGAAGCACCTAAAACCTATGGCCTAAGAGATTGTTCACTATTGGAAAGTTTCTCAAAGGAAAAAGAATGCTGGAATCAAAAGTTCGCAAATAACTACTCATAACCTTTTAGAACTCACCAGAGAATCGAATTTAGGTTTGTATTCAGGAGTTACAGTGTCAACATACTTGGGAATTTCAACGCCTGCAAAGTAATGATGAAAAGTAAAGTCACATCAAAAGGAGAAATGATCATGTAGCATTTGGTAGGGTGAGATGTAAAGAAATGATATTTGAAGTGCAATGAAGTGTGGGTTATAATGTAATAAACATTAAACTGATCTGTAATGGTGATTGCTGAAGGAATAAGTTTGTATATGATGTAATGCATAAACCCCATCACATAACAACTTTTGTAGCAACCAAACATTATATTAAAAGTCAAACTGCAAAGGTTTTATCCCATAAGTCACTTGTGCAGTACATATACACCAATCATTGTAGGTTCCATCCATTGCAGGTAGAAAATATTTCAGAACACTAATGACATATTCAATGCCTAACCACTCTTGAGCTTCATATAGCTTCAACTACCACAGAATTAGAACCAATGAAAGCAAGTTTACAACTTATCCTCCGCAGAGCTGAAAGTAGATTATGCGATTCAGAATACATACTAACAAAGCCTCAATTGTTATAGGTTATAGTGGGGTTCATCTAAGATTTTTTCAGCTTTGAATTAATCAAGTAAAGTCAGCCAAAGTCAGAAAAGACAGCGCCTTCATAAAATGCACAAGGAATAAACCATACCTTAAGTTGCATCATATTAAATGCACTAATGATTTAATTCATTGGCAGCAGGGATAAAATTCAGACTATAGTCAACAGGGACCTAAGATGCAATACACATCAATTATGAAACGATGCAAATATTCAAAATATTTATTTCGCTGCAGTCCTATATTGTGGAAACAAGACTCACTGATTATTGTTCAGGAGATAGTACGTAGATCAAAAGGTGAAATATGTATTAGCTAAATATTGTAACACTTCTATGAACAATTGGTATGCTACGTCCTTTGGAAACATGCACAAGAAGAAAACATATATCTACGGATGCAATAAAGCATCAGCTTGTACAATGCTCTATATATTACTACTGTTTTCATTTACCAATTAAAGAAAGATCATATCCCCTTCTCTTCCTCTGCCTCCTAACTAATAATTTGTCAGCTAAGTCTAAGTACGAACTGCATTTATACAGAAAACAAGACCCACAAAAGCAACGGAACGATTTTCAGAGAGCCTCCATCATTTGGAAGAAAATCCAAAATTTCCTTGTCCTCCACAATCAGACAAAAGTTAGACCCTACTTCTAGACTTTTTGTCCACACAGTAGCAATTGCATGAAAGAAATAGAATTTTCAACAGATGAGAGGCAGAAAAACTTCATCAAATACATGCTTATGAAGGATTAATGAAGAGAAAGAGTTATGACGGATCAATGATGATAAAGACATACTATCATATGCTTCCTTGTACATATCCACCAGTTTAGAACCTATTCCTTTTCTGTAATACTCCCAATCTATAGGCTCAGGTTCCTGCATAATGTAGAACCAGAAACTATTCAGATTCGAGTATTAAGATACTACCATTTTAAAGTCCAATAACAAGAATTTCAGGTATTAAGAAGAACCTAAACAAACCGATATTCAATGCAACAGACGTGAAATTTAAGCAATGAAAAACATCACAAACTTTCAATGTCGGGCTAAATGATTCATGGCAAGATCAACCATCAATCACTAATAGATAATTCAGGCAATAGCAATTCCACAAGCAATTCTACAAGGACACGTTTAATTCTATATCGAAAAAGAAATGATTGACCATCCTCAATCAATAACAGAGGAAGAACTTATAAAAGACCGAATAAAAAACAACTTAGGAAGGAAGATTTGGAATTATAAATCACTCTCTTTAGTCCTTTAGATTAGAGAATAACAACAGAGAGATGAAAATCTCAAACTCAAAAAAAAAAAAAAAGGAGCATCGAAACAAACAACACCATCTTAAACAAACAGAGCATCGAGACGGATAATTAGGTGGAGGGCCAGATCTAGAAATGAAGATGGAGAAAACCCTAACAGAGAAAGAACAAGAGGGGAGTTAATAAAAGAAGTACCTGACTGAACTTGGTTTGAAGCTGGGAGTTAACCTCGTCGAAAGTGCGACGGAGAGTGGCGAACTCCTTTCGAGCCTCGTCGGAGACGAGAAGCTTCGCCATACCTTCCCAATCGATGCTCTTCGACGCCTTGAACGCCACATCCGTCACTTTCTTACCTGCTCCGCTCATCTTCACTATCTCTCTATCTCACACACACTCTCTCTCTCTCTCTCTCTCTCCCCCTCCTTTACCTCTTCCTCTCAGTCGCTCCTCCGGTCTCTCTGTTTCTCTGCTTTGAACGCCTCCAAATCCTAAAACAACTATCTCCAGGGCAAAGAGTTATATCCACGTGTCAAAGAAGTGGAGTGGATTAAGTAAAAAAAAATAGAAAAGGAAAAGATGTTGGGGCTATTTCTACATAGGCCCGGTAATTTACTTAAATGGGATTTAAAGAAAAAATATTGGGCCTGTTTTAAACACAGGCCCAGTTAAATTGACTTCATTGGGATTTAGGTTTTGACCCATTTCGATTGTCTCTCTAATCCAGGCTGAAGGACGTGGTCCCTTCGAAATTAGATTTCAAGAGACCCACTTGTGCTCGTCCTATCCAAATTAGCAGATAAAGGTAAAGAACATTTGTACTTTAATCAAAAAATTTATATTAGAAATACCCTTTATTAATTAGAGATACGACTGCGTTTTATTAAACATTTTCAGACCTCGTACTTCAGCAAAATTTATATTAAGCTGAAATAATAAGTGAATTGCGAAACAATTCAGTCAACTAAGGCTTGAGACATATACGAATGAGAATTTGGAAACAATACAATATAATAAATTATCATCTTTGGTTGATATTCAATGCAATGGGCCTTCGGTGAGGTTTTCAATGCTATTATTCAAAATAATTAATAAGTCCTCAATCTTTTGCAGAGATCGAAAATTGACCACAAAATCACACGAACACAAAAGTTCGTTTTAGGATGCTAATGATGTTTTTGCCGCGTGAGAACAGTGCAAGACTTTGAGCAAGTTATGGAGCATGTCTCATAAATCATGAAACAAATCATACCCGCACGAGAGGTACGGTCCAAAAGTTAAATTTCCACTAACCAAAGTTTCGACGCACTTAGTGATAAAACAATGGCTGTCGCCGCTCTTTTTGTTCATGTTCAAAAGACAGCTCAGAGAGATAGGAGCCGTCCGTACGTGGCCAATATCTCGAACTATATCTATAAGGCATGCGATTTTTGAAGAATTCAAAAGGCAATATGAAGACTAAAGAGAAGTGATGTAGAAAGAAGATTCGGTTAGGGTCTCGTTCCTGTTGTTACGTTCGTTTGTCCAAAACTTAGATACCATTTTCCACGAAGTAAAGTTTCAACGATCTTTTCTTGATTCCCATTAGAATCCATTTGGGTTGTTGTGTTTTAGGTTCGAGCTTTTCGGTATTTGTTACACAAATTACACCTTTTAAATTAATTATCACTAAATTAAAAATTAAAAATTAAGAAATTCCCATTATTTGAGACAAAATTCAAGACCTAGATTTTTTTTAATAAAAAGAAAATATTATTCAATTACTTAAAACGAATTATATTTCTTTAAGAAGGTTAGTTGTGTGAGAATGTGATGTTCTATCCTTTCCCCATTTTCAAAGGGACAATAATTTCTTTGTTTAATAAATTATTTAAGTTAAAACCTACTACCAAATGTTAGTTACGAGTCAAAGCATTGACTTGGACACTAAATGTCAAAAGAAAACCAAATGAGTGAAGACTTAGAAGCTCCATGCCTATCATTTTGTGGTGGACAATAACTGCAAATTGCCTTGTCCTTCGATGCTTCTAGGTTAAAGACGATATGAAATCTTTGTGTTCATCGTTACATACTTATAGCCACAATCGATCCTAGACGCTACTAATTTCTATATATATATATTAAAAACGGTGGAACTCAAAATTCAATGGTTGCAGTAATTTATAGTCTAGTCAAAAACATTGAAATAAGATAATTATATATGTTTAATAATTATCTTATTTGTTGAAGAAAGTTACGATTTTTGACAATTCTAGAGAAGACACCAAATTTCATACATGTGATATTTAACTATTGTTGATTAAGGCTCCTTAGTAAACGTTCAAGTATATGTATTGAAATGCATTCACAAAATTGATTGAATAGAATTATTAAACAAAATTTTAAATAGAATTTAAAACCTTGATTCATAATATTAATTGCATGCACAAGATTTCATAAAGAAAAAAAAGTTACGGAGCCTTAGTAACTCTCATATTTATTATAGTTAATATTAATTAAATTAATCTTTTATATTGTGAGTTATTTAATTAAAATAATAATACTGTTAGGGCAATCCTTAGTTAAAGGGCACACAGGGATAATATAAACCTAAGGTACGTGATGTTGTTATATCACATGAATCGAAAAAGTTTAAGTTCGTGAAATATTTCACCAATAAGTTTAAAAAGAGTTGTATTATAAATTTCAAGCCTATATGCTAATCTAGTGATTTATACAACAAATTTTCATGAGAGGACAAAGATTGACTATAGTGTAATATTTATAATACAATGTTTGAAGACAACTAAATATAAACATAACATATATATTGTTAAATTCTTGGTGGGAGCATGGTTCATATGGTGTACTAGAAACATGGCGGTTTCAACAAGAATCTTTGTCTTTAGTGGGTATTCGCCAATGGTTTCTGAAACTCTTTGTTGCCTGCCATAAAGCTTTTCTACGAGATGAAAAATTGGTGGACAAGCGGGAGCGTTAGGTCTCTTGGAAGTTTCCCCCTATGAGTTATATTAAAGCCAATGTCGATGGGAGTTCCTATGGAAACCAGGCAACGCAAGCTTTGGTGGTCTAGCAAAGAATGAGTTTGGTTACTGGATCTTTAGCTTTTCAGGTTTTCTTGGTTGTGCTACAAATATGCTGGCAGAACTTCAGGCTATCTGCCATAGAGTGTCTTTATCATGGGAGCGTGGATTCAGAAAGGTTTTGCTAGAGTTGGATTCGTTGGAGGCTGTCCAGCTAGTTAACCGGGACTGCCCTAAATCTCACCCTTATTTGACCATTGTTGAGGATATTCAACTGCACCTGCAGAAAGATTGAGACTGTTTGCTCGTTCATACCTTAAAAGAAGGGAATTAATGTGCTGATTTTTTAGCGAAACTTGGCTCCTCATCTTCACGACGTTGGCATTTGTGGGAGAGGCTTATCTCGGGCATTCGATGCTTACTATATAATGATGCTTTATCTTTGACAGTCTTGAGAGCTTAGGCTTGTTTTCTGTTTATCCCTGTCATCAAAAGAATATTTACTTGTTTTCAAGTCAGACCCAACTTTGGGGAAGGATAGGAAAAACATCTGCCTGAAACCCATTCTTAATCTGTCTTTATTTTATTTCATTCTATTTTTTATAAAAACTCACTCATGACGTTCATAAAAACAAAAGGGGGTAAAATTAGATTCATTGAGATGATCCTGCAAGCCAACCGTCAGCATGCATCGGCATCACGCTAGCTCTTGCGAAATATGAACCACAAAACAGTACTTAAGTAAGTTTCTTGCGTATTGATTTAGCAGTGACCGAACTTTCAAATTAAAGGTGGCAAATTCTAGAATATGTTACAATTTTGACATTGACTATTCTTTGAAATAGTCTACGTTTAGCCTTTCATATAACAGGCCGTGTGAATGGTTTTTGGATGATCAATTGAAAATTTAACTCTAATAATAATAACTTAGCAAAACGCACGGTCTTTAGGAGTAAGCAACTATTTCCAAAATGTGTAATAATAAGTACATAAGCCTAATAAAAAATATATTTCAGGTGATTTTTCATAAATAAACACTTTTAATAATTGGTGTCATTCTTTTTATACAGATGAGATTTAATGGAATATGATAAGAATACCACAATCGGAACAAAAAATCTGATCTTCTTCTTTCTTCCTCTATTTCTTTATATCGTATTTTCACAAATATATTAATTCCGGTGGTAATAAAACATAATAAAAAGGATAGACAAACTTTAAACACAAGGATAAAAGTATACTCCCTCCATTAGATCTAACCTAATTATTTTACATTTCAAATTTAGTATGTTACCACTAAAAGCAAAGTCGGTATACACCGACTGTACGGTATGCCAAAGACTTGATATACGTACTCGTGAAACAAAGAGCAAGGCATATTCCTCGAGATGTAACGTTCTAACCAACCAATTTCTCAAGTGCAAACCATTTAACACGTCTTTCATCCATTTAATTGTTCGTTACAGTTTACTAGTCAATGTGTAACAAGCTATAAGCTTGTCATGCTTGGATATTAAGAAGAGATCTAGTATTGACTTTGGAACTGACTAGGTTTCTTTTATGAAATGTAAGAGAAGGGCACGCGATCATGGGTCAAAAAAATAACACAACGTGTTCCCGATCAGGCATGGAAAAATCATGGCATGTTGGGTGAGCAGATTTGGCTCATTGTGTAGAAATCAGTAAAAGCAAACGACTGAGAAGAGAGGCAAGACATCAATTTGTTGCCGACAGGGGACAAAATGTTGTTCACTCTTTCACGTGGTATTCACGTGACCTAAATCATGCCCAAACCGCGTTTAAGGGAGACAATACTTGAGGAATAATACCATAAAGTTAGCAAAAAACGCATGCCTTTTGGGATGAGAATGTTCTTGAGGAATAAGATTGAAACTTTACTTCTGTATTAGAGATCACATCTTTTTTGGGTCAATACTTACACATGATATAACTACATGCCTTTTTTTAATTCAATAATCACAATTTATTCTTATAAAAATTTTAATTTTTTCTCAAAATTTAGAGAATGTTAATTTCTTTTTAAAATTTGTCTAATTCTTATATAATTAAAACACGTATATATCCACATTAATTAAGAAATAAAAATTAATAGGAGAAGTTGAATTTTGGTATGATATACTTTAATTTAAATGTATTTAAATGGGAAATATCATGATTGTTTTAAATTACCCTTAACACTTTTGTTAACTAAGCTATTTTTAGTAGTTAAGTTAAAAAAAACAATCTTAACACTTTACATCCTCCAATTAGTTTTGAAAAGATTTATAAACTTATTTTTTGATTAATTTCCAATGTACATTATATTTTTTCTTGAATTATGTTAAATACTTTATAATATTTTAATTTTAAACAAGAGAAATTCATATATAAGAGAGGTTCAAGTCTCAACTTACAATCTTATATATATATGACCATCATTCTTATATTTTGATTTAGTTGATGCTGGAGTTTAACCTATATAATAAAACATTCAATATGAACAAAATGAGAAATTGAAGAATGTGATCTTTTCATAAAGATATTTGAAAGAATATTATATATTCATGGCAGGTTATAAGGCATATATTGGGTATTAGTACTTATAGTTTCGTCTAAGCTGTAGAAGCTGTTTTGACTAACCAAATGATCATATCGTATCTAATCTAACTAGCTAGCTTTAGATAGACAATCAAACAAGGAACTTCTTGTAAGGTAGTAGAACATATCGATCCAGCGATCTCTAGGAAAAATTTTGAACAAGAGCGTGGTGTTGGATCTGAATCAATCCGAAAAGATTTTGCATGACCAAATCTACGCATGCAATCCTTGTGGCTAGTTGTCTAACCATTCACATGCATGGTTGAAGATTGGCAGTTTGTCCTGTAGGGAGAATGCAAATCGAGCACAAAAGAACGCTAAAAACACAATTCATAAGAATGGACAAGAGATTAAAAAATGTCGTTAAGAACATGTTGAAAATGAGAGAGTAAGACGAAATAAACTATGTCCTGACCGTTAGGAAGCTTGACGCTAAGCCATTAATGCAGAGGGAATAGAATGTCATTTAATTTAAGACTCATCCGTGAATATGGAATTAAGGACAGATGAATTCAACTTTACGCAATAGATGGATCAGTACTATGAAGAACTTTTCAACTCTATGCAAAAACAGCCATCAGATTAGTGTTGAAATGGCCTGTTTTAGAATCGCCAATGCCTCTCCATCCCGCCACCAGTTACAGAATCTCGGATCCAAAGAAGAGAAGAGATGCATACTTATTGATATGATTAATTTCTTTTCGACCAATAGATTACATAAAAGGAAAGCAAAAGAAACAAACTCGAGCACCTCTAATTGTCTTGACAAAGCATACATTAATTAAGATATGGTCAAAAGGTAGTTTGACAAGTGATTTCCGAAACATCGATTTCAAGTAAATGATATTAGGTAACCAGAAAGTTGTTTAACATCCAATAATCAAGTAAGTACACGCAGCCCAGAAGACGATTAGATTGAAGATAGAAAAGGAACATGGTTATTATAACTTTAACATTAATTTAAACATCTCATGGCCAAAAGACCAATTCGCCTCATCTAGCTTTGACAAAGAGATCATATCCCACCTCGCAATTTCCCTCTCAAATTTATCTCACAACCCCACTGATTACGTGACTCCTATATTCCTAATTACTAATTAGTAAAAATTTATCTTTAAAAAATGTACTTGGGAGCTCTCCTTCTCATATACGTAAGGCACTTAGCCTACAGAGTTAGGAGAGTCTTCATTAGTACAGTCTCTCATAGGATACTAACTGCATGCAACAAATTGAGATGGTTTTGGAGGGTTATCATTGGTTATGTCCAAATAGACTCCCACGTTGACCCGAGGATGTTCTCTTCAGGGAAGCAAGGATTGGTCTGGTGTATTTGTGGAGAGTGGATGAAACTGTCGGCCAGTTGTTGGGATGATTGCTGATGATGAGGAGGATGTGCCATTTCCATGCAAAGTAAAGCCACGAGGTTGGCTTGTTGACACTGCATATTCACAATCTCGGCTTGTGCTTCGGCGAGTTGTGCTTGGAGCTCACTGACTTGTTTTTGTAGTTGGCATATAGCCCCTGCACATCCGTACACAGGATCTCTGATTCTCGCACTCGCCTCGTAAACCATGCTGCTCACCGCATCAGCCCTTTGAGGCTCTGGAAGTTCCTGGAATTCAAACCCATGTTTGCTTTAAATGATCGAATAACTTCTAAGAAAATGGTTTGGAAAGTCAAGTTTAATATTAAATTCTAGAGCAGTTACCACATCATCAGCTGATCTTTCACGATTTGGTGTGGCTACTTAATGTGTATAGGTTTTCATACTTGACTGCGGAATATTAAAAACATCTCTGGTATCTAATGCGCGGTGAGACTTGGCATTCCTTTCCTTTATCACTCAGCCGTACACGTTTTTGTTCTCACTTTTGGACTTAAATATAACATACTGTATTCACATTAAAATCTTATCTGAATAACCCGAAACGTAAGATCTGAAATCATTAAAGCGAAACAAGACCACAAAACAGAGACTTACAATCACACTTGTAGACTTCCTCTAAAATTACTAGCCAGAAACTGATAAGCAGTTTCAAGTTTCAACTACTGGAGCCATTTAACAGAATATCCTGAGAAACTGGTAAGTCTGATCTAAAACATGGCTAAAACTAAAAGCAAAGTACCTGCAAGAACTTAATGATGTTGCTGGCACCAAAGACGCGATGAGCAATGGTAAACTTGACAGGTTCAGTAGGAGGAAAATACGGTGCCAACACACATTTCTCAGCACATCTTCTCCTAAGAATTTTGCAGGCGGCACAGGGACTAGCAACCACAGGATGAGGAGAAGGAGGTGAAGAAGATGGGGAATGAGATGGAGGAGAAGGTGAGTTATTGACATTGACAATAGCGGTAGCGGTAGTGGTAGCAGTAGTAGCAGGTGTAGTGGTGGTAGTAGGCGTAGTATTGTTGTCACTATGCTCCATTAATCTCAGGTTTTGTTGGGTTTGAGGACTCCAAAGGAAATAAAAAACAGAGAGAAGGAGATATAGGTATAAAAGAGAGAGTGGAGAGTTGTGGGGTTGTGTGAGGAAGGTTTAGGAGATTATATAGTGAAAGTTGGAGAGCCGTATAGTGAGTCTGACGTCATGCCGGCGAAACTCTTTTCAGTCGTGCCAACGTTCTCATTTTTCTTTTGTTTGTTAGGTTTTGTGTTACTTTTTGGTATCTCATCTCCGTATTATCTGGAGAGCCCTCTTTATTAATATTAAAAGAAACAAGAATTACGTTAATTTATTAAAACCCCATTTTTAGAGATATTAAAGTCCTTTTTTTAATTAAAAAAAACAACTAGTAGAACTATATAATAAACGGGAGAAAATAGATTCATGATAAATCTTCTATCAGAATCATGTGGCACCTTATGAGTATGGTAACAAAATAAATAACTCCGTCGGCTAACTGTCCAGCATAATTAACAAGTCAGTCGGTGCATCTGTTGCTTTCTTGATAAATATGTCAATGAACAACAATTCAATTCTTAGTAAGCAACAGATAAATGTTCCGAACTATGGGATTGAGAGTCCTGAATCAGCGGTCTGAATATTAAAGTCTTTTTCAAAATGGGAAATAAAATTTAAGTTCACATCAAACTATATTTGACTTTTACCGCAAAACAAAATTGACTTCACAACTCAGAGAGTTTCCTATGCAACGTCGTTTATTTTGGTTTCTAGCGACGTAATTATTCTTCTTTTGTTCTGCAAAATTCTGAGTCGATTGCCTAACTTTTCTGGTGCAAATCTTTTCCAAGATCTCTCGTCTTATCTCCAATTTAATCGGACTCGGTCACGAGTAAAATTTTCAACAAGATTAACAAAAATGTCTCATCATAAATACTAATTTCCAATCTATGCTATATATGTATTATCTTGCTCACATTTTTCATTTAAGAAAATAAAGGAATGGACCACGGTTGTCACCATGTTTTCAGCAGAAAACCACTGAAGTTATCTTTCTGATCTACGATTTAGAGATAAAGTGAGTTACTCTACATTCCCTGAAAGTCAATGTTGTGTCCATCGCATTCTTGTTTGTATATTTGTAGTGAACTTATCGCATCTATCTTATGACCTCAATTGGCCAAATACTGATGTTAGGCATGCAAAAATGGCCTCAATTGGCAGTCCAAGATTGACCTACTTCTGCTCACTCTGCCTCTCCGCAAATGCCAAGTGGCTATAATTAGTTATTGGGTCTGCTACGAAAGTAGTATTTCTACTCCCCCTTAACCACCACCTGATATTCTTGGCCTATCACTGAGAACGACACTGTTGTCCTTTCCACGTATTTTGGAGAAAAACTAATACTCCCATCAATAAATATTTACGAGAAACAATAATTGTGTTCCAATTTGAAGGAATTGATAGAATTAAAAGACCAGTTGGAGCTAGAGAGGAGAGTCAGCTCGTTCAGCACATGAGGGAAGAAAAAACTAAGTTAACAGGTCTTAAGCAGCCGTTTGTGATTGTGACATCTCCTAATCTTAAAACTTTAAAGAAGCGAATATATAAAAAGTTCTAACCAAAAATTCCACAAATTGTAAAATATAAGAATTGGACTAGCAATCTATATTCTATCTCATCAATGTCTATGATATTCCAGTAGTCATCATTTTTTAATTTTCCTCTTTATCACAGTGTTTTGCGTGTGGACCTTACAAGTTAAAAAAAGAAAAGGCGCTACTCATTATCTTTGATTTATTGTTTACTACTTGTATGGTACAATAGTTCCAAGAAAAGAGGTGATATTTCACACTGCAACAACAGCAAGCAGGTTAGTGTAAACACCCGATGCACATCTTCCTGAGAAGGATATTGCACCATCATAAATGTTGGGTGCCCTTGTGTTTACATGCTCTTTTATCAAGATTCTCTGTCCAGTTTTATGGTGTCTTATCGTGTCCGGTAAATCTCAGTCATTCATTTATGCGGGTCCCGCGTGGGCTCCACATAAATAAACGTGGAGCTCGCATAAATGAATGGCTGAGATTCACTACTGAACACAATAAGACACTATAAAAACTGAACAAAAGATCTGAACTCCTTTTATCTATATAATATAGCTGTTCTTATTCTATGTGTGTGGTCGTGTGTGGATTGGAACTGCTACAAGACGAATTTAGTGTAGGAATAGCTAGACAGTTCCTGTTTCTTAAAACACGATTAATTGTCAATATTCGTATGTGCAATCAGAACTTTTATCGTAAGTTGTCGTTATTACATTTATGTTTTTTTCCATTACCTCCTGCGTCATTTATAGTTGTTATAATTACTTACAACTGTAATATAATCCATATTCTGCAATTCCAAAGTGTAATATTAACAGATTGGGTATATAGCACTGGAGTTATCACTCCTGATAGTCACTGATATGCAGTGTTGCAGTAAAGTTATATATCGATTTCTGGGGTCCTACTGATTAAGATTGCACGATTCGTCCTGCAAAAAAAGAAATGTGATAATCTGGTTTGAATGGTCGTATCATCTTCATCCCTCCCTTTTGTAAGTGCACTTATTTATACGGCATCTAACAGCGCTGACTGATTATAGATTTTCATTATGATGACTAATGAGTAGTGAAAAAAATTAATTACACAAGAAGGCATAATTATTATCTTATCAAACAGATGATAAGGCTAGAGCTAACATTGCCAATGGGATGGTATATACTATTTAAGATGACCTATGCAATTAAGAGATAAGACCCCAACTGGTGAAATATTTAAAAGACCCTGATCGAAAATATTCCTTCGGCTTCTTGACCAAATACTTTCAAAGTTCCATTCTTGGTCTTATTAACAAGTTGTACGCCAAATCAATGTGAACATGGAGCAGTGCACGAGTAATAGAATATTTTAAATAATTCTACGGGATGCTTGGTTAGTTTCCGAATCCTATTTGGAAGCAGAACTGAAACTTTACGAATTTTGAAAGGGATGGAAGGTCATGTTCGTTGAGTTTTCCACTTTCTTTGGCGATGATTCACTGATGCTACGATCAGGTTCAAGCCAGATTTTATGTTTCCCACTATTAAGTGTATTCTTGTCAAGGCCCACACGGTTTCAGGACAACAATGTCTTCACAGCAAGCAGTATCCCACTTTCAGATCATCAGAACACTGATTACAGCTGCTATGCTTGGCTTCAACCTTATTGTCCTCAAAATTCTTGCTCCCATTTTCCTCAGTTTCAATGACTCCAAGGTTGCCCGATTTCAGGACACGGTTATTAGAACAGAAGAGATTCTCGAATTAATTGAACCTATGTGTCATCTTCATGCTCGTGACACGAATAGACTCTATAGACCGGTTAAGGCTGTGTTAGAAAGGACAGCATAACTTAACTTGCAGACGAATTGCTCATTAGTCATTCCTTCATTGGCTGATGGGAGAATGAAGACGAAACTACATATTTACGTGCTTCCAACTCTAAGACGGCTGGTTCACAATACAAGTAGTCTGTTTCCAGCCAGCCTAAAAATGGGATAATAAATCCTATTAAAATCCAAGATACGTTGTCATTTTGTTACGATCGCACATGATATTTTGCAATAGCTTGTCAAATTGAAAAGATAGATTTCAAAGACGTGATTAGACTGGTGAAATTAACTCTTTTAAGGGTTTAAATCACAGTAGAATAATTGCAACTCACTCCCCTTTGAAGGATAGTTAATTGATGTGAATACACAGACAATTATAAATATGATTTTAATTAAATTTTTATTTAATTTTAAATCATTTTTAAGAAAATAATTTATTCAAAATATAAATTATTATATATTAAACATATATTTACAGAATAATGATTACGAATTTTATCATAAAATTTTGTTGTTATAATTTTTTAAAGATTTTTTTAATATTTAAATAATAATAATTTCCAAATAAATGCAATAACTTATCATTTCAGTTTTAATATTTTTTTGATAAATAAGATTTCATTTTTCTCATTGCTTCGAGAACTTCCCTCATGGAAGTTAACTAAATATAAAGTAGGGATCTGCGCACTTGCAGCAGTTATTCAACCAAAGCCATCGAAAATGGGTATTTTACAGCAACTGCAAGCTGCACTTGCTGCAATTATTCAACCAAAGCCATTGAAAACGTGTATTTTGCCGCAATTGCAAGCTCATTCTTTCAAGTACTAAGTACACTACTTCCACAAATCATGGTATGACTTTCAAAGATGCTGCAGTTTATAGTTATCTTGTACATGCTTCTGTTCTGAGCACGCTCGGTTGGCTGAGATCAGGGTGCTTTGACGAGTCAGTAATGACACACTGGCGTGTACGTT
The DNA here is from genome assembly GCA_027563825.1 of Erythroxylum mucronatum. Lineage (NCBI taxonomy): Eukaryota > Viridiplantae > Streptophyta > Magnoliopsida > Malpighiales > Erythroxylaceae > Erythroxylum > Erythroxylum mucronatum. The sequence continues at coordinate 4,510,006 of JAOSBP010000008.1, read as the reverse complement.
GAAGAATCTTAGTTAGGCGAGTCGAAAGAATTCTTATTCTTCATTGAATACTCGAAGGAATTCAGCTATTCCTTTCCTGTGCATTTAACGACTTGATATTTAGTTCTAGAATTCTAAAACATTAACAACAAAAATAACAACAATTCAATAAAATTTATGTTGAAATGCCATATTCTCCTCACGAATGGAGAAGCTGTTTTTGATAAACTCATAAAAAATCAAATTAGGTAAGTTGAAAGAATTCTCATACTTCATTGAATACTTGAAAGAATTTAGCTATTCCTTTTCTGTGCATTTAACGACTTGATATCTAGTTTTAGAATTATAAAACACTAACAACAACAATAACAATATTTTAATAAAATCTAAGTTGAAATACAAATTTTTTTTCGCTAACAAAAAAACTGTTTCCGATAAACTTAAAAAAAATCAAATTAGGCGAGTTGAAAGAATTCTCATACTTCATTGAATACATGAAGGAATTTAGTTATTCTTTTTCTAAAACTATATATAAAAAAAGAATGTAAAAAATCTTAGACACGGGCTTTTGGTTTTTAGTGGGAGTCTTCTTTTTTTTTTGGAGTAAAAGGTTGAATCCTCCACCTAAAGAGCCCCACACTCCGGCCCAACGAAGTAATTAGGAAGTTGTAAATCAAGTACTCAACGGCCCGCTAAGGGGGAGGTGAGCAACCCACAGGCTTACAAAGAGCCCACCCTCAAAATTCACAAGGGGCTCAAGAATGTTGCTCCCATACTGCAAACCGTGAGATTCGAAATTTGCACCTTGGAGCAAATCTACCCCTCCGAAACCAACTGAGCTACGCCCTGCAGGCGGGAGTCTTCTTTTCTGTGTTTATACTAAGGATATGTAAAAGATACAGTAGGTAATATTTTTGCATACTTGAAGTGCGATTACATATTAATATCTATTTTTAAAAATTGTAAAATATTTATCTTAATTTTATATAATTAATTTTAGTTTTTTTAACTATATATCAAATTAAATATATTTTAAAATTTAAATTTAGTAATTAATTTTTCAGAATTTGTAAAAATCATGTTAAAACATTGTTTTTGATGATATGACACAATATTTGATAAACATGCAAAGTTAAATTGATTTTTAACAGATGTTGCTGCACTAGGTAGGCTGTGAATGAGTTGTTTCCAAGTTATTGACTTTAGAATTCAAGAACAGGCGCTTTTCCATAGAAGAACCACCCCACGTGTATCTCTCTTGGGGAAGACTACGTAAACTACTCTTACCTATGATTTAGTTCTTATCCTTTGTACATATAATTTTTAATCTTTTTTTCCTGTGATACTTATCTTGTATACATATATTATCTTTTTCCTGTCGTACTTATCTTGTATACTTTAGCATTATGTATTCCATAATTAGAGATCAAATTTTTTAACCTATAGACCTAAATTTAATTGTTTTCAATGGATTGATCTATAAGTTAGGATCAAACTTAGACAAACTCAAGGTCCAATTATTCTAAATAAAATAACGTCGTTTTACTTATAAAAGTTGAGTCTCAAGTAAGCTTAGGTCTGGACAACCTAGGCATTGATTTAATTAAGAAATTAATTATTCTATATTTTTAATTTTAAAAAAATTATTTTAAAAAACTTGGCAAGAGTTGACCCATGGGCCAACTCATTGCCATCCTACCCATAATTCAATCAATAAGAAACGGGTCAGTCCATTACCATCCCTATCCATAATTCAATAAATAAGAAACACCAATACACTCCATTATTTTCAATAGACTATCACCACATGGCCAACCAATTGCCATTCCTATTCATAATTCAATCAATAAGAAACACCAATACACTCCATTATTTTCAATACACCATCACCACAAATTTAATCCTATACCATAAGCTTTTATTGCCTTGAAAATTCACCCTAAAGTGGACATTTTCTAGCTTACTTCTAGTCTTTTTACTAAATGATTACTAGACATTAGAGCTATCGCTCACATGATACCTAATTCTTAAATTGTGGAATTTTTGTAACCATACGACGAATCTAACAAAGTGCTTGCAAGTATGGGCAGACTCTTCCTATTTCATCTACTAGTTCTTTATCTTTTCCTACTTCCATTTGACCACTTCATCTTAATAATATTCTAATTGTTCCTCCCCTTAATGCAAATCTTTTTTTTTATGTTAAATTTGTTACTAATATTTCCTTCTTATTGCATTTAATCTATTTAGTTATATTTTAAAGAACCTCTATGCCAAGATACTGTACCTTGTTGGATCCATTTGATTTGTGGCATCAACGTCTTAATCATCTATTTTATCTACACTTTCTAGTTTATCTTATTGTTTGCCTATTAAGTCCAAATTTATAACTTATTGCAATTCCTGTCTTTAAGAAAAAGTATTCATCTTCCATTTTTATTATCTTCTCGCATTTTCACCTCACCTTTATAACTTATTCATTGGAACATCTGGGGATCCTCCCCAACTCTTTCTCTTTTTGGGTGTCAATAAATTATTATTTTTGTAGATGGCTACAATCACTTTAACTGTATCTTTCCATTAGCACAAGAATCTCATCTCATCTCTTATTTCCAAACCTTCAAAACCATCATTAAAAATCTCTCCTTTACTGTTATAAAAACCTTTCAATATGACGGAGCTTCTAAAACCATCAAAGTTGTCTTTGCTATCTATCTCACATCTAATGGCATTACCTGTTACATCTCTTGTCCTGACACACCTAAAAAAATTAATATTGGTGAACATAAAATGCGTTACAATACCAAGATCAGCCTTACACTACTATTTCATGCATCCCTTTCAAAAACCTTCTAGCTTGAAGCATTCTCTACAACTGTCTATCTAATTACTCTCTTGCTTACTTATGTTCTTCATCATAAGTCCCTTTATAAAGTACTTTTTTACACCAATCATGTTCTTAATTTTTTCCAAGTCTTTATTGTGCCTGCTTTCCCTTGTTATCCTTTTACTCGTCCTGACAAACTTTCCCTAAAATCTATCCCTTTTGTCTTTTTTGGTTATTCACCTTAGTACAAAAGTTATCACTGTTTTATCCCACTACATTGAAAATTCTCATCTCTCGACACGTTCATTTTCTTATAATTTTTTTCCTTTGCTAATATTGATCTACCTCCTCCTCTACATCTTCTTCTTCTTCTCTTGTTTCCTTAGCCCTTCCTTCCCTTTATTCCGCTATTCCCATTTCAAACCTTCCATCTTTGTCTACCTAACCTGCCTCACCTTTAGCTATCCATCCTATAATTACATGTACCTGTGGTAACATTTTTACTTTCCATACATTTCCTCACTGCATCACCTACAATACCTTCATACTCAATCCTCATTCTTTTGATCCCATGTCTTTCACTTAAGTCAACAAAATTTTTGATTGGCAACAAGTCATACTCGATGAGTTTAATGCTCTTCGTTACAATCACACCTAGAACCTTGTCTCCCTTCCTTTAGATACAAACATTGTTAGTTGTAAATAGTTTTTTTGTATCAAAAGATGTCGTGGTGGTTCTATTGAGTGCTATAAAGCGCCTCATTACCAAAGGCTATCATCAAACCCTAGGCATTGATTATACTACCACCTTTAGTTCAGTAGTTAAACCCACCATTATTCATACTACTCTCACCCTAGCTGTTGGACCCTGAATTTTTTTATTTATTATTGATTTATTTTTGTATTATTTTAGAGTTGAGCCATCAAATTAGCAAGTATGAATAGAATATTGAAAAATTTTTTTGAATAAAAATAGAATATTGAAATTAGAAATTAGAATGAAGTGTTAGAATTAAGTTAGCTGTAGGAGTTAAGTGGATTAAAGCAGTAGAGCCATAAAAGGCAAAAGAAGGGCAAAATTGGGAGAACAAGGCTAAGGAGGGGCATAATTGGAAGAAAGAAGCTAAATTTGTGTATTGAATTAAGAAGCAAAGAAGAGAATCGTGGGAGCAAGAAGAGAAGAGTGAAAAACGTGAAATAGAGAGAAGAAGGAAGATTGTAGGAAGCTTGGAAGGAAGAAGAGAAAAGAAGAGGAAATCAACTTGTTAGAGGTAAGTTTTCATCTTTCTTCTTGCTAGGTTTAAAAAAAGGGATTAAATAGAGGCTAGGGTTTGTGTTAGGAATGAAGGAAGAAAGAAGAGGAAGATGAAACCAAATCGATTTTGGATTTCTAAGCTAGGTTTTAGTTTTTCTAACCTAGATGGGTCACGGGTAGGTTAGATCTGTGTTAAATTTATGTTTGACGAAACCTTACGATTTTTTAAGGATATGAACTTTCTTGGAATGTTGTTTTGATTTGAAACCTTGGTTGTTTTAGGAAACCAAGGATATACTATCCAAGAGCAACGGGAAATGTATTTATAGTTATTGGGTAATTGGGTAAAATTCTTGCCTATGTGTGTGTGTATGTGGTTTTGCTTAAAGTGTTATATTTGTAATTGAAATAATTGTGAATACTTGGAAATGCATGATGCATTGTGATCATGTTATACCTTGAAAAAGGTTATGACATTTTGAATTGCATGGAAAAAAGAAAAGCATGAAAATATAAGAATATGATGAAATGAAAGAAGCACGAGAGTGCAAATTGTGATTGACTAAATTAAGCATAAACTTGATTGTGTTTGGGTGAGAGAGGAACCGTTTTGTAGTCACGTGTACATAGATGTAAAGCCTTCTCCTGGCTGCCCACTTGTGGCCTACGAAATTCAAAAAGTGGATTCGTTTTGTTCACGGAGTAAACTTCGGTTTCTCTGTTTTGTTCACAAAACCCTCGAGCTAATTGATATGCATTGCATTTTTAGATGTTCTAGTAAGGTGCATAATAAATGTTTTGTTTAATGGCTGAAACGTATGTTGTGTATTAAGTTGAGATTCATTGAAGGATGTTTAAATTCTTAAATAAAGTATGCATGCTAAAATTGCGAGATATACATATACATATGCTTGGATAAGTGGCCAGTTGCAAATGGCTATATATATATTAACCATTAAGCCATGTAGCTTACCCCATTATTCCATCCTCAGGTGTAGATCAAGAAGATAAGTGATCCTTGCAAGGCTTTTGGGCAAACTCCAAGATAGTAGCTTTTGTAACTAAGTTAGTAGTTCACTTTTGGGATAGCTTTATAAGCATGTAAACATCGAGCATTTTGTATAGACTGTGTTTGGGGGTTAAGCCTTGATTGAAATTATATTGATGTAAGTAAAGTGGTGTATAGGTTATGTTGTTTGAGTAAATGCATAAAAACTGAAGGTCCCCAGGAATATGTGCATATTCCTTGGCTAGATGTATTTTTTAATCCAAACCTTTAATAAGGATAAAAATTGAGTGCTGACTTCCAAGGGGAATCTAGACTAATTGAGGCTAAATTAGTTAAAGTTGTCCTCTGGAAGTTGTAGTTTAATTGTCTAGCTTTTCATCGATATATAGTTCGTCTGTAATGACGTTACATCGTCTATGATGACGTTATTTCATCTGTAGGAATGCATCGTCTATAGAGATGCATCGTCTGTCAAAATATATCAGCTAAATAAGATGCTTCGTCTGAAATGACATTATCACAGAACATTGTTTGTGATGACGTCATTTTGCCTGTAGGAATGCATCGTCTGTAGAGATGCATCGTCTGTTAAGATGTAGCGTCTGCATAGGACGCTTCGTCTATGAAGACACCACTTCGTCTTAAGCATTGCATCGTCCTAAGTTGACTTTTCTTCCTCTTAAGTTGACCCCGTATCGTCTTAAGCGTTGCATTGTCTTAAGTTGACTTTGCTTCGTCTTAAGTTGACCCTTTTTTTAAGCGTTGCATCGTCTTAAATTGACTTTGCTTCGTCTTAAGTTGACTCGGGTTTTGCCTGTACGTTGTTTCGTCTGCTTTGTGGCATTCGTCTGTGATTGAGCCAAGTTAACATTATAAATTGGCTGCATTTTCATATCTTTTTATGCACTTGTTTATTCCTAATTGCTGACTTTTGCGCTTAAATTGGTTCCTATTAACAAGCTCTTATAATTTGCAAATTGTAAGTACATTGTCATAATTTAATATTAATTTCTCTATAATTTTCATAAGGACAATTGATATTGCAAGTGTTTTATTTTGTAGGAACAAGGAGTCAACGACGAAAGAAGTTAACAGGTCGTGAGCTCCCTTCAGTTCGTCGCGACGAGCAATCCACTGCCATACGTCGCAACGAATGTTAATTCGTTAGTCGCGACGAACAAGCCAACTCCACACGTCGCGCTGAATATTAATTCATTCGTCGCGGCGAATGTCAGATACCCGGACCAAAAATGACAAATTCCCTACTGTTTTGACCCGGCCCGAGCTCAACTCTTATAAATATTGCCGAATTAGGTCAAAACCCGAGGTCAGCCACACTCACACACTCTATTTTTACGATTGTAATAGGTTTTTATTTTTGTTTGTTTTGCAGTCGGCAGCCACCAGACGACGATCACCATCTACCTTCATCTTCATCGCCACTCTTTTCTCATCCGCTTTCATCGATCGTTGTTGGAGTCATGGACAGCGTCAGATTTCCAGCAGTGATGGAGTTCTCCGACGTCATGCGTAGCTAGGCTTCCGATATCTTGAGAATGTAGCAAGGGTTTGAGTTCACCGAAAGCTTCAAAGGGGGTAATCACCAGTGTCTGTAGTTTAGTTATATTTCTGTATTGCTCTGAGTTAGAGAAATGCATCGGTATAGCTAGATTAGCATGGGTAATAGTTTA
>JAOSBP010000008.1:4467909-4483119 GCA_027563825.1 Erythroxylum mucronatum | reverse complement strand
TATTAAAAGTAGTTTTCTAATTTCCTAGAAAATTGGGAAAATAGAAAACACACTTTTCTTGAAAAATTGATCCATTTTTTTATTAATAAACATGTTTTCTAATTTTTTTCTATTTTATGAAAAAAATTTCTAGAAAATTTAGAAAGTAAACGCACCCTCAATATTTTTTAAATTAACAATTTTTAGTGTAATACGTAATACAGACCTTATTACATACTCAGGATCAACATGAAATGATTAAAAACGAAGGTAATATGAAATACTTAATTTCGGTTCCATCTTTGATTCCGATACTGATTCTGAGCTACAAACGATCACGAATTTGTTGGGACCTTTTATGAAAAGTATTTACCAACACATGATTTAAGTTTTCTATAGTTTTCTCAATACGTAAACTCTTTTAACGGGTCAGAGATTCCTTATACTTACGATTGATATGAACAATTGCAGGAGACCTTAATCTTTATATAGATTCCATATAGGGTTTTTCCATCACAAGGCCGACATCAGTCCGATCTACACTAATTGAGATTTATTTTTCACCGAAACTTCGACCTATTAATCTAGATCATTTATTAGGTCGCTTTATTATCTTTATCCGGATCAAATTACGTGACTTAATCGATGGTTTATTTGAAAATAAAAAATGTAATTAATAGTTATCCACTTTATAGAAAATGACAAAATTATCCAACATTTAATTCTTTATCTTTTTCATTATCATAGTTTATGTTGAGTAATGAAGGAATTTTAGATAATCAAATTCGAGTTTTAGGAGCACTATAATCTTCTCCAACCCTATGTTTTACTATTTAAACCAACAAAGTGGGAAAACGACATGTATTTCTCATCTCTTAGTTCTTATCCTAAACCAAATGTGTGCAGGACTAACCATAAAAGATGATTGATGTGTATGTCTGTTGGTGGGCCAAAACTTCGACATGTGTTACAAAAATACAAAATCCAGCAAAGTAATATTTCCTCCACTTTCTTGTGGCGTGGAATAGAACTCCCAAACAACACAATTTCAACGTTAAACCACACGTATTATTCTGAATTTAATTGTAACGTTGAAGAAACGAAATCATTACTGAGCGATAATTAAGTAAATCTGTCGTCCCTTTTAACGGATTGAGGTTGTCTTAACTTTGACAGTTGAGATTGCGTGCGTGTATGTATAAAAGACAGCATTTGCGTTTGAAGAAGTTATACCCACCATCATAAAAGAACTGATAAGGTTTTGCAGTAATTCAGAATGGGCCAAGCATGACATTAAAGTTGCAAGTTACATTCAATGATCGGGCTCAATTTATGAGCTCATACCATTTCTTTTTCTTTTTATTCTGAGACTAAGCCGTTTCAGGGTCCATCAAGCTAAGCAGGGCCAAATCTTATCTTACTTCATGCAGTTGGTCTGTGACACCGAGAGTGAAACAAAGGTCGCGAGGAATTACATGGGCAAAACTAAGGAATAGGTGCGGGGCAAGATATTTTGTCCAATTTTATAGTGTCTTATTTTATCCCACAAATTTTAGCTATTTATTTATATGAGTCCTGTTTTTATTTATGCGGGACCTATGCGAAGTCTTCATAAATAAATAGATAAAATTTATAAAATAAAATAAGACACTATAAAATTAAATAAAAGATCTGGACTTAGGTGTAGTTAAGGGAAGATCAAATACATGACTTCACATAATCTCTCGGTTGTTGCATTTGCATATCCCACTAGCCCGCCCTCGTATTCTCTTGTCACCTCTACCCTGTCTCAACCCTATCCCAACTCGTCTCAACCGTCAATTTCCACTAGCCCCTCTTTCAGTTGCATCTATCTATTCAATTTTTATATCTTATTTATTAACGAATAGACGTTTATAAAACCGTGACAAGTACACAAAAATCTGATATCATATTACACTTAAATTATAACAGAAATGAATATGTCGAGCTATGATTAGACTGCAACGCTCCCCTCATTAACTTGATAGTGACACTTCCTGACAAAGATATTTGATAGGTTGACATAATTAAACGTTTTTGGCTTCATGATAAATCGAACTTATGATTTATTTGGCTAAACTGTCCGAATCTTACATCTCCTGAAACGACAAAGCTGAACGTTGCCATGTCTCTCCGTTTGTTTTCTCACTGTCGGCGAGGAAAACGAACAAATTAGTGACTCGGGAAGCGCCATTATGTGAATAAGAACTTGAAGGCCCAAGAAACAAGAAGCTAGCTACTCAACAGTCTCAACTGTCCATTTGACCGCTACCTCCAAAAACGCATCTTTTAAGCTTCTATTCCTCTTTCTCTGCCTTTGTTTCTCATCAATTTGCCAGGCTTTAGCTTTTTCTGTCTGGCTTCCTAGTACTCTAACCTGTGTACAAGGTGAGCTATGTTATCGAGTTACTGCAGCATGCTCCATTCCAATTCTTTTTCTGTTCCAGCGTTTGTCTACTGAGGATGTGGAAGAAGATATTTATGGAAAGAACTTGTTTTCCAGTTCCAGGAGAATGTGGAAGCTTTTAAAATGATTTTTAAGCTTACCCAGCATTAAAACAGCATTCTCAGAAATTATCCAATTTTCCACATGTTTCTCTGGAATCGAGCAGGATAAAGTTAGTCTTATTCCAAAATACTTATTTAAATGGTTTCTTTTGCTGTTCTGCAATTTGGTTTCCTGTTTTTATTTTATGCTTTCTAACGGCAATGATATTCTTTTTGAAGTTCTTTTGCTTCAAGTTTACAGTGTCCAGATTGTCTTTATCTAATGTTGATGTATTGCATACAAACTTTGATTGATTGAGTTGGAAAAGCTTGAATCTTGAAGCTTTTTCAGTAGTCTTTCAGTATAGTGACTAAAAGTTGAAAAGGAGAGAGCCTGCAAAGCTAAATATATCTGCTAAAGACTCATACGTATTTTTGTGTTTAAACATTTTCTTACTAAGTCTGCTTTACATCTCCCTGTTTGCCTCTTGGAAAAATATTCCCTGAAGATAGACCTCATCTCTTACATTGAGAATGTGTAATCAATAAATCACAGTCGGTCTTTGGCTTTTCTCGCCAGACAAAATGAGAGTGTTCCCCTAAAACAACTTCAAAGTTACTCATCAAACCCCACTTATTAACATAATGGTCCCTGATTTCACGGCAAGATTGTAGGACTTCACCTGTTCTGCCCTCCTAGTTACATATCTGCCCTTACCGTCTTTGAATCAATTGGTTGTACGTCGTAGGGTTATCCGTGTAAAATTCTGTAGCTTTAGGAACGGTTGTAGGCCTGTAGCATTCAATGAGCAGAGGAAAAGGGTGAAGTTTGCCTGGTATTTCTTAGCAAATCGAAACCTGTTTGTGCTTTCTGGCTTTCCAGTGTGATACCGTTACGTGAATGGTCAGAATTCAGTAAATGTTTATGCTTTTATTGCTTCTGCGTATGTGATGATAAGAAGCAGCTGGTTACTCTTCGTGATATCATTTATTTCTCCATACACGTCCACATTGGATTCTCTTGCCCTCCGTTTGCAATATTTCTTGTTTGTTGCAGGTCTTGTGGGTCAGGGAGCATTGAAGAAACAGTGAAAAGCTTACATTAACTCCATATTTTACCTTATACCTTTAAGGGGAATTGAATTATGCAGACTCCAAAAGGAAGGTAATTTCTTGTGCCTCTTGTATTGTGAGCTCAGTTTCCTTCTACTCCACGGTTCTTGTTTATTTTCTTTGTATTTTATTGTTGCACTTCCTCCAACTAGCTGCACACTCTAAACCTTAAGTTTCGTTGTTCTCTCGTTACAATAAAGGAGGTAAGTTCAGGGCTTTTATCTTACTGCTAGGTGTATGATAGTTCTACAGCTTTCGTTTTGGTTGGTTAAGTTTCTTCTGTTTATTTTTGTTTTTGAGGCTTTACTTCTAGTTTTTGTTTGAGTTTGTCTTGGCTTTGCATACATATTTCACTATCCATTTCATGTGGAGTCTCTCTACTCCTTAAATCGCAAATTCGTTTTTTGGCATGTGGGAAGACTCTTTCCATTTTGGCCTATGTCTCCTGCATTAATCTCAAACTGTGCTGGGGCCTATTACTGTGCTCGTTGATTCGATTCTGTGACATCCATTACTTTGCCTTTCCAATTAAGAGATAAACCTCCAAAGTTCAAGTTTTTGTTTTTTCGTTTTGGTGCTCTATCTAGTAGTTATCATCTAATATCAGTTTTCAAATTCCAAAACTAGGTCGAGCGTGAGTCTTTTAAGTATCTGAGAGTTTGATGTTTATGGTAGCGAGAAGTCTGAAAGTCCCCTGAAGTCCAAGTTTTAAATTCCTTCTTTTGCTGGCAGAAGTGGCTCCTCAGAAGTACATCAAAAGGGCATTGCTCGAGCTGTGAGACAGTTGAAAACAACTGGACTAGACGCTACATCTTCAACTAATCAATCTAGAACACCAAGAGAGAGAAGCCCCAAAGTCACTGAGCGCAGGTCACCAAGAAGCCCTGTGCCCGAGGTAGCTTATTATATTGCCACAATGCAGAATCTTTTTATTATCAATTTCCTGGAAACCATTTAGTATTGGTTCATCAAAAAAATTTCCATCTAGATCCCTTATCTAAGATCCTTGTAAAACCTCAATATGTTAACTGATATTGGGGTATGCTTGTTTCTTCTCCCCTTAGTTATTGACTACTTATTAATAAATATATGGACCCTTGCAGTTCTATCTGAACTTGGAACTCTACAGTGCCAAGGATGGTCTTGTATCCTTGTAGGACTCATTGCAGTCCAAATTTATTGTAAAAGCTTTTCATTAAGTTATTGTTGTCTCGCAACACAATTGGACAAATCTAATCTTACAGTTTTTGTTATTTATAAACATGGAATATGTACTTTCATTCCTTTTATTTGTTGATATCCACATATATATACAGAACACGGCAAAGAAATATTATTCTTGAGCACAGTCATTAAACTAGGAGTTTTGCATTTTAAATGAAATATTAAGACTTTAGTTTTGATTGTTGCACCAGAAGAAGCGCCCAAGCAAAATTTCAGTATTAGAAACTGGGGTTTCTAAGCTTCAGGAGGAACTGAAGCAGGTAAAGGACCAGTTAAGTTCTTCAGAATTATTGAAAAAGCAAGCTCTGGAAGATGCAGAGGAGTACAAGAAGCAACTTGTAGACGCTTTTTCGAAGCTAGAAGAGTCGCAGAAACAGCTCAAGGAATTGTCTTCTTCTGAGGAGGATTGTGTAATTGAGGTGCAGAGTATCTCGAAAGAAAAGGATCAAACATGGCAGTCGGAGCTAGAGTCTGTCCGGCAGCAGCATTCTGTCGACTTAGCTGCCTTGGCCTCTGCAATGAGTGAGATAGAGTTGCTTAAATCTCAGCTTGAGACAGTTGTTGATTCTGAGGCTGCACAAAACAAAAACTCAAAGTCTGAAGATGAGGAGATCCAGATTCTGAAAGAAAACCTGATGGATACACTTTCCCTTGTAGAGAATATGAAAAAGCAACTTAAATACAGCAAAGAATCTGAGGTCCAGGCCCAAGCATTTGCTAATGAAACTCTTCTGCAACTAGAAGCTGCAAAGAAGTGTGTGGAGGCACTTAGGTCTGATGGTTTGAAATCCACAGAATCCTACAAAATGGTGGCCTCAGAGTTGGACCAGTCAAGGACACGTGTGAATGTACTTGAACAACTCGTGAGCAAACTAGAAACAGACCTTCGTGAAGTTAGCGACAATCATTCTCCAGCTCTTGTAGGCAATTATAATGCTGACCATGATATTCATGAAAATGAAAGGTTAGCAGAAGCAAATCTGCTGAAAGCAGAGGTTTGTTCTTTGAAATCCGAGGTAGAACAATTAAAATCTGCTCTTGAAGCTGCTGAGATCAAAGGCCATCAAGAGCAAATACACAGCACAGTTCAACTGAGAACTGCTTATGAACTGCTGGAGCAGATAAAATCTGGTTCTGCCGAAAGGGTGGCTGAACTGGAGTCAGAATTGAAGCAAGCCAAAGCTGATATCGAAGAGTTGAAGGCAGAACTTATGGACAAGGAAACTGAATTGCAAGGCATTTCGGAAGAGAATGAAGCCTTGAATATGAAGCTTATGAAGAGCAGATCATACCAAAAAGAATCAGAACTTGAGAATGAGCTTAAAAAATTGAATGAAAACGTTTGTTGTCTCATGGCAAGTTTAGTGGATAAGGAAACTGAGTTGCAGAATGCACTGGAAGAAAGCAGAACTTTGAAACTACAACTTGGGAGAAGGGAACTGGAATGGGGCAAAGCAAGTGAGCATGCACATGTATATGTAGAAGCAATAAGTACAGCTGAACGAGAGGCTCTTGCAAAGCTTGAGACTGTGAAGGAGGAGGCTGATAAAAGCAATAAATGGGCGGCGAGGGTAACGGAGCAACTTGAAGCTGCACAAGCTGCTAATTCTGAACTGGAGGCAGAGCTGAGAAGGCTGAAAGTTCAGTCTGATCAATGGAGGAAGGCTGCAGAGGCTGCTGTAGCCATACTTGCTTCAGGAAATAACGGTAAGATGATGGAGAGAACTGGATCACTGGACAGCAACTACAGTCCCACCAAGTTCATCTCTCCTTTCTCTGGAGATATCGACTACGATCTGCTAAAGAAGAAGAACGGAAACATGCTGAAAAAAATTGGGGTCTTATGGAAGAAGCCACAGAACAGGACTTGAGGCAGGCATTATATTGTTGGTTAGTTGTGTTCATATTCTATTAACTTGATATTTCTTTCACTCTATATCCTGTTTGTTCCTTTTGACAGATGCCTCAGAACTTCACCCAAATCGAAATTTCGCACTGCTCCGAGGCTTTTAACTGCTATAACTGAGTATTCGTGGCAATGTGTGTCCTATTTTGGCCTGTCAAGTAGTGGGTGTCACTTCACATATAGGAAGAGTTATATATTCATGGAAAAGGAACGTGGAACCTTCCTGATCTGTAAATGGCTTAAGATACTTGAGCTTTCAAGTTGTTGCTTTCTAAATTCCTGTGATGACTATATATATTTCGACGCTTTTGTTTACAAAGATATGTATAACTACCTCTGCTGGTTTGTTTAGGTCAAAGTCGCTTAATTAAATTCTCTGTTGGATTGGAATTCAATGAAATGTTCTTCCAACGTCGTCCCTGTCTGTCAAAACTCAAAGACTCCACTTTCAACCGTTGTTTTCTTTATTCATTGTGAACAAGACGCACCGAAAAGGAGAGTTCTCGCACATGTCATATGAAGGTCCAAAGGCAGAACCATTGGTCTGTCCGACACCAATAGGTCCGTACGTACAAGAAAAAACAAAAATGTCACTTTCCATATTAGAGAACAACTAAACACTGTCGATAACATTAAAATACTAAAATCTCTGGCTGTCAGCAGATCTCAACTTATAAAATTCTTACACTGCCCACATGAATGATGTGTAGTTGCGAAGGGTTAACTGGCCATATAATTCTCTTCCACGCCCAGATCTTAACTTAGATTTTGTCTGGCAAGAGAAGGAAAATCCATACCGAAGTTGGTGCTGAAGACGTCAGAGAAATTCTAAAAGCCTAGGGAGAACAGGCCTCAAGAAAGGCCATTATCACTTAATTATTTCAATTTAATTATAGTATTATATTTTATAGAATCTACCTGAAAATAAGAGTATTCATGATGGAATATCTTGAAAACACAAACTCATTCAAATCTGCAACGTTCAGATTGCGAAAAACCATGAAACATCTCTCTCAGTCTATTCTTTTTCTTTAAAATGGAAAGATAGTATCTTTATCCCAGCTCTGCAAGTTCTTTAAAATGGAAAGATAGTATCTTTATCCCAGCTCTGCAAGTTCCTTACTTGGTTAGCGAACATATATGAAATTTCATTAGTATAGAAAACCAGTAACAGGAAAGGGAAATAAAGGGCAAAGAGATGATTCGGTTGAATCATATCTCTTCTAACACAAAATTCAAAAGGAACTAAAGCTGAGATTTTACCCTAATTAGAAGAGAAAATTATGTGTTTTTTTTTGGGTCTCTCTCTCTTTCTATCTCTTTACATTAGTGGACTATTGAGAAGTCCATGCCAAGTAGAACCAAGTGCATTCCAGCTTCCTCTTCCTGTGGCTGTATCAAGATCACCCAAGTTCCCATTTCCATTAACCTGCCATGGAAAGCCCCACAAGACCTTATTCTCATCTTCTCTACCACTGCTACACAACTCTTGCTTCATTGTGGTCACTGTCACAGCTGATGTTGTTGCCCCACTCATGTCTACATATGGCAGCCCCATCTCTCCACTAACACATACACCAGAATTTTCCACCTCTCCCATGTTCCCACTTCCATATCCATAGTACAGGTTTTGGAAATTGGTGTTTTGGACATCTAGGAAACCGCTCCTTAGTGCATCAATAAATGCAGGAGTTGCAGCAGAGTTGTGAATGCTAGGGTTTCCAATAATATCACTGGTGGGATGTCCCAAAAGAGACAGATGATCATGGTCATGATCAAAACCTAGTTGTCCACTAGACTGTTTCTGTAGCCTTGCAAAGGCAAGTGTCAGGTCATTGGAATCATAAGCTAAGGATGGGAGGGTAGAGAGCGGATCGTTGTTATTAGGAGTTAATTGCTGCTCTTGGCTTGACCTTTTCGACGATGAGGAAGATGATCTTTTGTTCTTCCTGCAACCTCCACCCACGGGAACGTTCCTCAGAGTGCCACCTTTGGTCCAATATCTCCTGCAAGATTTGCAGAAGTATCTTGGCTGAGACAAACTGTAGTTGTTGTAGTAGCAAAACTTGGTGTTGGTGGAATCACATCTTGGACATTTCAGTGCTTGTTCTGGTTGTGGCCTTGGCTTTCTCTCCTGTTGTCGTGCTTTTGAGCAGACCAAAATGTTCTCGAATGAATGTGCGGACATTTCCTGTATGGAGTACAGCAGAATATGGAGAATCCATCAGCAGATTACTTGAAACCAACTGATTATGCTTCTGTTTTTGTAACGAGAATTTTCTGAGCTACAGTCAATTAATATCCAATTCTTCAACAACAATTAATTAATCTGAGGGTCATAACTAATGGTAATTCTAGAGATTGTTTCCTTGAAAACATAATCAGTGTGACTGCTAGAGAAAAATAACTAGTATTTGGTGGCCTTAATTGCATCAAGAAAATGAAAAGAGTAAAGTATAGATTTCGTTCCCTTAACAATAGAACAAGAACATGCAAAAGCAATAAAAAAATTTTCTATTGAGTTCATGGTATTTTTCACGGAAATGAAATCCCCATCACCAACCTGTTAAACTGATGTTTTGTTTTGTACGGATAAAAGAATTATTTGATGAAAGAAAAACCCCATAAACCTTTCTCCATTAATTCAAAAGGATTTAGGTTCCAACTTGAAAACTGTTAAATTTGGATAGGTACTCTGAAACAATAGAAACATCAATTCACTGGAAGAAGAGAAAACAAACACAGAGGCAACTTTCTCCAAGAAAAGCAAACTCAAAAACCCAATTCCTCAATGCATTCGTTCACTCAAAAGCCAAAGCCTCTTAACTGTTTATCATCTCTCAAAAGAAAGTAGAAAGAATTAAGGTCAAACGAAAAGTGAGCACACGAAGAGCAGTCTATATATGTATGCATATATGTACGTTATTCACTAGAAACCTACCTGCTGGTTTTGTGCACTTGAAAGATCCATCCATGCAAAAACCAAATGACCCTCTTGAAGATCAAAGAAGCACGGATATAAACTCCTGATTAAGATATAGAAAGAAGAAAGGCAAAGAGAAGATAGAAGAATAAGAAACAACAAGAGACGCAAGAAAGCAGGCGTTTCTTAAACAGTTCCGAGAGATGGGCCGTGGGCAAATGATGTTTTGTGGAACAAGAAGAGACAGATAGATGGATGGAAATGTTTTAGGGTTTGTGTGTTACAGAGCTTGGAACTCAGAGGACGCAAAATGAAGAAGAAGTGGTATCTCTGGGAGAGAAGAAAGAAGATTGGAGTAGTTTCTTCTGATACAAATCCGCTTCTCTCTCAATCTGAACACACTCTTATAAATCACAATCTCATCTTATATCCACAAGGAGCAGGCCGTGACAGCCCCCACAAAGACATACTCTCTGTTTCGTCGCTAAGTAGGTCCCACTCTCGCGTGGATGCAACTACACAGTGGACCCCACCTACGGCCTGTGGTCCCCGCTTTCCACCACCATCTCCCCTCCATCGTCGTAATCTTCTTCTCATATGTAAACCTTCATCTTGCATGGGTCCTTACTTTGCCATTCGCCAACTCATCCTTAAAAGCTCTAAGGGTCTTTTTTTAATTATTATCATTTTAAAAAATGGAATTAATAAACGTTATAATCAATAAATATTATAAATGCCTTTCTCTCTCGTTTATATTTTTATAAATTTCTTGATTTTTAAGATTTACACCCATTATGCTCTATTGATTTTTAAAAACAAATAATAGTATTATTTCCAAATGGTTACTCAGTGAGACTTCTTGTCACAAAACCACGTTTCTTAAGACTATTATAGACACTGATTTTTTTAATATGTTGTCCTCTTTCCTCAATTGAATCAAGGAAAACATAATAAGAACATGACCCAAGCTCGTTTTCCTAGAAAAACCAAGGGCAAAAACATATGGTAACAAACTTGCACGATAAGACACTTGGTCTAAGCAGTGTTCGGATTATAGTAGTAGTTTCAGTACTGTGTTTTGATGGGTCCACCTCGATTGATTGATTGATCGAGACCGAATAGTTGTTGGTAGTGGTGCTTTGTTTGTTGTGTGTTTTGCGAGTAGTGTAGCGAAGGTACCGCTAATGTAGGACTGTTAACTAGGTAAGAGGAACACTAGTGACAGCCACACAGAGGATCATTCTTTTGATATCTGCATCGCATAATGCCCAGCCCACCGTGGCATTTTGCCTTTGCTTCAGCAATATAATATTAGTGGTCCATCTTTTGAAACATTTGTTCTGACCGGTCATGTTCACCTCCCAAAGTTCATTATTTGGTTTCAAAAACAACCATCGTTACACTGTTTTTAGCTTATACCTACATATCCAATATCACCAAATCATATCCCACGCGTACCAATCTCATTCCCTTAAGATAGAGATTCAATTTTTAGTTATTTGTAAGAAAATATTACAACCAAATGAAATTATTTAGTATTAGGTTAACGAGTCATCCCACGCCGTATAACCAATGCGCAAAATGTTGTATTCTATAAAGAATAAAATGATGTAAGTTGCTGTTAAGAGGTAATCTAAATGGTAAGTCTAACTTCCTCACGAGTTTCTTAATTTAAAAGGAATCAAAATTGAGTTAGTGGTAAGAGGATTTTACCTTATCTTAATCTTGAAGAGAATGATTGCTTAAAAGTGTAGACATGTCAGGACTTCAAATTTTATATAAGTCGAACTCGTTTCTTGATTCTAAATTATAGAGATTTCAAGTGATTTATTCTAAGCGAGTGAATTATGGGATATTGTACCTATTTAATTGTTTATTCAGTTTACACTTAAAATGTAAATTAAATGAAAGAGAAGTCATTGCTATGAAGGCAGCCTCCAAAAGGTACATATGAACACGTATCCTGTTCCTTATGCTAGAAGGAAAAACATAAGAAGACAAAAGCAGATAAGGAGACAAATCCTGCGTGTAAATCCTTGTTGTGCTGTGTACATATGTTGACATCAACTTGATGGCGGGACGACAATGGATGACACGAGTTGAATGTAAGAAGAGTTGCTTTACCATTTTCTAGTGTTAATTGGAATGATGTTCAAAGACATTGGATGCTTTCGAGAACAACCCCAAAGGTGTGTAATATGTATAGTTCAAATTGGTATCCAGTTGGTCACATCAAAACACCTATTCATTTGTGATTGGAACTTAGTGGACATAACCAACCAAGTACACACATGTGACGTGTATTATTTAAGAAGGGTTGAAAATAATATTTTAAGCACATGATTGACCCATTTAATAATTGTAAACTTGGATTATTATTTTCTTACATACACTCTCTTGTTTAATCATTCGGACCAGATGTGGAGGAGCGTTGTCCTTTGAATATACCCATGTAAGAGAACTATACAAAATCAGATAAAGCAAATCGCATCATTATGGGCATTTCTTTTAATCAATTTCATCATGACAAAAAAGAAAAGTAATAATAGAACTTGCAATCCACATGCAGTCCTCTCATGTGATGCATAATGATAAACCAATCAAATAGTGATTACACGGTAATTAGCATTCAGCTAGCTATACCTAGACGCTCTTTGTTGCTCCCCTATGCTTTATCCTTTTTGTTGTCTATATTACCATTTATGGACCAAGATTCTTGGAGACGACTGGCGAGAAATCCCATGTTAGGAAACCAGAATTCTAAGCTGTCGTCTTCTGTATGGTTTAGAAAATCATGAACAAGCAATGATTGATTCCACTCTGGATAGCAAATCCCTTTGGATCCTAAGAAAATTTGGCCACTACACAAAATTTAGTTACCCAAATGAATAATTTACACATATAAGCACCGCAGCTTTGGGAACATTGATGATCATCAATCATGATCGCAAGTGAAGAAACAAGGTGTTGTGGAGGGGCCTTGAAGAATATCATGGGGATCCGTCGAGTTTAGTTGACTGGTCAACAATTACAGTCAAAGGAAGCACTGGAAAGTGAAAGTAGGATGGGAAACTGTGCCGGAAACATACTGTAGCATCTTCTGTTAAGAAAAGAATCTGAAGGCTGCTACTAGAGAATCCTTGTAAGATATTTTACATATAACATATTCCCATCTATAAGTTGGTAGGTTGAGCGATTTACATTGAGCCTTTAGTGGAGTCAGCATTATCTGAGTTTAAAAAAGCTCTAAGCTTCTAGGGCATTAGCAGTTTAGGTATGAGCATAGAAGAACCCGTGCAAGCCAACTTGCATATCAACTAGTAGATTTATGTTTTAGAGATCATGAAAGAAGTCTCTCTATAAACTGTATTGATGTTAAATTATATAATACAGATTAAGAAAGTCACGGCATACTTAATAATCTAAGAGGGAATTACCTTTCACGATTCATTTATTAAAACCTTGATAAATGAAATGAATGCAAACTAACTAAAATTAAATAATTCGTTTTTTTTACAAGATGTTTTAGGAAGGTTTCAATAATGAAAAGATACCTTTAAGTCATTTACACTCAGACTAATCCTTGCTCGAACAAGGTAGGTCTCTTGCGGGAAGTAAAACTCTGACCTCAAATTTTAAACGGCTACATACATGAGGATAATTTAAATTCGCGATCGCACTTAAATTAAGACAACTCCTTACCAACTCAACTATATCCTAGGATTAAATAATTCGTTTAGTTGACGATTGACGAAGACTAAATTAACTATTGAGCGGAACGTGAACAGCAATAGCCAAAAGAGCGACGTGAATAAAAGGAAATTCAAATTTTACGGAGCGCCGAGGAGGAGGAGCCGAGGAGGAGAGAGAGAGAGAGGGTTGGTCGGTGGGAAATGGGACCCGCAGGTTGTCTGAAAAAGAATACGTGGCAGTAAGTAAATGCGGCTACGAGATAGAGAAGAAAAAGACCGATATTTGGGCTTACGAGGAAAGGAAGAAATTACCGGACATCAAACATCAAAGATCTTCGACAATGGATCTGCTCTCATGTGGGCTCCAGTGAATGGGAAGTGTGTTTTCGGTGGCCCCCACTTGCCCACTCATTCCCTAACTTCTCCTCCCTCGTGAAGCAAAGTATAAATTCCCCACTCGCTCACTCGCACTCGCAGTCGCACTCACCGGTATGTAATTTTTCTGTACTGCATCATTTGTTTATTAAATGAAGAGCCACGTACATACATTAGTAGGTACAACTATACACCATTAACTTGAAATTTAAAAGAAGTCGCTTTCACTCTGTTATTTGAACAGACCAAACTGTTTTATGTTAAATCTTTCAGCCGTTTTGTTTATTCAAGTTTTGTGTTGAAATTCAATCATATTTCTTAATGGTTGTTTGTGATATTTCTTAAGTGTACTATTAAGAACTAAACCCTTGCATGTTATGCTTAAGTTAGTTGGAATTTTGTCCCTTTTAGATTGATAATAATGCATACATAAGTTAAATTTGTCACAATAATTCTACATAAGTTGTGAAATGTTATTGAAATTAAGTCAAAATATATATAATCGTGGGGCGCAATGTAGATATGATTGAGCAAGAGGGCAGTGTTGGAGAAATGGCACGTGGGAGAAATGATGATGGTCACGCGAGGCATGGGACAGGTTGAGACAGAAATTTACACGTCACAAGCGTCATAGGGAGGGTTTTGGTAACGGATTCGGTTGTCCGGATCGAGCACGAAGACAGGACAGAGTGGGGAAGTGGCGTGCTCGTATGGCTGGGGCTCAAACGGAAACAAAAATAAGCAAACAAACAACCGTTACGGAAATGATTGTGCCGCTAAATTCCAAACTCTGCATTTGGTAACGTATGCGAGTTGCGAGAGCAGACATGTGCAAAGCGATAAATGCATCTCACTTGGCAGATGTGGGCACAAGACAGACGGTTCTAAACATGCATGCCTATATTTGTACGTTTTAATTTCTTTTTTTTTAAATTATGTCATATAGATTCATACAATTTGAATTTGATAGGCAGCATTTCATTTGCCATTTATGGGCACAATTTAACTTGTTCAAGTCACTCAACTTGTAGCTTACGATGTTCACAATGGAAAGGAACAAATTGGTTGAAACCTACGAATCTTTGAGATGTGAAAAAGATTTTTAAAAAAGGCATTATTTTATTGAAATTACGCGTCATGGAAATGACCAAAATAATTTATACTTCAAATTTTTGTTGTATCGTTGTTGTTATCAGGCCTACATGGTATTATTTAAGTTAGTGATGGAGTTAGGAATTTAAGATAAGAATGCCCAAATAAAATATATATTTCACAAAAATTTTCATAACAAAATTAAATATAAAATAAAATTTTATTAAGAATATAAAACAGTTAAAATTATAATGATCCTCGCCTACTTTTCATATATTGAAATCTTTTCATAACAAGATCATTGTCAATATTTGCAAATATATCTCTTTCAATGTAACACACTAAACAATCATTCAATAGGTCATCTCCCATTTTATTACGAAGTGAACTCTTGATAA
>JAOSBP010000008.1:4446737-4459953 GCA_027563825.1 Erythroxylum mucronatum | reverse complement strand
GATTAAGTAGTTGAGATTTGTATAAGGTTGAATTTCCAAGAGTGAAAAGTATTTGCTTTTAATTTGAATAAGTTTGAGTAAGGAGCATGAGAACAGATTGGTATGAAAATGGATTTAAGATGAAAAAGAAAAGAATAAGAATGAAAAAAAATTATACCGGATTTGGAATGTCTTAGGGTTTCCGCGTCGGCGCTTTTCTAAAGTTTGAGTCCGCAGATGTCGGATTTGTGATCTTTCGCCATTGTTATCCGAGTTTTCGTTTCGCTTCGATTAGTTTTCATTTTTTCGTTTCCGTTTTTCGGTTGGGATCCGGTTCCTGAGATCGGGTCCCAACATTTATCATACAATATTTTAATTAGACACAGAACTTCGAAATAATGTCTACTATATTTGAGTCAAATCATGTTAATTTTCCACTGTTAGCAGTTGATTTTATTAATGATATTTGAAAACTATTTTTAAGTTTCATTCCAATTTAACCAAGGA
Source organism: Erythroxylum mucronatum (assembly GCA_027563825.1). NCBI lineage: Eukaryota > Viridiplantae > Streptophyta > Magnoliopsida > Malpighiales > Erythroxylaceae > Erythroxylum > Erythroxylum mucronatum. Next base: position 4,459,467 of record JAOSBP010000008.1, on the reverse strand, counting down.
TTTTTCAAATCAATACTAATCGAGATGAATCATATGTTGATCATTCAGCTGTTTCTATATAGTTCATATTATATTTAATAAATATCGATTGAACTATTTTTTAATAAAATATGTCATAAGTAATATCAAAATATATCGATACGAAATAATTTAGAAATCTCAAGTTAAGGGATTACTCGTATAATCATCACTTTATAAATTTATCTAAACATACAAGTAATATTCCTAATGGAATTCATATATGAGATCAGTTTAGTTAACTTATTCTTCAATAAGCACTTTTATGTTTGCTTAAGTATATTCATATTTTAGTATATGAAATCGACTACTTCTTATGGAAGAAATAAACGTAATGTATACTAGTCATTTTACGTTTTATTAATTTTCAATCTTAATAGAATAATGACTATAAAGAATTTATAAATAATAAATAAATGTAATGTAAATCTTATAATTTTATTTGTATATATGTATATATCCTAGTTTGTATATGAATATGTATAGGATAAAAATAATAACTTTAAATAATTATACCACTAAATTATTGGTTGTAGAGTATAAACCAACACTTCTTACGTACTATAAAGCAGCAAATCGAGTGACATGTTCACCGATTCACGACAGAAATGAGGAAACCGCAAACCATCTAATTATTTCAAAGGGCTAAAACTATTTAGCGTTTGCAATTCCAATGGCTGTAACAGGTAAGTCCACAATCATAATAATTCACTTAGGAGGCAACATGTGGATTTAATGTTTCTGTAAAATAATAGTTCTGTCTTAGACACTCCCATATTGAAATTAGATTCTGATCTGTTTAAAGAAATGAGTTGTTCAAATTTTGTTATTAACTTGCTAGGTAGAACAAGATTGTCCATACTCATACACGTTATTCAGGTTTTAGAAATATTTTTCATTAACGGCTAAAATTTTAAAATTTTAATTAAATTGGAGTTTTGCTGTCTTAAAGTTTGGTAATATTGTGATTTAAAATTTATAAATTAAAATAATATTATTTTAACTAATTATCTCAAAATAACGATAATAAAAGGTAATGTCAATTATTAATTTCATCCGGATTACTTGAACGCTATTTCTCCACTTGTAGCCTAGGCTAGGCCATTGGGCTTCTTTATTGTGCTAGGCTACTGGCTTAGGTTCTATGCTCAAATTAGGTCCATCAATCAATCTCTCTTGCTTTACATGTAAAACCAGAAAACGTCGGCGTCGTCGTTAGTTTAGTTCAGCACGGTTAAAGATCCAAGGCTGCGTTGACCGGAGAACCACCACTCAAGAATTATCTCCAGTTGTTTTTTGGCTTTTTGAGCAGTCCTGCAAGTTTGTGCAAGTCAAAACTGAAAATAACTTCATGATTTTTAATTTATCAATAAACTCGCTAAGAAGATAATTATTAAAGTTTCAATTAAAAAATTGTAAATTAAGATAATAATTAAAGTTTCAAAGTGGTTCGGTTTTTTGTTAATTGGGCTTCTAATAATGAATGAGTTTTTTTCTTTAAATTTTAAGTTTTAAGCTTAGTTTAGACTCAAATTGTCTGATTCAAAAGTTTGAAAATTTGATATAAAATATGATTAAAATGTCTATCATTTTTAAATTTTAAAATTAAAAAATCAAGTTTAATAAAGTTTGAGCTCAAATCGAGTTTAAGAAGATAGTATATTTTAATTTTTATGATTTTTACTAAATTTTAATTTAATATTAATATATCATAATATTTAACTTCCTCTTTCACATTATAAATATCTATCTTAATTGACTTTTTAATATTCAAAATCAATAATTTACATCATAAACTTTAAGTTAATGAAGTATTAATTGAAATTAATGAATATGTTCATTTGAATATCAATTAAAATGATTCTTACCATACAAAAATTTACTTAAATGTTAATTTACTTCTTATTCTCTCTCTCTCTTTTTTTGGTAATAACAGAATGGATTAGTCATTAAACATGCATTACTTAAAGAGTCGTGCTAATCAAATCACTAAACCACCACCCAAAGAGAATTCGAATAAATTCATCTTTCCCTGGAGCACAAGCATAAAGCATCGCACCCATAGGTGATCTGCCACAATGGATTCTGACTGTAATATCTAATTACGTCAACTTTCTCGTAAGCGAAAATATTAAAGAAAGAAACCCAAAAAAAAAATATTATATTTATTATAAAGAAATAGGTATACAGAACTTAATAATACGAGGGAAGCAAATATCGATGGCAGTTGACGATGAAAAACTGAAACACAAAACAGAGAGAGAGAGAGAGAGAGAGAGGCACTCTAGTCGTAATAAAACAGCAGAGGGAGATATAGGAAGGGAAAGAAATGCCATATCTCAGATCTGAGACAGTTACAATTTCAGATTTTCATAGAGAAAAGTAAATAAAGATTAACCGCCATTAACATTCAATCTCTTTCTCTTTTACTTCTATGCTCTCTCTCTGACTCTGTGCAAGAATAAGAGTTGTGAAAGCCGAAAATGGTTATGGAGAAATGGGAGCGTTTCGTCGACAGCTTGCCGTCGATGGATCTGATGCGCTCCGAGAAGATGTCGCTCGTGCAGCTCATCATCCCCGCCGAGACCGCCCACCGCGCCATCTCCTATCTAGGCGAACTCGGGGTTCTCCAGTTCCGCGATGTCAGTTTTTAATTCTCTCCTTCTGGTTATGCGTGTGTCCATGTAGATTCAACTCGCTTCTGTTTTTCTGTCTTTGCCCTTTTTTGTTGTGCGCTTGTTTGGTTGCTGTAAAATCGAGGGAATTTAGTGACGGAGATCGGGAATTTCTAATGTTTTATTGGCTTTGGAAATAACAGGTGGATCTGAATGGTTGTTTGTCAGTTATTGGTTCGATGACTAATAAGAATAGGAGATCTTGGTTTTGCACAGTGTTTTTGGGACCGTTATTTCGTTTAAACTTTTGAAAACTATCTATTTGTTAATAATTTGGCTTATAGAACTGCTTCTGGAGTCCTTCTGTCATGGATTTTGATATGTGTTTTTCAAGTTGATTAGAAAGTATAGGCCTAGAGATGAATGTTTCTTAAATCTTTAACTCATGTTGAAGTATGAATCCATGTTTATTATACAGCTCATGATTGGATTAGATATCCTATTCCCTGAACCAACATCCCTTCGCTTACGTGATTTTATGAGATAGTGAATAATTATTTACAGCATAGCTTGAGATTGGTTATGATTGCGCCCTTTCTTGATCATTTCTTAGCTAGTCATGTTATCTTAGTTGGAATTGTCTCGTGTTACTGTTTAATATATACAAATGGAGAAATGTAGTATACTGGACAACTTTTGAGTCCGCTTTAATTCTGCCATGGACAGTAAGTTCAAGTAAAGTGTTGGGTATGATATGATTCTCAGTTATTTACAATGTGGTATATGTTTCATTCCTGTTAGGGTATCCATGTGGAAAAATTGGTTTCTTACTCAATCTTGTGGTGTCAGTTAGGAGTGCTAATGGCTACTTCTCTACTTGGCAGTTAAATGCTGATAAAAGCCCTTTCCAGCGTACATTTGTCAATCAGGTAACCTTTTTGCTCTTATGTTTGCATGTATAAAGTTGCTCTTCTATTGGTTTCAACAAACATGACTAGCAACAAACTTCTGTCACTCAGTTATCAAGTTTCTCTCATTTTCTTGTTATCTTTAATCATTTGGCCGTTTCATTGGATCATGAACTGATCATTTGTAGTTCCCTCGTACTGACTATCTGTCTTCATTTTAGCAGTTTAGGATAATACCAACTGCGATCGTTTATTACTTCTTGTGATTGCTGTTTTAATTAGTAAAGATTTTCCCATAGGTAAAGCGATGTGGAGAAATGTCTAGGAAGTTGAGATTCTTCAGAGATCAAGTCAATAAAGCAGGTCTACTATCTTCTGCACTTCCTGTTTTAGAACCAGAAGTTGAGCTGGAGGAACTAGAGGTGCATTTGTGTCTCATTTTGTTTTTTGTTTTCCCTTGTGTTTGTTTTTGATTTTTTTTTCTTTTGCATTAACAGCAGTTGCAACAACCTACTATTTCATAAGTGATAAGACTAAACTGTATAAACTCAACGTGGAATCATCATTGAACCTAATCATATCTGTTGTTTATATCTTCTGGTATCAGGTACAACTTGCTGAATACGAAAATGATCTGATTGAAATGAACTCTAACAGTAAGAAACTTCAACAAACATACAATGAGCTTTTCGAATTCAAATTGGTGCTGCAAAAGGTAAATTTCTTGACTCTTATGTTCATGTTGTGGGTAGAAAATAAGAATTGTAAGCTGTCACTGTTTTATTCATTTCATTTGTAATGCTTTTGCTTTATTGCATTTTCTCATTTACATTGTTTCCAGACATGTGTTTTAGTTCTTCTATTACTCCTAAATCAAATTGGTATCTTGGTGTGTGGACTATGTCATAGGATAAATAGCCATGGCAGGTGACTAGCTACAGGATTTCTTCAGAATATATTTAATCTCAAGACAATAAGCAAAATTAACAAGAAGAACAACAGCTTAAGCAAATTTAGTAATTCTATCCAGCTTTTACTTTCCAGTTACTTGGGTAATACATCGTTTGCAATCTTCCTTATTATTCAGGGCTTTATATATAGTGCATTAATATCTTCCAAAATTCTTTGTTTAATTAGTATCATTTTTCGAACTAAAATGATTTCATTTCTTCTATCAATCTTGGAGTTAAAAACATCAGGCTGTTGACTATGTGGGTAAATGGAAGCTTCTTTTGAGTAAGTGGCAGTTCGCACACATATGCATACATGCATGCACACAAACATGGAGATACAGAGAGAAAGAGAAAGATGGGGAGGGGGGGAGAGAGGTGTAGGAAGGGAGACAGAGGGAGAGAGCGTTCATATGCCTATATAAATTAGCAATTTTGGTTGTTCAACTATTCAGCCGTCCTACACCCTTTTTATGGCTAAGCTTTCCTATCCTTTATGGAGATTCATTGATGCTTTTTTTTTTCAGATGAATTTAATCATTCAGAAGCTATTTTTGTTGTTTTGCTAAGTTAAATTGCTAAGAGTAGCGATGATTTCTCAATTCTTATGTTCCTCATATGGATTTCAGTTTGCAAAAGAAATAGAAGATCAAAACTTCGCTGTAACTACAAATTCTGAGAATATTGGAACCACGGACTTTTTTGCTTTCCAAATTGTTGATTTTGTTGTGTTTTGTGGTTGATTCAGGCCGTTGGCTTTCTTGTATCAAGTAATGGTCATGCAGTAGCAGATGAAAGAGAGTTAAATGACAGTGTTTTCTTAAATAATAGTTATGAGGATTCAGCTTCTCTACTTGAACAGGTTCATATGTTATCCCTTACAACCTTGGAGTTGTTCGTGTCAAGCTAATTGCTATTGTTACATTCATGGAAGAACTTGTATTATACAGGAGTTGAGGTCTGCACCATCTAACCAATCTGGTTTGAGATTTATTGCTGGAATTATACCCAGAGCGAAAGTTATGAGATTTGAAAGGATGTTGTTTCGTGCTACAAGGGGCAATATGCTTTTCAATCAGGCACCAGCTGATGAAGAGATCATGGATCCTGTGTCAACTGAAATGGTTTGTTCCTGTCATCTGTGACATGCTTTCTGATAAAGCTTTGGTTTCGATGTTATCATGTTTAATTTTTTTCTTCGTGTACCCTTCCACCTATCTAATGTTCACTTCTTCTAATGTGTTGCTTTTATCAAAATGCATTGAATGATTTTTTACACTGAAATTGATTCCTAAAGCATTTATTGTTACAGGTTGAGAAAACAGTATTTGTAGTTTTCTTCTCAGGTGAACAGGCAAGAACAAAGATTTTGAAAATTTGTGAAGCTTTTGGGGCAAATTGCTATCCTGTTCCTGAAGATGTAACAAAACAGAGGCAATTAACCAGAGAAGTAAGTGTATTGTTATAGAGATACACTGTTGTTAACTTCATTCTTCAGTATGACACAGTATCCTAGTTTATTATGTTGGAATGTTTTCTGTGTTAACAACATATGTGTTGTTACACTTCTAATTCTTCAGAGTGCCTCTTCTACAAATCTTATTCTTCTCCATAGTTTTCTTAGTTGCAAAAATGTTATTGAAGCAATGTCCATGCTACTTTGTTCACTGAACTAGGTCTAGTCTTGCCCAGTTCACAAACTTTACTTTAATAGTCATTCACTCATTCTTTTTACTCAAAGAATCTTGGATTGCCTTGTGTTGAAAGTTCAATTTTTGTCTTAGGTTATCTCAAGACTTTCTGAATTGGAATCTACTTTAGATGCTGGAAATCGCCACCGCAATCAAGCCCTGGCTTCCATTGGATTCCGTTTAACAAAATGGCTGAACCTGGTAGGATTCATTCTTTTCGTTCTCATTCTAATAGAAGGTGTGTTGTTCATCATTATATTGAATGCCTCTTCTTTCCAGGTGAGACGGGAGAAAGCTGTATATGACACATTGAATATGCTGAATTTTGATGTAACAAAAAAATGTCTTGTTGGAGAGGGCTGGTGCCCTATATCTGCAAGATCGCAGGTACCTTATATGATTTCTTTCTGAATATTCTTCATTTGTTATTGAACTGTGGTACTTGTTAAAAAGTTTTGCTGAATTTTCAATGAAACATGTTTTATGATTGACAGATTCAGGAGGCACTTCAACGTGCAACATATGACAGCAGTTCACAAGTGGGCATTATATTCCATGTGATGGATACTTTGGAGTCACCTCCTACTTATTTTAGAACCAATCGCTTCACAAATGCATTTCAGGAAATTGTTGATGCATATGGGTTAGTTCTTTAATAAATTGCCATCAAATTCTGTAGGCAATTTCTATTCTCTTATATGTTTCTTGAAAAAAAGAGAAAATTTCAAATTTTGACTTATTTCCTTAAAAGAAAGTAATTATGATTTTGGTTCATTAAAGAGCTCTACGATGTAGCTTCACATCCTTTAACTAATCCGTTTGTTCTTATAGAGTTTTCAACTAACAATTAGATATCTGTGCATTTGTTCTTTTAAAGCACTAAATATCTGTAATTGCAAAGGCATCAATTTTTGAGAGCACTAGTGCATAACTATTTCTTTTTGGTCTTGTCTGTTTGATGCTGTATATTGCTAAGCTATTGGATAGACCTTTAGCAGATATGATCTGCCATGTTTTCTACCCATTAAACTGATCAAAAGGTTAATACTTTTGCTTATTTGGCAGTGTTGCTAGATATCAAGAAGCGAATCCTGCGGTTTACACTGTCGTTACATTTCCATTTCTTTTTGCGGTGATGTTTGGGGATTGGGGCCACGGAATATGCTTACTTTTGGGAGCACTACTTCTTATTGCACGTGAAAGTAAACTTAGTAGTCAGGTATACAGTTTGTCAAGTTTTGAGACAAGTTTTTATCAGAACAAGTACTTCTACTGATGTGGATTTTGTTCCTTGTTTGAACCGTGTTCAGATATTTATGTTTCTTTCTTTCTCTTTTCCTCTTTCTTATCATGATACGCACATGCTAATATTAAGTCATTAAAAGGCCTTCTTTTGAGGAATTGAGGGTATAATAAACTTTTAGAATTGCAAGAATAATGACTTTAACAAATTCTTGTCCTTCTGAGCTTGATTGGATGTCTTGAAAGTGATATGGGAGAAGGTAAGGTGGTGCACAACACAAAAGCATACTTGTCTTCACGTTTATAAATAATTGGACTGTACAAGGCAAATTAGGTTTATGCTTTTTACTAAATAAATGCTTCCTTCATCTTTTGTGCAACTTCAGAAAGATATACTCGATTCCTATGTAGCTGTAGCAATATCAAACTTGTTATCATTTTTTACGTACTAACATTTATGCAAATGCTAAAATTGGAAGATTTATTCCAGCATCTTTTTAACAGACTGAATTTTATATTTAATTCTTGCAGAGACTTGGAAGTTTTATGGAGATGCTTTTTGGTGGGCGATATGTGCTCCTTCTAATGTCAATTTTTTCAATTTACTGTGGCCTGATTTACAATGAATTCTTCTCTGTTCCATTCCACATATTTGGTGGGTCTGCCTACAAATGTAGGGACCCTAGTTGCAGGTTTGTACACTTTTTACAATTCTATATGTCAACTTGAAACAATTTCGATTGTCTAGAACTTTATATGATGCCTCAAATGTTCTAGGAGTTGCACTGCTGAGTTGAAATGCAAAACTCCACCACCTCTTAACATGGCCAGATTCGTGCTCATAGACTTGAGTGGGGTTAACAAGTAATCTTAATTGAATTCAAGACAAATAAACGATTCATTTTCGAGGAGTGCTTTTTATATAGTCTCTGTCCCGTTGAAAAGGTTGGGTTGTTACTGTGGATGGGAATCAATGTACACTCTGTCAATCAGCTTTTTTTCTAGATTGTTATAAACTATGAACCTCTATTTAATGTTGGAATTCATGTCTGTTGATGCATTTCATCTCTACTTGCTTACAAGGACACTAATGCCTCAATACTTTATGCTATCATAGATTCCAAATACGATATTCTTACCCAGTTTTGCTTTGAAAGAACATAGGTAATTAACATTATTTTTATTCTTTTCTTAATCAGTGATGCACAAACAGTTGGTTTAATCAAATACCAAGATCCATACCCATTTGGCGTGGATCCTAGTTGGCGTGGAAGTCGTTCAGAGCTGCCCTTTTTGAACTCTCTAAAGATGAAGATGTCAATTTTACTTGGTGTAGCTCAAATGAATCTAGGAATTATATTAAGTTATTTCAATGCACGCTTTTTTGGCAGCTCAATTGACATTAGGTATATTTTTCTGCCTCCCCTTTTAGCTTTGTATTTTAACAGATCACTTATTAAGCATCTTGTCAATAGGTTTCAGTTTGTGCCGCAAATGATCTTCCTCAACTGCCTCTTTGGGTATCTTTCACTTCTCATTATCATCAAGTGGTGCACTGGTTCTCAGGCTGATCTCTATCATGTAATGATCTACATGTTTTTGAGTCCTACTGATGATCTTGGTGAAAATGAGCTGTTTTGGGGCCAGAGACCACTTCAGGTATGGTCCTCTACATTCTGAGTCCAGCATATGACCATCTTTCTATCTCAAATATTGATTGGCTAATTGATGCTTGAGTTTTTGCAGATAGTATTGTTGCTTCTTGCCCTTATTGCAGTTCCTTGGATGCTGTTTCCTAAACCCTTCATATTGAAAAAAGTTCATTCAGAGGTGCGACTCATCTTATTATTATTTTGACCATAAATGCTAATATTTTTGGTGTATAAAGGGTTCAGAAATGTTAATTTCAGAGTGGATGTAGTTCATTGGCATGCCATGTCCTAGGTTTTTGTTCTAACATCAGTTGTTTTCTTTCGGTAAATGCTTAGTTTGTTACTTTAATCAACTGAAGCTTGTTTTTAAATTTGCTTTAAAAGTTCCAAGTGCATTAACATAAATGCAGCTGTAAAAAGAGGTAATACAAAAGATCTGACCTTTGATCTGATATCATCACAAAATTTCCTTTTCTCCAACATGCGAAGTGTTCTCTTTCTAAACAATGAAATGCTTGGAAAGCTTCTCATGTTTACTCCTGGTGTCTGTAGAGATTTCAAGGCCGTACATATGGGATTCTTCACAATGCTGAGATTGATCTTGATGCAGAACCTGATTCTGCCCGGGGACATCATGAAGAATTTAATTTCAGTGAGGTGTTTGTACACCAAATGATACACTCTATAGAGTTTGTTCTTGGTGCAGTCTCAAATACGGCATCATATCTTCGGCTTTGGGCTTTGAGGCAAGACATGTCTTTTAATTTAGAAATTTTTAGTTTTAAGTTTTTGTTTGTTTCACAATTTGCCTATGTTCATTACTTCTGTTGCAGCTTGGCGCACTCCGAGTTGTCAACTGTTTTCTATGAGAAAGTTCTCCTCCTTGCTTGGGGGTGAGTAATTTTTTGTTCAGCCATGAATGCTTTATTTGCCTATCTGCTATTCCTCTCTCTCTCTCTGTCTCCCTCTCTTTCCATCACATATACACATGCATGCATACACATGCCTTTGTGTTATTTAGCTCTTCACTGCTTTTATCTTTTTCTGTTCTCCTTCACTGGATGCATACATAAAACTTCAATTAAACAATCTGCACTGCACTTAAACCTGTCAAATGATCAAATCCAAGTTGTTAACTGGGTGCCGTAGTAGTCAATCAGTTAGGCAGATAATTCTTCATGATATCGTAGATAAATGAATGAGAAAAAATAATTTGGATCTGTTTTGGCATGGTTTAGCAGCATATAAGGTTGCAGTTGGTGGTCTTGAATATCCACGTGCATCTTGTATGGACATTTATTTCACCTGCAAATGTTTTTATTTGCTACACTTGTTTCTCTTTTTTAATACGGAGCTGACAAACTGATCTGTTCCAGTTTATAGAGGACTACTTTTAGTATAATCATCAAGATGGTTTAACCATATTGTTGCTAAGTTTTGAGGTATAACAACATCCAGATCATTTCCATAATATAATCTGAAAGCTCTCCCACAAACTAATGGGGCCAAAAATATCTCTTTACATCTAATGGAATAGAATAATTCTTCGTATCTTAGTTTTGATACATCTTTGTGCCTTACTTATAAGATACAGATGCCGCTGTTGCTTATGCCTCTAATTGTATAATATCATAGGTATGACAACATTGTGGTCCGATTGGTGGGACTCGCAGTTTTTGCATTTGCCACTGCGTTCATACTACTGATGATGGAAACACTAAGTGCTTTCTTACACGCCTTGCGTCTCCACTGGGTGGAATTCCAAAATAAATTCTACTTTGGTGATGGTTACAAGTTCCGACCTTTCTCCTTTGCCTCGTTGACCGATGATGATGATGACTAGATAATATATCATACCATTTTTTAAAGATGAAAAAGATACTATGAAGAGAAGCTATAGATTTTTCAGTGATCAAAACTGCTCAAAGTGGAGTTGATGGGACATCGTTTTGGCTGGCAGAGAATCAAAACCTTTTTGGGTCTGACATTTGACACAAACGTATAACCTAGATTCACAATCTTCAAGTTTGCTGGTATACTAGTTTTTTTCTCAATAGGCAACATGGCTAGATAGATAGATGTTGTACTTGTTTTCTGATTCTTTCCTCTTCATCCTTTCTTTGATATTTCGAGTATTAATTGGGGAAAAAGAGAGGTTTGAGGTTACAACCATTGTAAAGATGGAGCTGAAGAATGTTTTGTATACCTTGTAGCTTTTAACTGGATTATGTAGTGGTTTTTTCTGGGGTAGGTGTGTAGGATGTCACACACAGAGGTTGTGATTTTGGGGTCTTGCCAGTTGCTGTAGCATTTTTATGTAATGATCAATGACAATAAGAGAATTCCTTCCGATTTTTGTAAACCAGTGATTTAGAGAATTACATAGAGAATAACTTACACTCTTTGTGTCCATCGTACCATCTTAATCTTGTGTTGGCAATTCATAACTTTTAATGAAAGAAAGTTGGAAGTATTGATTTTTTGAAGTATATTGTTTTACAACTTCTACTGTATTTATATATAGTTTAAGATAAGATGAATCAATTTAATTTTGATGCAATTTAACCTACTTGATTAGGTATAAGATGATCAGATGATATTACAATAGAAAGTATTAGGAAGATGAGTTGTTATCATTTAAATTCGACAAGCTTAAGATAGTTTTGAAGTTCCAAAATGAGTTTCTGGGTACTTTAGATTCTTATTTCTGCTGATGTTGCTGGGGAAATGAGTTTACCGAAAAGAAATATTGATTTAATAATGAAGTCAAATGAACCGTCGTTTCGAAGCAGAAGTCCAAACTTCACTTCGGTTGTAATTGCCTTCGAGGAAAAGTTTTAATGAAAAGTTGCAATTTAAGCGTTATGTTCCCTCGATTAGATGTGGACGCAAGAGTAAATTTTACGAACGCTTAAAGAACACATGATTATTATTTGACAATATAAGGATTAGTACAAGGTTGTAAGCGTTCTCTTCATTGCAAGTAACCGTCATTAAACCGTTTGGAATTTTAAGATTAAACCTAAAATATTATAGGAACCATTATTTTTGTACTCAAATCATTTAACTTGTCCAATGCCTACTCGCAACAGGAAAATAACACAATCCGCGACGTTTTATTTATTTATCTAATATCTATTCACCGTGAAAAAATAGCATAATCAATATTGTAGAATATAAAGATTTCAAATATTTTTGCAGCATTTTATAAATATATTGCAAATTTGTAACACTTTTTAAAACATTTTATTAATAAAATGTTACAAAAAAAAATTTACAACATTTTATTAAATAAAAATTTTTAATAATCAAATATCACAACAGATAAATCGCGAAATTTTATTGAATAAAACGTAGCTAAATCCTTCTCTAACAATTGTATGGTATCGATAATATATACAATTGCTATTTAGTTACAATTTTCTAATTAATTTATATTACCGTCGCATGATTCAACCCTAATTGGATTTGGATTGGGAAATGGGACAGAGAACCGTTAAATCGGCAGTGTCTGATATCGGATTGGGAACAGAGAATCGTCAAATCGGCAGTGTCTGATATTGCAATGGGAGGGCACGGAGGTCTCAACATCCTTCCCCAAAAGAGCTGGAATGTATACAATTACGAGAACAGAGAGAAAGTCCGTCGCGACGA
>JAOSBP010000008.1:4390478-4408804 GCA_027563825.1 Erythroxylum mucronatum | reverse complement strand
CCAAAATACTTCTGCACAATTAAGCACATATGACATAATTTCCGTTAATCTTCTCACCCCTAATTTGGGGCGTTACAGTTTCTATTCTTCTTCAGACATTACTTTATCTTTATGTTGTTCCATGATATCCCTTTTTAGATTTTACCACCTAACTCTAGTATACCTCCAAGAACTTCTGTTCTTTCTCCGACTCTTAATTATAGGAAAAAAAGGGCAAAATTGACCCTAAAGTTTATCTCTACTGATAAATTAAACCTTAGCGTTTTGAAACATTCAAATTGGACCCTATTATTTTAAAGACATTTAAATTGAATCCTAGGTTAACAAAAAAAGTGACGGAAGTGTAATGTCGTCAGGTTTCTGCCATATCATCATTAACATTTGAAGTTGCCTCTATATGATCATTAAAGTCTCCTCCTATAATAACTTTCTCGTTAGGGAGAATCTGTTGAATCACCTCATCTAACTATTCTCATAATTGATGCTTAAGTTGTTCTTTCATCCTTACTTAGAATGTATAAGCACATGTTACATTGAAAACATCTTTTACCAGAAACTTATTATGCATATTTTTAAATGTAAATTTTAAAATTGTTATAACTTATGAGAGATTAAGAAAATTAAATATTTTTTTAGTTTATGCTAAGTTGTGGCTGAATTTGTGTTATAATCATTAATCAAAGGGGTAAAAGAATTTGTTAGACTAATCTAAGGCTATGTTTGGTTTGACGTAAAGTTTTTAATGGAATAGAATGGAATGGAATGATTTATAATGGAATGGAACATAAATAGATGTAATATTAGAAAATTGTTGTTTGGAAGAGATGGAATGGTTCATAATGTAATATAGTGAAATGTTATTTAGACGAATGGTTTATAATGTAATATAGTGTAGAGTAGTTTATCATTTTACATTCCATCCTAAACCTCCCAAATCGGAAGTTTTTCATTTTTACTGTTTAGGATGGAATGAGATATAATATGAAACTCTCCTCTTCCATTTAATTATAAATCTTTCTCTCAAACGATAGAATAATATTATATTCCATTTCATTCTATTATAAAAACCTCCAACCAAACATAGCTTAAGGTAATCAATTAAATTTGAACATAAATTTTGAAATTTTCAAAATTTGACCCATAATTTGAATTTGAGGGAGGTTGACTCAATTCAAATATGACATTTTTATCTAAAAATACATAAAAGAATAATCACAATCTCATTGAATCAATATTTTGAATTTTGTACATGTCATATTAGCGACATATCATTACCAAATTTCTTTGTATTGAATCGAGATTAAATACTGAATTGTATAAAAAAATCGAATTTTAACAGTTTTTATATTAAAATATTTTTAAAAATGTATTAAATTTCAAATTAAGAAAATAAAAATATTTTTATGTTTAAATAATTTTAAAATATGTGTTTTTGTACAAATTGTTCTTTATATTGTTTTAATCGATAGAGTTACTGACTCAAATTTTGAAAAATTTTCAATTTTAATCATAATATGATAGTTATTTATAATATTAAAATAAGTTTTGTATAATTAAAAATATGTTCTATGCATTGTTCAAATACTTTATATATTTTTCAATTATTCAATATTATTTTTAAATAATTATTTTTATTTTTCTAATATAGGCAGCAACAACAAGGCATGGCTTATAGGTTTTAATTTATTTTCATAACATATACAATAATTTTTCTTTTTCAATTTTATTTTTATAATATAGTTTGCTCATCAAATAAATAAAAAGTATTTGAATAGTCATAAATACATATTAATATAACAAATTTTATAATAAGCATTGAATTTTAATCATATAAAAATATAATAATAATAAAATCGATATTGATTTGGGTATACCGTCCAAATACCGGCCGATACGAAAAATTTTAAAAAATATGGGAACTTTTTTGCAAAATTTTTGAAATTTCCCTCCTCTCCCCCCTTTTTAAATTTTTTTAATTAGTTATTTATTTCAACTTTTATAATTATTGTGAATTTTTAATTTTTGTTTTTAAAATAATAATAAATATTTTTATTACTAATAACAATTAAAAATTAAATAAAACTTTAAAATAAAATATTTTTATTTAAATTTATTTTAATATTTTACACAATAATTAATAATAAAGTATTAATGATGATTTTTTAAATAAATAATTTAAAAAGTATTATTTATAAACTAATATTTATTATATATATATTTAATTATTAAATCAAAATTTATTTGAAATTTATATTTTAAAAATATATTTTAAATTTATTTATATTATTAATAATTATTAGATTAAAAATTAAATTAAAATTGTGATTATTATTTATTATTATGATTTTTGGAAACAAAGTTAAAAACATACAGTATAATTGTATAATATGACAATGAACTATTTTGTAATTTTTAAAAAAATTAAGGACTATTTCATAAATTTAAAAAATTATCCGAAACGGTACTCGGTATTAACTGATACCGGTACAATACTATTTCAGAACTCAATCTGGTACCAAATCCGGTACAGTATTCATAACATTGGTTGAAGAGGAGTTAGGATTTTATAAAAGAGTTGTCGTAGAGTTAAGAAAGAAGGAAGGGTTAAATTAGCTTGCGTATTTTTTAGATTGAATTCTTGAGGAAAGTAATCTAAATACTAAGGAGGTGCTGGAATTTAGAATCCAAGGAGGTGCTAATACTTTTCTTAGATTGGAAAATTTTTTATTTTTCTAAGTACTCAAAAAAATGAACCAAATGTGATAATTTAACGTTTAAGAAAAATATTATTTTTTCAAATAAGAATCTATACCAACCAAACAAGGCCTAAGAGTGATCTCAATCGATGTTCTGTAACGCTTTTGTGTCCAACCAGAAGTGGTTTACGCATTGGTGGCAATGACCTTTTGTCCACCACTGGCCAGAGCTAGACAATCCCAAGACCCTTTTGAATCCGAAAACCTACCTTTTATCTAAAATTCTTATTCTATTTCTTAAAAAAAAATGGTGTGCTGTCAAGCAAAAGAGAATGCAAAAACAGCTCTTTTCTTGATGGGGTTCGCGTCCCACTTGTAAAAGCATCCGTCTCAGGCATCCATTCGGTGCTTTTCCTTACATGCCCAAACAAACTTTTTATGCCCAGTAAAAGATTATTTCATCTGTTTTGATAGAGTTACGAGGTACTATAAAATCACAATTCTGGCAGAGGGTCCCTCAATACATGCAAGTACGTAACTCAAGGTTGTATGCTGTATGGACCTTTTCTCCTCTTTAAAGAGCAAGTGACTTTTTGGGTTTAGCATCTGAATTGTTTTCTGCGCCAGTAATCAAAGATTCTTACAGTAAAAAATGGACAGCAGGACCACGCCTCTTTTCCATCGAGTACTATGTGTGTTTTATATGATTCCTTCGGAACAATTAAGCCCAAACACATGTAATACGCAGATCGTATTAGTATTCTTTCCACATATTTAACAAAGTATAGTAATTGTTCATCCACAAGTCAGAAACAAAGTATGCATATATCTTGCGGAAACAATATTGAATCAGATAATGAATTTCAACAACTTGGCTGTTATTTCTGCCAACTACCTACCTCCGGCACATATAAGGGGGATAGTAGATTATGGCGGTGCTTGAGGTGGTCCCGTTGGGTAATAGAATTGACAGCCACGGGTGGTGGCGGACGGAGGTGCAATAAAGCACAAATTGTTAGATGGTGAGGGGTTGGCAGGTTTTGATGGAAGAATGGCAGCGGCGGGAGTAGTGGCCGAAATTGAGAATCCTGATGATGCTGCAGTCGAGAACAGTGTCATTGGTGTAGCAGTGACCTGACCATGCATTTGCCATGTCCAGTTTGGAAGTCCCTGTGAAGAACCCAATTCAATCCTCTTCTCAGTTGCTCTTTCCTGCCAACAGAAACACGTTGTCAAATAATTAACAAACGAAAATGGCATTTTTCAAGGCCGAGCATAACTCTCTGAGAGAGTCCACTTGCTACAAGTTCATGTATACATGTTCACTTGAAGAAAAGCCTAAAACAATCCTTTCACATCTAGGAGGAGAACATCCAGGACAAGAAAAAATCAAGCAGTTCTAAAACTTGTAGGAAAGGAAAAATCTTGCCAATTACTCTTAAGAATGTACGACTTCTTGTTCATATTTTGACGTTTCCTGGTTTTGCTTTCAATATGTCGAGAGTTTTTAAAACATTTTAGAAAATGGAAATTCAAGCTATAATTAATGAACATGTAATCAGTAATATCATACGCTAGTCAACCACCCTGGAAGCCTTTTAAGTTCTAAAAACTCTTGCTCCCAAAACTTATAGAATAAGGAACAAAAATTACAATATAAGTCAATGAAAACATCCAGCAGACATCCAAGAATTCCAATAATTGAAAATGAAAGCGACAAATCATGAACAGATTCGCCAGACCATTTTAGCAGAAAATGGCAAGATCTTAAAAGTTAAGACCATGGCAACATGTGGTACCTCAATAGGAAAGAAGCTAGGATATATGCCATTCCAGCACATTGGGTGATCAGATCTCCTCGCTAGCCCTTTGAAAGGTTGATCACCCAATATCGGAGTCATTGAGACATCCATCTGTGAATCAGATCATGCAGAACATAAAACATTAGTAAATACAATGCACTGTAGACATCTTTAAGAAATAAGATAGAAGGTAGAAATAAAAAAGATCGTTGTGAAAAAAGCACATATAATTACCATAGAAATTGTCCCTAAAGAATTTCGTCAGGAATGTGTAAAAAAAAAACTAAGACCAACAAGATGAATTTCAGAGTTGCTAGAACAAGTTCATTTATAGTATATAGTCCAATGATGCTCCAGGGTCGCATCACCTAAAAAGAAACAAGACTTAGATATGGAAGAAACATAAATTACCCTGGAACTCCTTTTGAGTACATCATAAGGGCTTGAGTGGAACTGTATCCCTTCATTTTCCTTTGAATCATTGCCAAAAGGAGTAGATATTCCCAAATTGAGGTCAAGATTGTTGTCACTACCTGCATCAGAAACCATTAAACTTGGATCAGTTGACTCAATAAATAAATCAGTTCCAATATATATATCTTCAGCTTTACAGAATATGCCATGGAAACTGATTCTTATTTTGCCATCGCTGCATATGAATCGCATAGTACCTTCCTTACTGGCCTCCGATATCATCTCTCCTTTGTATGCACTTGGCTCAAAGTTTGTAACGGCCTCCCTTCCATTACATTTGATAGCAGCCTTGTCATAAGCCCTGATTTCCAGAAAATCAAAAGGGAGATGCATGTTGGATGGGACCCTAGTGAGGTTGAGAATTCAGGATAAAAATTTCAGTATCAGTAGAGTGTAAATCATGATCATTAGGACCTTGCAGCTTCTACTTCGCTGTCGAATAACCCAAGATAAATATACCTGCAAGCAAGCATAGTAATCTCCATGATGCAGATACCACTGTCAGTCATTTCTTCTTTGTCACAGTGATCTTTAGAATTCATTTATTACAAGGAAAGGACAGAATTAAGGCTTTGTTTAATCAATTTCAAACAGCAAAAGAACAGAATTGAGCCTTAATTTATTCAATTTCAACAGTAAACACCCACATGAACAAACACGTTATCTCTACTTTCAAACAGAAAGTATAAACTATATAGTTCCTCACTTTTTTCCAAGAAATTGCCCCATTCGGGCTTCCCATCGGCCACATTTGTGTAATGTCACCCCTCGATATTTTGAACTCCCTCTTGAAAAACCAGTGCTCTGGCGACGAAGAATATGCACAAATTCTTCTTTGGTCAGATTCTTCATCTGCACATTGATCCCAATTAAAGTAAGACTCCCAGTTTCAAAGTGCTTGTAGGCAATGAATTTTCTTTAACCAGATATCACTAGCAATTACCAACCTGTTGCAGATCCTCTTCATAATCACTAAGGCTAAAATTGATATCAGCATCAACACCTCGGAATTTGATAGCAGCTCTATCATAGGCTCTGAATTTTGATAAGTAAAAGGATTTAAAAAATAAAAGAATGGAGCTATAAGGCAAAAAAATTGGAAACAAAAACGATGGAAAGGATACATGGAAAAGAAAAACCATCATAACATTATCGTCAAGGAATCAACAGAAACACAACAGCAATTAAAAACACTCACCTAGCCGCAGCATGAGCTGTGTCAAATCCACCTAATAAATCCAACACCAAAGTCAATATGTAAACAAGAAAAAGGAAATCAACCCAATGAATTGCAATTTGACGGCTGACAACAATAAAATTCCCTTCACAATAAAAATGAAATTGAGAATTAAAAAGCAGAGCATCCATACCCAGATACACTTGCTTCCCGCAATCCCTGCAAAAACCAGAAAAAGTCAGTGCACAAAATTACACTGCTTGTTCGTAAAACCACTCCAGTAAAATGATGACTAGCAATCCTTCAAAGTAATTAAACAAAACCAAAATCAAAGCAACCAATAAGTCACCATTGAAGGGATTAAAGTAACAGCAGAAGAATTCTACCAGATATGAGACTCCCAACGCCCAGTCCTCCGATAGAACGTGACTCCTCTGTACTGCGAGCTCCTGGACCTGGGTCCCCTCCTACTCTTCTTCACCTGCTGTGAAGCTTGCTGCGTCACACGCACCTCTCCGCCAACGCCAACCTCTCGATCCATCCAGTTTCTAGAAGCTCCATGAGTCGCCGAGTCCCCATGTTCCACGGGGAAAAACTCCTTAGTCACAGTGACCTCATGACGCTTCTCGTTCTCACCTCCTCCGACCTTCAGTATATCAAAGTTGAAAGTGCACGGAGCTTCGCCGGCGCGTGTTGAGCACGAGTCGTCGTTACTGGACGCGTCCGCATTGACCACTGATGAATTGGAGGTTCCTGATCCTTCCGGGTGAGGATACTGATGATTCCAGTACTTCTCAAGTACAGCTACCGAGTCCGAGTTCTGACTCGGCTCGCCCAATTCCGCATTCAGATTAAGATCAAACATTGCTTAACTAGCTTATCTCTTACAAATTTACCGATTTACGCCTATTCTCCTCTCCTTTGCTTTTACTGCTGATTTGAGCTCGAGTTTAGCATAAAATAACTACGTTACTAAACATGGACTGAAATGACTCTATGAGATGAATAGTAATCCGACGGTTGATATTTGCGCAAACAAGACGAGTAGCCAAAAGATACAGAGAAAACAAGTAGCAAGAGAGAGACGCTTAAGAAAAACAAAACTCGAGAATCGCGAACCGGAGGCCACTTCTCTATCAGAACAGCCGGAGATGTTTCACCGTCGCCGGAGGAGTACATAAACTAATCAAGCTCCAAATAGAAATAAAACGGCACCGTCTAAGAGACCGAACTCTAAAACTTGAAGAAACGCACTACACACCAAGTAACCGGCTAGGAGTTAGTCATAATCATCGCCGAGTACCGGAGTACAGAAAAAAGGGCGTAGAGAGAGAGAGAGAGTGTGTGTACATGCGCACTTTATTCTTTTACTTAGAGAGAGTCGCAGGGGAACATTTTAGAGTCGATCAAGAAGGACACGGCAATTATTATATAAACATATTTCTTGATCGGGATACTCACCGGCTACTGGTTTGACCAGTCACGGCTTTTTCTTCGTTTTCTACTGGAGAGTCGCCGTAACTAACTAACCCGCGAATAAGCGGTTGCTCCGTATCAGGACTACCAAACTGTACTGGTCGAATTCTCAAATTTTCTGAAAACTAAAAAGGTCAAACCCCCAATCATATGACTGAATTTAACCTTAAGTCAGAAATTGTTCTTTGTACAATATTTTATTATGGATTGGTGGTGCATTGAAGATGGAAAGAGGAGGGAGACATGGGAAATAAATAAAAACAGATAACAGAAGAGATATATAATTGGACACAATGAGAGAAGGAAAAGGTTAAATGGTTGCTCTCATATGGGTGTACCAAGTTTGTTTCACTTTGACTTGGACCATGGTGACACAGTAGTTAGGTGAGACCTTGTTACATATTAATCATGAACTCTAAGTAACTTATTTACTTGCTTCAATTTTAGAGATCCGATCCGATCCGTCTATACATATAAGTGACATTTTGTAATAAAAACATAATAAATCAATTATTTGAAAATAGAGTATTTACTTTGTTACTAGTTCAGTGTGTCCCAATAGTATTGCTACGTTACGTGCCGTAAGAACACAAATGGTGGACCGTTTGTGTTAACCAGCAACTAATATCGATGAAGAAAGTAAGTCATTCCCTGTGTAACCTTCTTTCTTTAGTTGCCACGTATGCAAAGTAGATTATCAGAATCCTCTCGGCAACACTGAAGCAAGTTCTTTCCACTACGTGGATCACGTTTGATTTTTCGTGGAGGTAAAGCTATAGTCACCGGCGATGCTTATTTGACCAATGAGCTTGTGCGTCGTGGCGATTTAGAGTCTAAACAAGCCAATGGTCATATGTGCAGTCGGACCACGGGTAACTTTAGCTGGGTCTCCCTCGTAAATCAAATCAAATCACATGACAGGCTTTTTTAGTGGGTTACTTGCTCTTTTAGAGGGTCCCCTAAGATCTCAAGTAATGAACTTTTGTCTGGAAATCCAACGGTTTGGGTGAACTAATAAGTTACAGTCGGATAGTCATGGTCCTAGGCCTAGATTGTCCTTTCTATTTTTTTCTCTCCTTTTCTTCTGGGACATTTCCTTTTAAGACAATGTTTTGTAGCTCTCATTATTGGTGGTTGCCCCCACTAGAGCACGCAAAATATCTACTTATCTAAATCAGTCTTACATTTATTATTTTACTTTTTTTTAAACTCACGAAATATTTTAGGAGGACCCCAACGATGAGAAGACGCATTTAAACCATCTATTTTTATATTAATCTCCGCTCGTGCCAGGTCAGCCCGTAAAGGGTAAAGTGCTAGCCAAACATTATTATTTTACTTTTAAAGTTTCTTTTAAGCCCCCTAAGAGTATCGGTTTAATTGATAGAAGCGAAGGTTATGAGGTCAAAAGATTTTGTATTCGATTCTTTTTATGTACGTTCTCTCAGTTGACTATGTTATATAGGGTTTGTTTAATATGAATTTAATTGACGTGATTTGTAAACTATTGTGTCAATTCAAATATTTATCCAGTACATATCTAAAAAGTAACATATGTGAATTTCTCTGTTTAAAAAAAAGTATTTTTCAATAAATTATTTAGAAAATATTATTTTTATTGGTTGGAATTATTTTAAACTATGATTACCTACCGTACATTTCCGAGCCGAAAAAAAATATATTTTTATTCCTAGGTGGTTAAAAAAGCCACCGGTTTCCTATGATAAGAGGTTACATGTTGTATTATGTTTATTTGTTTATTCATTTTAAGAAAACTTTAGTTGCAAATTTTGACTTAGCGGTGATTTTCATAAAAATCGATGTAGACTTTGTTATAGGAAACATCAAAGTCTAGAGCATTTCAAATATGTTCTAACACGTTGGTCTACACATCATAGAAATTTTAATATGTTTGCTTTCACTTTTAAAGGTTTTCTTTCTTTTATATGAACAAATAAGAAGTAAAGTAATGATTAGCAATAAATATTCTGAATTAATTAGGACCCTCCACCACAAATTATTCTTGCTTTAATATAATTAAAACACAAAACAAATAATACACGTGGATAAATTGATAATTACTGGTTTCAATTTTTGTAGAATAAATGACAGAACCAACCAGAAGGGTCCCTTGGTTTGACACTGATTGAACTAAAGAATCATAGAAACGCTTGATGGGAAAGGACACGTGGCCATGAAAGGACAATACACAATTATTAGAAAGGAAGAAAGGATTGTGACCGAATATGATAATAACTTTTTAAAATTTTTGTATTACTTTTTTCGATTTTGTGTTTGTTGTTGAAGTCGCAGTATATTAGTACCTTCCTGTTAAGGTAATCTTCCAACCTTAACCTCTTTTAGGTGAAATCCCAAATTGCCAATTTCGGTAATTTCTGATCAACAACCTACGATTGCGACTTGTCGACCGGTTGCAGCAGGTTTACCCAACTACTCAACACCGGACAAGCTATCTCATTTTGGCAACTCCTTTGCCAATAGACGGCTGACACGTTTACATTCCTTTCCTGATTGTAACTCTGTGTGTGTGCGTGATCCTCCACCTACTCCTTTAATATTCATTGGTGAATTTTCTGATGCCTGACCCAACACTTCCTGTGGTTTACCTATGACCTGGTTTGCCTAATTTTTTAATATATATATAACAATTGCAATAAAAGAAGATTTGAAATTAAGTTTTGATAAGCCACTCAACCATAAAGTAGTTGATAAATAGAAGTGGAATTGATATTGTCAGTTAAGTCACATATGACTTTTTATAATTTTATAATATATATCTACTTGTTATAATTTTATAATATTGTCCAAAAGATAAGAAGAAATGAGATATCTCTCGCATAATCTGATCTCAGACGCACAATTAATATAGGGAACCAAATGAATAATAAAACCTGGACCGGCAGTGTCAGTGATCTGACACAGCACATGCTTACCCATAACAGCTATAGCACAATATCTGCATGGACTCCTCCTTTCCATTTTCCCTTTCGTGTCTCGCCTCTCTGCTCGTTGGTGCCATTTTGTATTGGTTTCTTTGATCAGTGTTTTGAGGACAAAGCCTGCATAAGATGTCCACACGACAAGACAAAATAAGCACTATTATTAGTCGTTGTACTTCACCCTAACCTCCCGTACCTGAGATGTAATGTAAAAGACAGCGGGGTTCCAATTCGGATTGAATAAGATTGGAGATGAAATCAATCAAGTCCACTTCTTAAACCTAACCCAATTTTGATAATTCAACTCTTTCCAATTCAACCCAAAATCTTGGGTTAAAATAATACATTAAATGAAAAAAGAGAATAGATGTATAATTAATGTACTAAGAGCTTTTTACTATAACGTAATTTTAAATCCGCACGCTAGCCTAAAACCAAATAGATTAGCTAGCGTTGGATTTCGTGAGTACGGATTGGTATCCCATTAGGTCACGGGAACACCGACGATACTCACATGGAGGCGGAGCAGGTCGCATTTGTAAGTATAGAAATTAAATTAGTTGCTTGTCCTTGTTACGTTGAAACATATTTCTTAGCCACCTTTCACATGTTATTTTCAATAAACATTGGATACCCATTTAGCGCCATTATTAGAATCACTTTCCATTTATATGTAGCAGGACCACTATGTATCATTTTGATTAAAATTAAGATTCTGCCAAAAATATATATTTTTCAAGTATGAACAGTGATCTTTCTTAGTCCGTTGTTGTAATCTTGTCTTGTTTTAAAAGATAGAAAACCTATAATGATGTAATTAAATCAATGATAGGGGAAATATATAATGCCGAATTACTTGAAGTCAATGAAGCTTAATCGAGCATTATATTTATACGAGTGTAGATGGTGGGAACTTTGAAGAGAATAAACTAATATTATTAGAAATCTAACATTGCAAGTAAAGTACAATTAAGGCAGGGCCTCCTCTTTTGGTGGGTATCTTGTCGGCACGAGGTGTACGAGGTTTTAAACTACCTTGGGAGACGTGGATGCTTCGTATCCATTCATAGAAAGCTTTTTTAATAGCAGTATCATTATAAAATTTATCCAAGGGTCTTGTCGTCCAGTCAAAGTTTTTATTTTCAAGTGCTTTAGAAATGGTTAATTTTTATTTAGTTTCTGAACCTGACCTTTCAACCGTAGCAATCATACTTAATGCCCGAAATGATGAAAAGAATATGATATAATATTAATATATTCTTCTGTTCTACCGCACAGGTGAGTAGTCCAAGGTGCAACCATTAACACGATAATAAAAGATAACACGTGGCTTTTTTTCTTTTTTTTGAGGTTTTAAAGTCTCTTTAAAGAAAATACATTAATTTAGAATTTTAATTCTGGAGAGGTTTGCCTGATTCTCGACTATTTTTATTATTAAAAATATAAATTGGTCAATTATTATTAAACTTCAATTATTTTGAATTATTAAAAATATAATTTAATTATATTCAAGTAAATAATCACTGTTTATGTTCATTATAAATGAAATGTATAAAATAAATATACGAAATATTATATTTTTTAAATAAAATTATAGTAGTTATATTAATAAATTCAAGTAGATAATTAATTATATCAATTTAAATGAAAACATATTTAAAATAAAATTAAAAAGAACATTGAGTTTAATTATACTTAGTTAAACTAAACCTCAGAGTAACTGTTAAAGAAATAACTTTAACAGTTACTCTGAATTTTGCCCTCATCGGATGCGCCGTCACTAAAATATCTATCAAAATCACGATTAGGCTAAGTAAATTGCGCCGATATGCTTAAACAAATTCGTGAAGATTAAGGGTATATTTGAGAGTTTAAGATAGAATAGAATGGAATGACAATTAATATAATGGAATGGAGTGGAGTGGAATGGAATGAGTCACTCCATTGTTTGGAAGTTTAAATAAAATAAGAGAGGGTTTAGAAGGTAAACCATGTCATTCCATCCCTGACCCCCCAATTTGGGAGGTCACAAAATATTAGATTTTGGATGGCAAAGGATGGCTTCCAAAGCCATCAATTGTTATTCCGTCATGTTTCAAAATAGACTCGTAAATAATGGCTTAAGTCATTTGGGTCATTCTATTCCATTCCCTTCCATCCATCCACCTATATCTAAACATACCTTAAGATGTCGAAATTGATTAAAAAAAAAGGTCAAATCATGCTGAATATCTGCTTTGAATCACTACAAAGCCATGTTTGTTTATATAATCTGGATTAGAATTAGTTTATTTGTCATGTATCGGTACAGAAGAAGGTGACTAGGTTGGATGATTATTCGCATTTCAAAGCATTTAACATCAGGACAGCTATGCAGGGAAAACAGATAGATCTATTATTACTATGACACAAACATTTGAAAATACAAAAGAGGCACTAAAGTCGCTGAAGTTGTCCAAAGTAGTTGCACAAAAAAATGTTTTCATTAACTAAAGAAGGAAACCTTAAAAACTAACACAACCTTTGGCTTCTTTATCCTCATATTTCTCTCTAGTTTAAGAAACCTATAGCAGAAGGTTGTAGGGTTTAAAGAGTAGTTTAAGGCTTCTAAGCCAAGATCAAGCAAACACGGTTCACCCATTTCAATGATTTCATTGGTTACTACACAACTCAAAAGGTGCAACTTGAATCTTGATGGAGTACAAGCTACGTTATTCTCATTGATGGTCACCGAATGGAAAGCAATCGAACCCATTGGTTTTGAGGAATCGCTTTAAAAATTGTTAAATTTATGTTGTACTAAGTTTTTTAATATGATATTGGTCTTGGAAATGACATTTGCACCATGTTAAAGAAAAACATATAGTATTATAAATTAAACTTGATGTTGAACATTGGTTGAATAAATAGAGAATGAATGGTGTGGCTCATCTTTCCACCACATAAAGACAATTAAAAATTTAACGAAGCTGTTATAGAGAGGTCCAACTATCTGTTTCTAGAAAAGGGTCTCAAGTCTCAACACAAATTCACAGCAACTCTACTTAAGCAAAGTTATGGAGTTGTAAAGTAATTTAAGAAAAAACAGGGAATAATTGATTATTTTGAGTCTAAGGAATTAATAAAAGTTGCTTATTTGTGATCCGAAACTCACATGTTCAAATAACGGAAACAACAACTTTATAAAAATACAAAGATAAGACTGTGTACATCAATAATCCTTCCTAGACTCCCATAATGCGGAAACCGATCGTGCACGGGATAAAGATTTATGTGGATACATTAAATTAAAAATTAATGAATATAACCTTTTAAATTATTGTTAAATCATTGCCTTCAACAAATATTCTTGAAATTGTTTTCAGTGTGAATCTGCACATTCTTATTCTATTGATGATCAGGTGATAAAATTTTCTGCTGGCCAACACAGGTTCCGGTGTTTGTGATTTGGACCTAATTTATGTACATAATCTCCATCAAGATTACATCAACTTTCTGCTCTGTGCTATCCTGATATAACAAACTAGCATTGGATCATAGGGTTGAGGAAGATCCTTGGTTCATATCATCTACACTTTCCAAGAATATCGATTAATCATTTAGACAACTGGACTGATGACAGTAATCTATGTCAAGGAGATTCATATAGTTGGCTTAATTCTATTATGATAATCTAAAGCAGAAGGCCTGAGAGCTTTTGTAGACTGGAACAGACCCAGAAAAGAAGAGAAGGCCGAACAGACACTGGCAATTTGATCACCATGTGAACTGGATTTCCTCATTAATAGTCACCTGCCAACGAGACTTCTTGACAGCGACAAGTCGGCGTTGCCATGAAGAGCAGGGAAATCATAAAGCAGGATCGTTATATACACTGTCCATTCCATGCATCAAAGTCATACAGTTGCTAAGTATTGCTTCACGATTATTATGGGTTTGGCGTCCGAGGCAAAGCCTGATTTAGCCACAAACAGAAAGAAGGCCGGGCACAGCATGAGCCCAATTAACTAACGAGGCAGCAGTATGATAAGAATCTTTATCAGCTCCCTGTAGATCATCAACATCCTTGCACGTACCCTTAAGTCTATACATCCAAATAAACCTACTTGCTGAAAGTTTTCACAAGATTAATGCCTCGGAACAGAATCCTCGAGGGATTTGGAATATTATTTATTTAATTAATTAAAGTATAAAATACAAAATTAATGAAATAAATATAGTTTAAATATGAAATTACAACGAGATATTGCACTTAATTAGTATCTCTAAATTATTAATATTTATTACTCTATTAGATTTTAATAGAGCAAAAATACCTATTTCTTTATTATGAAAAATAATCATTATTATGTACTAAAATATGACAATATCCATTATTAAACAAATATATGAATACTTATGAGATTAAATCTTTATTCGCTCGACGTAAGAATTTTATATAAAACAATAATTATGCTTCTATAAAAATTCTAATTATGATACTTGCATAAGTAATCTTCTGACTCAATTTTTCTATGTAGCTCATATCAAATTTGATATATTTTGATAAATATTATATTCTAATCAAGGATAATTCGTTTGGCACCGGTCTCTTATTGGTCTAGTGATATATGATGAATTATATGAATTTTACTATATAATTATTAATATATGATTCACTAAATTAAACACAACTTTCAACTATTTTCTATTAATATTGATTTAAGAAATATTTACCTTTGACGGTAGAATAACAATTTGAACATAATTTTCAAATAATATTAAAAGAATAAGTTATTAATTTTCAAGAATTAATATGATTAGGCTTGTATAGATTACACTCATTTCGTATTCTATATCTAATTAGGACACTATTTGATAAAACGATAGAATTATGTAAAAAATTATGCATAAAAATGTTAATTAAAATTAATTTGATATTCATAATATTTAAGTAGTCATGAGGTTGTTAAATATCAATTTTGTTATACATATATAAATTAGTTAATTAAAAAAATAAAAAGATAATTTATTTAATTCTAAATATAATTTAAGGTTATAATTTATATTTATAGTCAACATTTTTTAAAAATTAGTTGATTTCTAGAAAGAAATTTAAAAGAGAAAAGATAATTTAATCAAATAATTATACTTAATTTTATATTTGAGAAACTTTATATTCAAATATAAAATATTTGATAAGTAAAACCTAATATGAGATTTTAGATCTCATTTAAATATTATTGATATTTAATTAAAATTAATTGTAAATTTTAAACTATTATTAAATTAAATTATTAAAAATTTAAATCATATCATACGTAATCATGAGCTCTCGGTTTTTTTTTTGTAATCTACTTGTGTGGACATTATTACAGAACGAATATTTGTAGGATTATAATGTTTCTAAATTACTCTATTTTACAAATTAATTTGAGAGATCAAAATTAAATCCATCCGTCCATTTTTTTGGAGTCACATTTATGTTTTTGGGAATCTTTCCTTTCCAGATAAGTACTTGTCCATCAAAAGAAAGCATATCTTACTTTTGGCCATTACCATTAAAAGAAATCTCATACCCAAGTACAGTTTACTTGCTGCCATGTATAAAGAACTGCACTTCTTTCTTCCTAAGCAATCACAGAAGAAAGAAATTGCTATGGAGATTATCTCCGCACTTATTTTCTAGGCTAATACATACGAAAAGGAAAAGTTTTAAAGAGAATGCACATTGTGACCATTCAATGGGATCATCAGTATATTTTCAACTACAGTAGACTTCTACAAAGAGGACATGTCCTTTTCTTCTTGAACCACAGTTTGATGCAGGCTGTATGGTAAACGTGCTTGCATTTAGGAAGAACCGCACATTCGTCTCCTTCCTTGAACTCTTCCTGCAAACATATGGGACATGTATCACTCTTAGCTGCTATTTCTCTGTTCACGCTAGTCACAAGCACATGATCTTCCAACACAAGTACAGGATTGTGAGTTATGGTTAACCAAGACCAACTACTACTTGCATATCCTGATTCAATATTTCCCACCAACACCAAGTTATAAGTTTGACAGAACAAGAGCCAGTAGAAAGCAAAACAAATTAAGAAAACAAGTCCCACCGCCAGTATAGATAATAGGGCTAAACAAAATATGCCGCCAGCATGAGAAATTGCACTAGGAGCAGCCATTCCGTCTATGAGTCTGAATGTGAAGAAACTCAAAGCACCCATTCAAAGTCTACTTCTCTCTCTCGTCGTAGTTGCTTAACAAGTCTCTTGATCACCTTCGAGTTTGTATGCACTGACTCAATAGAGATTTTATAGTTACTACATTACTGCTGGAAGTTAGTTGTGTCGTGTATTGGATTCCAACTTGGAATAGGAATTGTTACATTAATTGTTCTTTCCGTTTCCTATTGTGATTTGGTATATCTCTGCAAGTCAAGTTCCTCAAGGTTAATTTTCTCCAAGTCTTCAGGTTAATAGAAAACATAATTTACGGGATTAGAATCCTTATCGCCCATGTCTGAAAGCTCAAGGGATTTGCTATTTGTATCAATTCAAAGTTCCTTAATTTAATCTAGATATTGTACCTTTGATGGGTCACATTGCTGACTAAAAAGTCCTCAGTTTAAGTCTTAATTTACGACGTGACATGATTGGATATAAGAAGTGTGAGTGAATATAAAGCAACTAAAGGCATTTGAAGATTCTGAAGTCTTCGGTATGGACTTAGTATAGGAGCAAACTGAAAGTCAACGGTACGCTAGGCTTTAGGCCTATGAGCTCATAAAGGAGAAGACTACAGGATGTTTCCCTGGGACCTTGTTCATATTTTCTTAACGCAATCGTTTTTTTTTATTCCACATGCAATTTGTATTGACTTGGTGAATGACGTCGTTTCCTCGTAATTGAGTTCCATTGCGATAAACACAACCGAAATTAAACGTGAGTGGCACTTCTTATCTGACATCGTACGCTATCACCAAGTGGTGAAAATGTGGACACAGACACACACAAGAGACAAATGGCTATGGACAGCTACCGAATGAAACTTTATCGTAATTACTCACGTCGTTGGACATTGTAGTAAAGTTTGATGTTGAATTTATACGGCTTTCGTAATCATTGGGCATCCGAATTCCAAAAGTGCAGTGCCTAACCGCCCAAGTTTCCAGTCTATAATTATAATAAAGAAAAGTTCAACTTTCTCTATTTTACTATTAAACTAGGTCCACATGAGTGCATGCATGTTGCCCTCCAGGCCCCAAGGAGACACCCAATTCGTTGGATGTATTCACTGCTCAAAGAGTTTGGAACGGATAATCATGTGAGGCTGTATGGAGTTTTCAGGTAATTGTGGGGAAAACTGTCTCTCCCGAGTGTGGGGAATGTTTCGATTTGCTGTCGCTAACTCCTTATTTATCATATTTTGTCATTTTTCAATAAATTTAAACTTTTATTTGGTTCTAAGTCTGCCAATTGTTCAGATTTTTTGTACAAATTAATTAAAGGTTACATAAATAAATGTATATATAACAGGCCACTAAAATCAAATTTTGTCGTGGAAGAAAACAAAACTAAAGAGCTGCTGTACGGAATTGGGGATATATATTTAGTTGGCACAAAACACTTGGATCCAACGCCATTGTAGACACCACAGATCGCAGTAAAGTGATATAACTTGAGAAATTAAAAGGGCATTAAGAAAATGACATGACAAGTTGCCATGCCCCAATAGGCCCACCACCTTATTTCTTTGA